>JAJPUD010000995.1:111654-209828 GCA_023553655.1 Myrmecobius fasciatus | reverse complement strand
AAATAAATAAGAAAGAAGATAAGGAGGTAAACAAAATGTTAGAAAAGTTAGTTATGATAGATCTTTGGAGGAAATTAAATGGAGACAGAAAGGAGTTTACTTTTTTCTCAGCAGTCCATGGAACTTATAAAAAAATTGACCATGTGTTAGGACACAAAAACCTCAAAATCAAATGCAGGAAGGCAGAAATAATAAATGTATTTTTTTCAGATCATGACGGAATAAAAATCACATGCAATATAAGGCCAGGAGAAAATAGACCAAAAACCAATTGGAAACTAAATAATTTTATCCTAAAGAATGAATGGGTGAAACAGCAAATTACAGACACAATTACTAATTTCATCCAAGAGAATGACAATAATGAGACAACATACCAAAATTTGTGGGATACAGCCAGAGCGGTTATAAGGGGAAATTTTATATCTCTAGATGCTTTTTTGCATAAAATAGAGAAAGAGAAAATCAATGAATGGGCTTGCAACTAAAAAAGCTAGAGAAAGAACAAATTAAAACCCCCCAATCAAATACCAAACTTGAAATCCTAAAAATAAAAGGAGAGATTAGTAAAATTGAAAGTAAAAAAACTATTGAATTAATAAATAAAACCAAAAATTGGTTTTATGAAAAAACCAACAAAATAGATAAACCTCTAGTTAATTTGATTAGAAAAAGGAAAGAGGAAAATCAAATTGTTAGTCTCAAAAATGAAAAGGGAGAACTTTCCACCAATGAAGAGGAAATTAGAGCAATAATCAGGAGTTACTTTGCCCAACTGTATGCCAATAAATTTGATAACCTAAGTGAAATGGAGGAATATCTACAAAAATATAGATTGCCCAGATTAACAGAAGAGGAAATAAATTACTTAAATAGTCCCATCTTAGAAAAAGAAATAGAACAAGTCTTTAATCAACTCCCTAAGAAAAAATCCCCAGGACCAGATGAATTTACATGTGAATTCTACCAAACATTTAAAGAACAATTAAATCCAATATTATATAAACTTTTCGAAAAAATAGGGAATGAAGGACTCCTAGCAAACTCCTTTTATGATACAGACATGGTACTGATACCTAAACCAGGTAAAACAAAAACAGAGAAAGAAAATTATAGACCAATCTCCTTAATGAATATTGATGCAAAAATCTTAAATAAAATATGAGCAAAGAAATTACAGAAAACCATTCCCAGAATAATACACCATGACGAAGTAGGATTTATACCAGGAATGCAGGGATGGTTCAATATTAGGAAAACGATTAACATAATTGACTATATTAATAACCAAATTAACAAAAACATATGATAATCTCAATAGATGCAGAAAAAGCATTTGATAAAATCCAACATCCATTGCTATTAAAAACATTAGAGAGTATAGGAATTAATGGACTTTTCCTTAAAATAGTTGGTAGCATCTATTTAAAACCATCAGCTAGCATCATATGTAATGGTGATAAACTGGAACCATTCCCAATAAGATCAGGGGTGAAACAAGGTTGCCCACTATCACCATTACTATTCAATATTGTATTAGAAATGCTAGCCTTGGCAATAAGACAAGAAAAAGAGATTAAAGGAATTAGAGTAGGTCATGAGGTCAAATTATCACTCTTTGCAGATGATATGATGGTTTACTTAGAGAACCCTAGAGAATCAACTAAAAAACTATTAGAATTAATCCACAACTTTAGCAAAGTTGCAGGATACAAAATAAATCCACAGAAATCATCAGCATTTTTATACATCACCAACAAAATGCAACAGCAAAAGATACAAAGAGAAATTCCATTCAAAATAACTATTGATAGTATAAAATATTTGGGAATATATCTGCCAAGGGAAAGTCAGGATCTATATGAGCAAAACTACAAAACACTCTCCACACAAATAAAGTCAGATCTAAACAATTGGAAAAACATCAAGTGCTCTTGGATAGGTCGCGTGAATATAATAAAGATGGCAATACTACCTAAACTAATCTATCTATTTAGTGCTATACCAATCAAACTCCCAAGAGATTATTTAACTGACCTAGAAAAAATAACAACAAAATTCATCTGGAAAAACAAAAGGTCAAGAATTTCAAGGGAATTAATGAAAAAAAATGCAAATGAGGGTGGCCTAGCTGCACCAGATCTAAAACTATATTATAAAGCAGTGGTCACCAAAACCATTTGGTACTGGATAAGAAATAGAGCAGTGGATCAGTGGAATAGGTTAGGTTCACAGGACAAAATACTCAATGACAATAGTAATCTAGTGTTTGATAAACCCAAAGACCCCAGTTTTTGGGATAAAAACTCACTATTTGACAAAAACTGCTGGGATAATTGGAAACTAGTCTGGAAGAAATTAGGCATTGACCCACACCTAACACCATATACCAAGATAAGGTCAAAATGGATTCATGATCTGGGCATAATGAATGATATTACAAACAAATTAGAACAATGTAGGATGGTTTACCTCTCAGACCTGTGGAGGGGGAAGGAATTTGTGACCAAAGAAGAACTAGAGGTCATCATTAATCACAAAATAGATAAGTTTGACTATATCAAGTTAAAAAGTTTTTGTACAAACAAAATGAATGCAGACAAGATTAGAAGGGTAGCAGTAAACTGGGAAAATATTTTTACATCCAAAGGTTCTGATAAAGGCCTCATTTCTAAAATATATCGAGAATTGACTCAAATATATAAGAATTCAAGCCATTCTCCAATTGATAAATGGTCAAAAGATATGAACAGACAATTTTCAGATGAAGAAATTGAAACTATTTCTGGTCACATGAAAAGGTGCTCCAAGTCACTATTGATCAGAGAAATGCAAATTAAGACAACTCTGAGATACCACTACACAACTGTCAGATTGGCTAAAATGACAGGAAATGATAATCATAACTGTTGGAGGGGATGTGGGAAAACTGGGACACTAATACATTGTTGGTGGAACTGTGAACAGATCCAACCATTCTGGAGAGCAATTTGGAACTATGCTCAAAAAATTATCAAATTGTGCATACCCTTTGTTCCAGCAGTGTTTTTACTGGGCCTATATCCCAAAGAGATTTTAAAGGGGGGAAAGGGACCCACATGTGCAAAATTGTTTGTGGCAGGCCTTTTTGTAGTGGCAAGAAATTGGAAATTGAAAGGATGCCCATAAATTGGAGAATGGCTGAATAAATTATGGTATATGAATGTTATGGATTATTATTGTTCTGTAAGAAACAACCAGTAGGATTATTTCAGAGAGGCCTGAAGAGACTTGCATGAACTGATGCTGAGTGAAATCAGCAGAGCCAGGAGAACATTATACACAGCAACAAGACTATACAATGATCAATTTTGATGGACATGGTTCTCTTCAACAATGATGTGATTCAAACCAGTTCCTATTGTTCAGCGATGAAGATAATCATATACATCCAGAGAGAGGCCTGTGGGAACTGAGTGTGAACCACAACACAGCATTTTAACGCTTTCTGTGAATATGTCCATGCATTTTGTTTTCCTTCTTAGGTTGTTTTTTCTTCTTCTCTTTCTAGATCTGATGTTTCTTGTGCAGTAAGATAACTGTATAGATATGTATACATGTATTGTATTTGTCATATAATTTATCCTATTTAGCATGTATTGGATTACCTGTCATCTAGGGGTGGGGGTGGGGGGAAGGAGGGGAAAAGCTTGGGAAAAAAAGTTTTTGCAAAGGTAAATGTAGAAAAATCACTCATATGTTTTGTAAATAAAAAGCTTAAAAAAAAGAACTATTCCCAGTGTATGGTTGGCACATTTTAAAGTTTTATTTTCATTGTTCAGATTTTTTCCATCACTTTTTTTCAATCTAGACAATAAGCAAAACAGTAACTCAAGCCTCAATTTATAATATTTGCTGATTTCTGAAGTGTAACTGGTCATATTGAAAATTGAATTGTTGGCTCTTGGAGGCCAATTCAGACTGACTCTAATACATCCCTGGACTTCGGAGGCTATCTAGTCCCTCCTTTCCTTATTTTAGAAGAGAAAACTGAAGCCCAGGGAGATTACGTGCTATGTTCAAAGTCATAGAGGTCACACAATGTCACAACATCAGATGTGGGATTTGGAATCAGATCCTTTAACAATAAAGTCATTTTCTTTTTACTAAACCATGAATATCTCCTTCCAGAGAAAGTATACTTGGTGCTTGCATTTATGTTTTTAGATTAATTTCTACTTCATTTCATAGAAGCATAAATCAGGTCAGATGGAGAGAGAGCTCCCAAGGCCACAAGAAATCATGTCTTCCCTGGACAGTTTGATCACTATTCAATTTCCTCATTAAAATGAGATTAGGTCATAGAGCTCTGGATTTTCTAGTAATGGAGACCTGCAGGAAGGGTTTAGTTTTCAATGTGGTTTGGAGATATAGCTGATTACCTTGGAGATTAGTCTGAATATGGAGGGAGTACAAATATACTTTTTTAGAACAACACTCCCAAGGAAAACTGAATGCTTTATAATTACAGTTGTTAGCTTGAATTCAAAAAAGAGATAAATGTGCTTCCTTCCTTTGCAGAGATGGGGGACAATCAGTGTGGGATATTCCAGTGTTTTCCAGGTCCAATTGTATTTATTTTGCTCTCCATTTTCTATTTTATTCTTTATTACAAAGGCTAGTTCTCAATGGGAAAGAGCTATTTGGAAAAGAAGTTGATAGAAAAATGAAAGATACCCTCAAAACTAAAATGGACTTATGATTTCATTGACTGAAAAGTTCCCTCCTTCATACAGTTCTCAACCTAAACCATCCATGCCTGTCCATCCTGTGAATATCCCATGTTTACACAGGGCATCCAGCTCCTTAATTTTCTTTTGACACCATGAGAGTGCCAGTTGGAGTGCTTTTGTTGTCTGTCATCCTTAACTCTCATTACTTGATCTATTCATCTTTTCTTCCTGTCATACCATTTGCTGATGATCTTTTGTTCTCCTTTGGAATACCTTGTTGGTGATAAATAGTAACTTGCTCATAAAGCCAGGCACATTTTCATTGCTCTCTGTATGACATTAATTTTCAATTCTTCAGAGTTCTCTTTCTTCCTTGTCTTGCTGCCATACAGAAAGACTGAGAATTGATATTAAAAAGATGAGATTTTGTTCTACAAAAAGTAATTTTCCAAAACAATCTAACTCTCTATTCCTGTAAAAATGGAGGTCTGGCTAATTATCTACATCAGGGTTTCTTAAACATTTTCCATTCATGACTCCTTTTCACCCAAGAAATTTTTATGTGACCCAGATATATAGGTATATAAAATAGGTATAAAAATCAAACATTTACTGATAATTAACCATAAAGAAATTTATTTTAAAATAATTCTTTGTTATACATAAAATTTTACCTCTTATGAAAGATGAAAGCAAATTTGCATACTAATGAGAAGGATATACTTGTTTATTTTTACATAAAGAATTAAATGTTGGCAAAATATGATACCTTTCACTATTGTGAAATTTTTCACAACCCCACATTCAGTTATATGATACAGATCAGGCCATGGTGATCTAGATGTTCTGTCTATGCATACTGATGGACAACCTCTATAGCTTATCCATCCAAATGCATATGTTAATCTGGGCAAAAGACATTCTTCATTCATTTGGTCTTTCTTCAATGAATGGTCAAATTTCTGCACTGTTCCAGAGCTTGATACAATAAGAACAATGTCATTTGTGAACAGGAACATCTGGAGGACCTTTTCATTCCCAGAGAATCCTGGACTCTCAACCTGGACTGATTTTCCTTTACCACTATAGCAAAAATCTTTGGCAAACATATACTTTTTTATGCTCCATGTGTTATTTAAGATCAGAGGACCATTGCACAGTGCCATTTAGAGGGTTCAATTTTTCAAGGAATCCTGAATGATGTTGGTGAATAGATAGGGAGTACCTTATAGAAAAGGAGTTTGGTAAGATAATTTTTAAAAATTAGATCAAATATTTTTTGTCATTGACAATAATATGCACAGTGGATTTTATATTTTCTGCTTCATTTAGTTGTGAAATGTAGAAGATGCAGTACATTTATTATGCAGTACATTGAAAAAGTCTGCTTGTTTTCTCCTAATATTCCCTTTCAGGACACCTTTGATTCATGTACAGATGAGTTTCAAAAAGATTTTGTATATGTGGGAAGATACATAGTAATTATTAATGCCCTTTCAATTTTTTTAGGGGGGTGATAAGTATCTCAGTACTCTCGCAACTGTGTTTCCTCAGACATTTATTATCTCTCTATATATACTTGGTCCAAACAGGATGTATTATCCATCTTAATTTTCTTTAGTGCCATTTTGATCACCCCTGTAAGCATATTCAAGATTGTGATATTAGAGTCTAAGTGGAGCAATTCCATTGGTCTTTATGGAGAAAAAACTTATTATAATATTTTTTCTTAATCTTTTCCATTTTCTTCTCTCTCTTTAAAAAAATTTTTAAATTTTATTTTATTTGCAAAACATATGTATGGGTAATTCTTCAACATTAACTCTTATGTAGCTTTCTGTTACAGATTTTCCCCCCAACTCCCCACCCCTCCCTTAGATGGCAGGATATCCATTACATGTTAATTATGTTAAAATACTTGGCAAATAGAATATATATATATATACATATTTCCAAACTTATCATTGTTGTGCAAGAAAAATCATATCTACACAAAAGACATGTCAGATAAAGGAAACACAATGTAAGCAAACATCAATCAAGAGTATGAGAATGTTATGTTGTGGTCCACATTTCACATCCCTCTCTCTGGGTGTATATGGCTTTCTTCAGTGAACAATTGGAGGTGGTTTGAAACATTTCATTGTTGAATAGAGCCATGTCCATCAGAATTGATCGTCATATAGTACTGTTGTTGCCATGTATAATGATCTCCTGGTTCTGCTCATTTCACTCAGCATCAGTTCATGCAAGTCTCTCCAGGCCTCTCTGAAATCATCCTGCTGGTCGTTTCTCACAGAACAATAATATTCAATGACATTCATAGATCATAGTTTATTCAGCCATTCTCCAATTGATGGGCATCCATTCAGTTTCTAGTTTCTAGCCACTACAAAAAGGGCTGCCACAAACATTCTTGCACATGTGGGGCCCTTTCCTTCCTTTATGATTTCTTTGGGATATAGGCCCAATAGAAATGCTGCTGGGTCAAAGGGTATGCACAGTTTGATAACTCTTTGAGCATAACTCCAAATTGCTCTCCAGAATGGCTGTATCTGTTCACAGCTCCACCAACAATGCATCAGTGTCCCAGCCTTCCCACATCCCCTCCAACATTCATCATTATCTTTTCCTGTCATTTTAGCCAATCTGACAGGTGTGTAGTGGTACCTCAGAGTTGTCTTAATTTGAATTTCTCTGATCAACAGTGATTTGGAGCATCTTTTCATATGACTACAAATAGTTTTAATTTCATCCTCTGAAAATTGTCTGTTCATATCCTTTGACCATTTATCTATTGGAAAATGGCTTGAATTCTTATAAATATGAGACAATTCTCTATATATTTTAGAGATGAGACCTTTATCAGAACCTTTAAATGTAAAGATGATTTCCCAATTTATTGCTTTCCTCCTAATCTTGACTGCATTGGTTTTGTTTGTACAAAAACTTTTTAACTTAATATAGTCAAAGTTATCTATCTGGTTTTCAATTAAGAGTTCCAGTTCTTCTTTGGACATAAATTTATTCCATCTCCACAGGTCTGAGAGGTAAACTATCCTATGTTCCTCTAATTTACTTATATTATCACTCTTTATATCCAGATCATGAACCCATTTAGATCTTATCTTAGTATGTGGTGTTAGATGTGGGTGAAGCCCTAATTTTTTCCACAATAGTTTCCAATTTTCCCAGCAGTTTTTGTCAAATAGTGAGTACTTATCCCAGAAGCTGGGGTCTTTGGGTTTATCAAAGACTAGATTGCTATAGTTATTGCCTAGTTTGTCTTGTGATTCTATCCTATTCCACTGATCGACTACTCTATTTCTTAGCCAGTACCAAATGGTTTTGATGACCGCTGCTTTTTAATATAGTTTTAGATATGGTACAGCAAGTCCTCCATCATCAGCCTTTTTTT
The DNA here is from genome assembly GCA_023553655.1 of Myrmecobius fasciatus. Taxonomy (NCBI): domain Eukaryota; kingdom Metazoa; phylum Chordata; class Mammalia; order Dasyuromorphia; family Myrmecobiidae; genus Myrmecobius; species Myrmecobius fasciatus. The sequence continues at coordinate 201,698 of JAJPUD010000995.1, read as the reverse complement.
TTTTTTCATTAATTCTCTTGAAACTCTTGACCTTTTGCTCTTCCAAATGAATTTTGCTACTATTTTTTTTAGATCTGTAAGATAATTTCTTGGGAGTTTGATTGGTATGGCACTAAATAAGTAAATTAGTTTTGGTAGTATTGTCATTTTTATTATATTTGCTCGGCCCACCCTTGAGCATTTTAAGTTTTTCCAATTGACTAGGTCTGATTTTATTTGTGTGGAAATTGTTTTGTAGTTTAGTTCATATAGTTCCTGACTTTCCCTTGGCAGATAAATTCCCAAATATTTTATACTATCAACAGTTATTTTGAATGGAATTTCTTTTTGTATCTCTTGCCGCTGAACTTTATTGGTAATATATAAAAATGCTGATGATTTATGTGGATTTAAAAAATTTTCATTCTTAAATGCTCTTGGTATGACTTTGATTAATTGACTTTCTCCCCATGACTTCTTTAAAATGGTTCTATCCTGGACTGCTGCTCTCTTCTTTATGAGACAGTACTGCTTATAATTGTCCAAAACTTTTTTCATAAGATTTATTTTTTTTATTCTAATCCAGTATTGTCTCAGGCAGTTGTTTCCCTTCATGTTGCAAGTAAATCAGATGTTTGCTGATTAAGGTACTTTTGGGACTCTTTTGCTATCTTTGTTGTGGCAATTAACTTACATTGGTAAAGCTCCTGGATAAAATTGCTATTTTTGGTGTTAATGGCATTTCTATTATCCACAAATACACAACAAAAATGAATTATATCAATAAATAGGCAATGAAAAGAGAATATATAAATAAACATCTCTGTATTTATCTATACCTATAGCCATACTTTTTAGGTCTTTTTAGTTTAGCCCTACAGTTTAATGATTGTTTCCAAGTTGTAGAACACATCTCTTTTCACCTAGATTTTCTACCTTCACAAATGTAACTCCTAAGACATAGTGTGCTCTGGAAAGGAATTTGGAGATCATCTTGTTCAGCCTTTTATTTTCTACATGAGAAAACTGAATAAAGTAAAGTGATTTGTATAAGAATCATAGAGATAGTACCTGGCAGAAATGGGATTTGGATCCCTATCCTCAACCCCCAAATACTCTTTCTTCACTGTACCATTTGGTTATAATAGAAGGCTTTTAAATTCTTTTCAAATTCTTGACTTATGGTCAGATGATCCTCTGATTGGACATCAGAAGACCTAAGTTCTATTTCTGGATGAATTGTTTGAATTTCTGGTTACTTATTAAATACCAAATGTAGAGCCTTGTCCTTGATTTTGAGATGCATGTGAAACTGAATGATAGAATCTCTGTGCACCATGAGCCTACAATTCATCCACAGAGGGCAGGATACTAGCAGTTCACACAGTGCCTGACACACAGTAGGCAAGTGATACTGATTGACTAATACCATAAGTTATCATATTACAAAACAGAGTACAAATCACAAAAAGGAGAGGAACACAATAGTGCTGTAGTTGGGGAAGAGAGAGATCATTTCTGTTTGGAATCAGGAAAAACTAGCATTGTGCATGGAAGTTTGATCTAAATATTCTAGCATCTACTCAGATATGTTTGGGGCTTTTCTCCCATGGCTATATTAACTGAGACAAGACAGACAAATCACTGTTGGCACAAAGTCTTTAGTAAATAAATGCTGTGAATGCACAGTTTGTCCCCAAAGTCTTAGTACAGTTTTAAACTTTAATATTTTAAAAATATATTAAAACTTTGGGACAACCTCTATGTTTGAAAAGAAACAATGGATTGAACTAGATTGAGGTCAAGAATCCTTTCTCTGATCCCCCATATCCCTGAATGTCCCTCTTCCAATATTTTCTTACTCTCCGTCATGTCTTAATCCCCACTGAGCCCTCTTGACATCAAGATAGCTCATTGTAGCAAACTGCAGAATGCTTTGTCCTCAAAGGGAAGATGAGGAGTTTGAGGGTTGGGATGACTATTAAAGTATATTTACAATTTCATTCTTGTTCAGGATTTGATTCTCATAGTTGAGAAAAGTATAAGTTTTACTCTTCTTCATACTGAAGGAACTAAATAACTATTAATAAGCTTGATGATCTAATTAAGAAGAGAACTTTACTAATCCTTTAAAGCAAATGAACTACAGCTCTGAAGTGACCCAGCAGATGGAACCATGCAGGGGATTAAAATCTGATTTTGGAAGTTTATCAGAACCAAGATAAGGATCCATATTTTCTTATTAAAATCTGTTTAGCACAATTAAAGAATGAAATGTTGTCTCCTTTATCAGATTGCTGTTTGACATCCCAGGGAACAGACCTACTTCTGACTCTTACCAAAGCTCCAAGCAGTGACTAATAGGAATTTATCCTTATTCTACTCCCATGCAGCATGGGAGAAAACTGAGAACAAGCCATTACAAACAAATGTGTTTCTACCATTAGATTTTTCTCTCTGCTTGTTAGAAGCTAATGATAGCCTTTTATCATTTTACAAAGGAAATATTACTGAAAATCCCTGTTAAGCCACAGTGTTAGCACAATGAAAGCTGTGTGAAACAATGGGATCTAGTTGGAAAAAAAAATTAAAGGGCTGGATTGGGAGTCAAGAAATGACGTTCTAGTCTTGATTTTGCCTCTAATTAATCAGACAAATCACTTGACTCTCTGGGCTTCTGAATATCCTCCTATGCATAATTGAAGGACATGGGACAGGTTATCTCTCAAGTACTATCTGGCTCTCAAAGTAAGTATCTCTGTTTTGTTGCACTGGAAATTCAATTCAATATAATCCTGTTAGATTGTAAGCTTCTCAAGGACAGGAAATGTTTCCTTATTTATTATTATTATTTTTTTTAATACTCTGATAGTTATAATGCCTGAAAAATAGTTGGAATTTAATAAATGTTGAACTGAACTGAATTAACAAATATTTATTGAGACCCTGGATCAAGAATTGCAAATATTTTAAAGATGATGCCAAAAAAGTCAATGAGAAAAACAGATGAAATACAGAAGATGAATGCAAATTGCTTAAATACTTCCCACATGGCTTCTCCCATTAGTAATTTACTACTCAGTAAAGCAAATTCATAAATAAAATCCCATCCCCCTGAACCCCAAGAAAGGAAAAAAAACTAACAAAACCTCAAATACTATTCTAATTCATTTGATGCCATTTTCTTTTGTCTGCTCAGAGAGAGACAAAGTGTCTTACCTAATGGGTAGGGAATTTTAGATCCAATGTTAAATTGTGGACCAAAATTCTTTTTACCATTCTTTGAGTCCTCTTGACAAATTAAGGTACTAGGTGATGAGAGAAACAACATAGTACAAGGGAGAAGAAGATCAGCTATGAGAGAGGAAGACCTAGATTTAAAACTTAGCTCAGTTACTCATTACTAAAATGATATGAGCAAATTTTTTTTATCAGCAAAATAAGGTCTCTGAACAAATGAATCTTTTGTATACCTGTTGTGCAGTGCTTTGCTACATAGGTGTTTATAAATGTATCCAGAGTTGAATTTTTGAACTAAATCTCTAAAATCTTTTCCAGTTCTAAAGTTCTATGGCCTCTTACCTTTTGCTAAAGACTTGTGGACTGAAAATTTTAAAATACAAAGGATTAAAGCTGTAATGGTTATAGGGGATTAGAATTGGTTTTGGAATCAGTGGCTTCTGTCAAATATTCCTTCAAACTACCACATAAAACTTCATTTGATAATGAAGGTAGTTCCAGGGTGAGAAGATAGCTGAGTAATGTTGGCAAAGTTCAGAGAGTCAGGAGCACAGTTTTATATGAAGTACTATATAAATTTGGCTAGAAGCAGTAGTAACAGTAGTAGCAAAAGCAGCAGCAGCAGCACCAGTAGTAATAGTAGTATTTTACCTTGATCAAAAAAAAAGAGGTGGAATATTATTGACTATTACATTTTAGGAAGGACATCATTGTAAGCTCTCAGAAAACAGTATTGTTTCACTTTTGTCTTTGAAACTCTAGCATCTAGTAATGTGTCTAGCATGTAGAAGGTGTATAGTAAATATCTGTTGAAATAAATAAAGAGTTATCAGGATGGAAAAAAAGCATTCAGTTCCTGCAATATGAAGACTGGTTGGAATTTAGGGTATTTATCCTAAACTTACATTTATTCTTATCCTTAGACTTAGGGGTGGGAAGGGGAGAAGAAGACATAAAAGTTATCATCACACATATGCTGGACTGTCACATGGAAGGATAAAATCATTTTTATTAGTTCTAAAAGACAGAACTAGAAAAAATGGGTAGAAATTTTGAGAAGGCAAATTTAGTCTTTAGGAAAGGAACAGCTTTTTAACAATTAGAACTGTTTCAAAGTGGAATAGGTTGGTTGGAAAAGGAAGTGAAGAGGTATTTATGTAGTGCCTATAATGTGCCACATACTTTACAAATATAATTTCATTTGATCATATATTTATATGTGATCACATATTGTATATTTGTGCATAAAATCATATATATTATGCTCATATATAATGTATTTATATTTTTTCACAATTACTCTGTAGGTGCTGCTGCTACTATAGCCATTCTTTAGATAAAGAAATTGAGGCAATATAATTTGGTCAGGGTTACACACTTAGTAGGTGTCTGAAGTAGGATTTGAACTCAGGTCTTTCTGTCTCTAGATCTAGTGCTCTAGCTACTGAATCACCTTGCTGGTTCTTTTTCCTTGGAGGCATCCTATTAAAGGGCAGATGCATACTTTTGGGGGATTCTGTAGAGAGAATACTTTCTTCAATTATGGTTTAGGTAAAATGGCTATCCCTTCCAGTTCTGAGATTCTCTGATTCAGGGATATTTGTGATAGAACTTTTGGAAAGTTATGAAGAATCTTTAATAGCTTATTCCTGAAGGACTTTGTCTTTTTCTGTTTCCATTACATATAACTTAAAGTAAGACAGAGGATGGCAATAGGGTTTAGTGGAAAGTAGAGTCAGGAGAACTGATTTCAGTATGGAGAGCTATGAGACAAATTTGATTATATACAACTCACTTAGCCATTGATCTATTTCCTCATTGGTAAAATGAACATAATAATACTCATTATTGGAAAGTATTAGAGAAAGCCGAGTTATTTTTAGGAAATGATATGGTAGTTAGAACATTGAACTAGGATTTATGAAGACTCTAGTTTAAATCACCCTCTAGACATTTACTAAATGGGTGATTTTGGGCAAATTATATAACTTCTCTGAAATGGACATGATAATAGGACCTGACAGGGTTATGGTAATTTAGAATGACAGAATGTACATAAAACATTTTGCAAATCTTGAAGTACTATGTAAATGCCAGCTATTAAAATCTTATTTAGGAAATAAAGGTTCAGGCTAATAAATGTTAGTTTGAAATATAACCTCCTAATATTATAGGATGACACATCTCTCAAAGAACAATCAAATTAAGACAAACTGTCTTTGAATATCAAAAGAATTTTCAGGCCTCAGTTAATAAACAGATAGACTCCACTAAGACTAAAATCTTTTTTTCTTTCTTTTGATATTATTTGTTTTTATTTGCGATCCTAACAATTATAAATAAATACAAACGTTTCATTCTACAAAAAAAGTACAAAAAGAGGTTCAAAATCTTTTTCTTCTTCAATGAGGAAAAAAATAACACTTATCTCAAAAACAAACTTTGGGAAAATTATGATCTATATATCCTAGTGCACGAAAGATTATTCTAAAATGCTAGTTAGCTCATTAAAATTTCAAAGGGCAGTGATGAAAGTCGATCATTTACTCGGAAAAAAAAATTGCTTAAACTAGGTTAAGGGAAGCTAGTTGGCTCAGTGGCTAAGTGTTGGGCCTGGAGTTAGGAAGTTTCATCTTCCTGCATTCAAATGTGTCCTCTGACACTTCCTAGTCGTGTGATTCTGGATAAGTCACTTAGTCCTGTTTGCTTTCTTTTCTTCTTCTGAAAAATGATCTGGAAGAGGGAAAAATGGAGTATCCTTAGCAAGAAAACCCTTAATTGAGTCACAAAGAATCAGACACAACTGAAATGATTAAACAAGGAAATCTGATTATTGCATACCCCTTCAGAATCTCCCTATTCAAAGTCTATTTCTCTCTCAACTCTTTTTTATTTTCTTGCCTTCTTTATTCTCTTCTTTCTCACTCTCTTATTTGCTTTTCTTCTTTCTCGTACTACTTATTATTCCTCTCCATCCTCCCTTCAAACTGCCATGTTATAGAACTATTATTTGTCCTTTTTGTTGAATGTCCTACTTACATTGATTCTGGTATATTATCTTTTGAAAGGGCTGCATATCATAAAGAATGAAGAGAGGAATAAGTATGAACTATTCCAAAAGGACAAGAGACTAATCTTCACCATTACTTCAGCTTTATTTCATAGGCTCATGAGATTTCAAAGGTAAAAAGGACTTCAAAGGGCAGATAGTCCAATCTATATGCTCTCTAACTAGTAAGACATTAACTGAGAGGGGAACCAGCTATCTATTAGGGCAGTTCATTACACTTCTACTTTTGAGTAATCATAATAATTATGAAGGTTTTATCTTATCTCACACCTATATTTGTCTTACTTATACTTCATCTGTTGGTCCAAGTTTTGCTCTTTGGAATCATGTTGAACAAATGCAATCCTTTTCCCAAGGTGCAGCCCTCCAGATCCTTGTGGATAGCTATAATTTTCTAATAACTTTCCCGCTCTGGCTTCTCTTTCTCCAAGCTTAATATTACAGTTCTTTTAACCAGTTCTCCCATGACATAAACTTGAGCCCCTTCTCCATGGAGACTGACTTCTTCCGGACATATTCTATCTTATTTATGCTCAAAATAATCTGTGATCTATCTCATTGATTCTGAAGTTCTCTCCAGTGATGCAAATTGCAACCTTCCATAGGGCCATTCCAATATCTCATTATGGTGGGTGCTTTGGAAGTAACTCTGTATTCTTAATGGTTATGACATTTTCTATAATGCTGTAAAGGTTTCAGGTATTATCTGAAGCCAGACTTAATCTGTTTTCCAAGGCTTAACCTTGCCAACTAAAAAAAAGTTGATTTAGCCACATGATGATACTTTTTTTTGACCTTGTCAATTCATAAAGCACATGGCATCAACAATTGAGCACAGTGCTCCAGACATGGTCTTACCAAAGTAGAATATAGTAGAAATATCATCTTATTCCTGAACAATATAGCTTTTTGTAGGACTGATTTAGCATTCTTGGCTGTCATTTCACACTGTTAACTTATAATGTAACTGATATTCACTAAAATTCCTAGTTGTTTTTTGGATGAACTCTTTTTTAAAATTAGAGCTTTTTTTAATTAAAGCAAAATATATGCATGGGTAATTTTTTGACAATGACCCTTGCAAAACTTTTGTTCCAAATTTTTCCCTCCTTCCCCCCAAATCCCTCCCCTAGATGGCAGGTAGTCCTCCTATCTATACATGTTAAATATGTTAAAATATATAATCAATCAAATATATGTATACATATTTATACAGTTATCTTGCTGCACAAGAAAAATTGTATCTAGAAAGAAAAAAAATCTGAGAAGGAAAACAAAATGCAAGCAAACTTCAACAGAAAGCATGAAAATGCTATGTTATGGTCCACGCTCAGATCCAACAAGCCTCTTTCTGGATGTATATTGCTTTCTTCATCACTGAGCAATTGGAACTGGTTTGAAACATCTCGTTGTTGAAGAGAGCTATGTCCATCAGAATTGATCATCATATAGTATTGTTGTTGCTGTGTATAATGATCTCCTGGCTCTGCTCATTTCACTCAGCATCAGTTCATGCAAGTCTCTCCAGGCCTCTCTGAAATCATCCTGCTGGTCGTTTCTTACTGAACAATAATATTCCATGACATTCATATACCATAATTTATTCAGCCACTCTCCAATTGATGGGCATCCATTTAGTTTTGGATGAACTCTTTTGTCTGTTGGTGCCTCCTTCATTTTTGTGCTTGCAAAGTAGATTGTCAAACTCAAACATAAGACTTTACATTTATCTCTAATAAATTTCATCTCAGATTTTCACTAAGGTTCTAGATTATCACAGCCTTTCTGAGTCTTAGTTTTGTCCTCTAGTATACAGTTTTCTATCATTTATAGATTAGAAGTGATTTGCTCAAAATCATTGAGGCCACAGGCCTTTGCCTGTAAGGATTACACTGAAGGCCTGGTTTCCTTAATTCTACTGATGTTAGTATGTTCCCTTGGAATAGCAAAGAAATTTTTAACATTAACAGATTTAATGATGATGTTCTATATGTGGTCCTGAAGTTCAAGCATAAAAGGTCAGGCAGAAACATTAGCATTTTATGAAATGCACCTTTAAAGGTTAGCACTTTGTGATTCAGGATTAAAACTATTATTACATTTAATTTTTTTCAAGGAATAGTGTTTTGAGAGGAAGGTAATATTTTAGGGGAATCATGATCTTTTTTTCTGGTAGTATATAAAATAAGTTAGTACTGAAGGAAGAAAAATGGCAATGTTTATACTGATCCAAATTCTAAATCCTTTCTGAATGGCAAATTTAACAATTTAAGAGTTTCCCTTTTTTGGTAGGAAAGAGAGAAAAGAATTTTCTTACTTGCTGAATGAAGTAACTGGCTATAACCAACACCGAGAAAAAATATTATTAAAATTATTATAATTATTATTATATGAAAAATACTCATCTTTGGGAACTTCTAAGAGCAATATAATACTATGCAAAATGTGCTCAATTTGGAAAGAGTCCTGGGTTCATATCCTGTAATGATAGAATTATCTGAGAAATACTTTGTATTTCTCAGGACTATAGCTTCTCGAAATCAGAGATTAGAGTTGAGTGCCAGATGGGCACTAAAGATGGATGAGCAGCCCTGAAAAGGTCTTAGCAAGCCCTTCACACCAGAGGTGCCAGTCCTCCATGAACACCCCATGTATCACACACAGGCAAAACCATTTCAATAGACAGATTAAATCAAATTAAGGGTATCTGAATGGCCTGAGATCCATCAATGAGTTAGAGAGATTTCTACATGTGAAATTTCCCCTGGCAGAATGGGTGGATGAAGATTGAGCAGGTTCTGTGGAGCACTTAAAGCTTGATCAGACATTGAAGACCCTAAGGGCATCCACTACATTCTGGGCTATTGTTAGTAGTCTTAACTTTAGTCTTGCTACTGAATTTCAAGGACTCTGGAAGAGAATATGGTTAATGACTTAGCACATCTCTGCTTTATTTAAATCCAATTCACATGGGAGGTAAGACATCACCCAGTGATGCTGTTGGTCCTCTATGAAAATGAAGAACTAACAACAATATTTCTCAGGACAAAATAAATTTGATTGTTTTTCCATTGGCCCTTGTCCCATATATAGGTGTTTCTTTCTATTCTAGAAATGTGCATAGTTAATAAAGCGTAAATGAAAAAAAAAACTGAAGACAAAAGCAGCTAAGCAGATAACTTGCCTTTTTTCCTATTCCAAGTTTGACAGTTCAGATCTTGTGCTTGTTTTTACTGTTTAATAATAGCTTTTCTAAAGCTCTTTGTTGACCTTTAAACCAGGACACTTTCTTTCTTTTTTTTTTTTTTCAAAAGACTTTATTGATATTGGCTCTTTCTAACATCACCATAATTATTCCAAATATCCATTTCCCTGCTTCTCTCAGAGAGCCATCCCATATGACAGTATTTTTTAAGAAGAAAAAAAGTCTGTTCAACTGATTAATAACATTGAAAAAGTAAAAAAAAATCCAATGTGTAATGCCTGTCTTACCTCCATGAAGAGGCAGACTGGGGACACACACACAAATTTAGCAAATTCTAGGGAAGAAAACGGAAAAAAAAAATCTTAAGTTCTCACATGGCAATTTGAAGCCTATAAAAAAGGTTGAACTCAATGGAAACTAAGAAGGTATTGAACACATTACAAGATAATTTACATTGATATCATTAATAAGATAAAGCTTGGATTCAAAATGGAAATCCAACTGTTGGAAGAACTGAGCCAAATCAACATCCACAAAAGAATCTGACAAAACAATTCATGGCTACTAGGGAGGCATTGTTCTGGTCCTCAGACTGGAAGTATAAAATTATGACTGATAGGGAGCATTTCACATTTTTGCTTTTCACAGGTCATTTGTATCTTTTTTTATAGCTGTCATCTCAGAAGTTCAAGAAAAGCTGCACAAGCGGCAGAGGGTCTGATGGAATCAGTGGCATTTAATAACGCAAATGGGATGTGAATTGAACACAAACCATAAGGCATAGTGCCCACAGTGGGTTGGAGGTAAGGAGATTTTGTGCTACTTAGTCACAAATTATACCAATATAAAAACATGAATGAAAAATGGCCTAACACATCAAAGCATCTGGATTAATTTCAGCCACGTCAATTTACTGCTGATTTTTAAGCATTGTTATTTTATACTTTAAAGCCTGCATCTGAGATCTGAACTAGATTAAAATATAATTGAGAAATACATAACAAAGTAAATACAAATATCATAAGACAAAAATAATGTTAATATGTGATTTTCCAAGCCAATATGTGTCCTGAAGGCATCCTTATGAATTGTTTAGTGGTCCCTATTTCTTTTTGAGCTTGACATCACTGCTGTATTTGACAAATGATAATAATTTTAAAAAACAGTAAAATTTCCATTAAAAAGAATAACAACAACAGAAGGATTGTATATGAAATCACTAATCTCTGTTACATCCAGCTTTTCAAAATATTATCAGTTTGACAGTTTCAAAGCTGTTTTACTTGTCTGTGTTTCCCTCTGAACTGCTTTTTATTCTCTTTTCTGGTTTCTTCATTTAGTTTCTACATTTACCTTCCTTTGTTCTGTGATGTGTGAAAAATTAGGGAGATAATTAATCATTTATTAATGATTAAAAATTTAAATCATGTTTATTAATTTTGGCTAACAGACAATTAATAAAATGATGGTAATTTGGCTTTCTCTTGTAAATCAAAGGTTCTTAAAACCACCATCATCTTGAGAATACTGACTGCTTATGTAGATTTGAAAAAGGGGAGAGTTTCTGAGAAATCAGCACTGATTGGTTAACAATTAATGAGAAGTGGACATATTAATGAGGAGATGACCAAAAAGTCTTCAGCTCCTCCTACTGATAAATGACTGGATCATAAGATTCAGCCACCTCCAATAATCTAGACAAAAGCATCCATCTTTACCCAGTCCACACTGGCTGATTTTCCTCTTCATAACTGGGTCACCCTAAATTCTAATGGAAGGCTGCTAGAACAAAGATTGTTCCCTAAGGGCAAGATCTCATCTAGACTGGATTGTTTTTATGGTTTTCTAGTTGAGTGGGGTTCCACCTGAGATCTAAAAGAACTTACCCTAAGGATTTGAACAACCTCATCTATCAGCAATGCCCTTCAGAGATTGTCTGAATAACTTGCAGGGGTTTATTTCTGAATGAGGAATTAGGGAAAACTTTAATGTCAATTAATAATTGCTTTTATATACATAGCATATATATACATATATATATATATACAGAGCATATATAGCAATGAGCAATATATAAGAAAGAAATAATCATTTCTCTCAATTCTCTTTCTTTAGGAGCTATCACTAATATTACTCTTACTTTCAACTTCCTATTCTCTTTATAATTTTTTAACCTTTACCCTAAATAAATAACTATAGTGAAGCTAAATATAAACACTCAATGGCCATGTCTAATTCCATATGCCTAATCCATCACCTATCAAAGTTTTCCTGTAAAAGAAATTTGAGTTTTTCCCCCTTGGAATTTTTTTCATAGTTTAATTACAATAGCACTGAATAAGTAAGTTAAAATCATATTGTCATTTTATTACATTGATATTATGCAACCATAAGCAATAAATATCTCTCCAACTTTTTAGGTCTGTATTTCTGAAGATTGTTTTATTTAATTCCTTTATGTGTCTTAGTAGGTAAACTACCAAATATTTTCTCTATGTTCTGTAGTAATTTTCAAGGAAAATTCTCTCCCTATCTTTTCACATGTTTTTTTGCTGTTAAAATAGAAAATAAATTGATGATGTGTGTTGATTTATATCCTGAAACTTTGCTAAATTATTATTTCAGTTAATTTTTAGTTGAATCTTTAAGAGTCTCCAAGTAGTCTAAAGTAATGTAGAAAAGTAATAATTTTGTTTCTTCTTTTCCTATGCTTGTTCCCTCAATTTCTTTTTCTTATTTTATTGCAGTAACTAACATTTTTAGAATTATATCAAATAAAACTGATGATAGACATCTTTGCCATGTCTCTAATTTCATCCATTTATGTTTGTTTATTATTTTATTCATAACATTGTTGGTTTTAGAGTGAGGGGCACTCTATCATATTAAGAAAAGATTCATTTATTCCTGTTTTTCTTTAAATAGAAATGGGTGTTGTATTTAGTCAAAAGCTTTCTAATTATTTCTATTGTTATTGTTACAAATTTTTCTTATTATAAATATGGTCTTTTATATTTATACTTTTTCTAATATTTAACAACATTACTGACATAAATCAAAACTGGTCATAGTGTCTAATATTTTTATTATGTTGTAACCTCATTGGCTAACATTTTATCTAATATGTTGGCAGTGATATTCATTAAAGGATATTGATTGATGTATCGCTTTCTTTTTATCCCTGGTTTAGGTATCAAGTCCATTTGTTTCATGGGAAGAATATGATCCTTTCTTTACTTATTTTTGCAAATAGTTTATGTAAGATTGGAATTAATTGTTCTATGAATGTTTTGATATAATTCATTTGTAAAACCATCTGGTCCTGTTTCTCCCTGTTTTGGGAGTTAATTTGTGGTTTGCTCAATTTCATTTCATGAGATTGGTAATTTTAATGATCTATTTCTTATACTGTTAATTGAGAAATTTTATTTTTTCTTAAAATTCTTCTATTTCATTTGTTATCAGTTTTTTTAAACATATAATTATGCTAAATAATTTTTAATGATTTCTTTATTTCTACTTTAGCTATTGTGAATTCCTTTTCTGTTTTGATAATGGAAATTTGTTTTTTTATCTTTTAAAAAACAGATTAGTTAATGATTCATCCATTTAATTTTTATTGTAAAAATCTTCTACTTTTATCAGTTTGATGAGTTTTTTACTTTCAAGTTGTTCATTTTTTCTCCAAACTTTTTTTTTTAAGTTGCAGTCTTAAAATTGGTATTTTATAGTTTTTTTTATTTACATGCCTATTTCATTAATCTGATCTTATTCTCTCTCTCTTTGAAAAAAAAATATATATATGTATATTTGATATAAGGGCTGCTTTGATTAAATTCCCCAAATTTTAGAATGCAATGTCATTGTAATCCTTTGATGAAATTATATATTGTTTCTAGGACTTGCTTTTTTATCCCACCAATTCTATAGAATGAGATGATTTTGTTTCTACTTAAGCTTGAATTCAATTTTCAAAGATCACTTATTGATTATAATTTTTATTGCTTTGGAATCAGTGAGAACTTATTTAATAGTTCTGATTTTCTAAATTTATTTTTTGAGGATCTTATAACCAATCTAATGGCTAATTTTTTTTGCACTGTACTACTATGAATATATTTTGGAATTTATATATTTTGTGATCTATAATTTTTTTCAAAATTATGTTCAGTTCTTTAATTTATGTCTTATTTATTTTTGTTAGGTTTATCTAGGATTGAAAAGGGTAGATATAATCTTCAGCTATTCCAGTTTTGCTGTCTATTTCTCATGGTAATTTTATTAAATTTTCATTTAAATACTTATATACTATGTCATTCAATATTTGAATATAAGAATTGGTAGTATTTCATTCTCTATGGTGCTTTGCATAATAAAGTTCCAATTTTTAAAAATCATGTTTGTATTTATTCTTGCCTTGTCTGAAATCATGATTTCTAATTCTCTATTTAAAAAAAATCTTTTGAAGCATAATAAATACTGCACCTGCAGCTGGTTGTTTTTTATTTTTATTTTAAGTTCCAAATTTTTCATTCCTTCCACGCCCACCCCCATCCATTAAGAAGGTTAGAAATATCCATTATGTATATGAAGTCATGCAAAACATAGTTCCATATTAGGCATGTTGTTGGGGGAAGCAAGAAAAATGATGTCAAACAAATTTTGCTTTGATCTGCACTTCGATTTCATCAGCTTTCCCTCTGAAGCTGGATAGCACTTTTCATATTGAGTCTTTGGAAAATGTTATAAATTAGTGCATTGATATATCTTTCACTAAGAAACTAAGTCTTTTACTATTTACAGTGTTCTCTGGTTCTGCTTAATTCACTTTCTATCAACTCACATAAGTAGTCTGACGTTTTTTATTTTTTTGGAAACTATCCCCTTTGGGGCATCTTCTCAATTTCCAATTATAAATGAATGTGTACATATATGCACACACATATTTAACACATGGGGCCTTTTTCTTTTCCTCTAATATCTTTCATACAGCCTAGCAGTGGTATTCCTGGATCAAAAGGGATGCAGAGTTTTGTAACTCTTTCGAATGGTTATGTGAATTTGCATCAACACCAAGAGTGAATCCATATCCCTGTTTTTCGACATCCCTTCCAAAATTTATTGTTTTTTTCTCCTGTCATAATAGCCAATCTGCTCGGCTTGAGTTGGTACTTCAGAATTGCTTTGATTTTTTTGAGAATGAAGGACAAACAACAACTTTATATACCACTGCTTACAATATTTTTAATATAGAATCTGTTTTTTTAGTCACAGTTACATAAATATAAATAAAAATAACTCATCCATAAGGTAAAGAGAAAATAGGATTATTTAGAAGTTAAAACCCAAAAACATAAGGATTCTAATGATTTTTTGAAGCATAAAATCATAATACATGTCTACCAAAATTTTTTTCCTTCTTTTTTCTTTAAAGTTTTTTTTTTTCAAAACATATGCATGGGGGCAGCTAGGTTGCTCAGTAGATAGAGAGCCAGCCCTGAAATCAGGAGGACCTGAGTTCAAATCTGGTCTCAGACACTTAACATTCTCTAGCTGTGTGATCCTGGGCAAATCACTTAATCCCATTTGCCTCAGAAAACAAAACAAAACAAAAAAATATGCATGGATAATTTTTCAACATTGAAATGTTGCAAAACTTTGTGTTCTATTTTTCCCTGTTCTTCCCCCATCCTCTCCCCTAGATAGCAAGTAATCCAATATTGTTAAACATGGTAAAATATATGTTAAATCTAATATAGGCATACATATTTATAAAATTATCTTGCTGCACAAGAAAAATCAGATCAAAAAGGAAAAAAATGAGAAAGAAAATAAAATACAAGCAAGCAACAATAAAAAAGTGAAAATGCTATGTTAGGATCTATACTCAGTTCCCACAGTCCTCTCTCTGGGTGTAGATGGCTCTCTTCATCAGAAGATCATTGGAATTGACCTGAATCATCTCATTGATGAAAAGAGAAGTGTTTATTGTATAATCTTATTGTTGTCATGTACAATCTCTTGGTTCTGTTCATTTTCACTTACCATCAGTTCATGTAAGTCTCTCCAGGCCTCTCTGAAATCATCCTGCTGATTGTTTCTTACAGAACAATAATATTCCATAACATTCATATACCATATTTTGTTCAGCCATTCTCCAATTGATGGGCATCCATTCAGTTTCCAGTTTCTAGCCACTACAAAAAGGGCTGCCACAAACATTTTTGCACATGTGGGTCTCTTTCCCTCTTTTAAGATCCCTTTGGGATATAAGCCCAATAGAAACACTGCTGGATCAAAAGGTATGCACATTTGATATGCCCAAAGGACATAATTCCAAATTGCTCTCCAGAATGGTTGGATAAGTTCATAACTCCACAATGTATCAGTGTCCCAGTTTTCCCACATCCCCTCCAACATTCATCATTATCTTTTCCTGTCATTTTAGCCAATCTGAGAGGTGGGTAGTGGTATCTCAGTTGTCTTAATTTGTATTTCTCTGATCAATAGTGATTTAGAGCACCTTTTCTTATCACCAGAAATAATTTTGATTTTTCATCTAAAAATTGTCTGTTCTTATCCTTTGACCATATATCAATTGGAGAATGGCTTGAATTCTTATAAATTTGAATCAATTATCATATATTTTAGAAATGAGGCCTTTATCAGAACCCTTAAATGTAAAAATGTTTTCCCAGTTTATTGCTCCCCTTCTAATCTTATCTGCATTAGTTTTGTCTGTACAAAAACTTTTTAAATTGTTATAATCAAAATTATCTATCTGGTGTACAATGAAGAGTACAATGAAGAGTCTTTGGCCACAAATTCCTTCTTTCTCCATAGATCTGAGAGGTAAACTATCCTTTGTCCTTCTAATTTGCTTATAATATCTAAATCATGAACCATTTCAACCTTATTTTGGTAAATGATGTTAGGTGTGTGTCAATACTTAGTTTCTGCCATACTAGTTTCCAATTTTCCCAGCAGTTTTTGTCAAATAATGAGTTCTTATTCCAAAAGGTGTGGTCTTTGGGTTTGTCAAACACTAGATTAGTAATCTAGTAATTTAGTAATCTAATTAGTAATTAGTAAAATAGTCATTGACTCTTTTGTTTTGTGAACCTAATCTATTCCACTGATTGACTACTCTATTTCCTAGCCAGTATCAAATGGTTTAAATGATTTTTAAAATTTCTCTCCTCAACCTGTTTTTAATCATATCTATAACCTTAGAAAATTCCTTAGAAAATACTGGGAATTTATGCCAGAGCCAGACTCTACCCTCCCTACTCACTCTTTGGATGGTGTGGTCAGACTGTTTAGAGTTGACTTCAATTTCCTGTACTTATGTTCTTGGCTTTTCTCTATTCTTCTTCATCTCCCAATCTTTTTATTTTCTCAGGCTGCTAGCAGGTTTCATACTGCCCTGACATTCCAAGTTATGAGTATTTTGTTTTTTAGAATTATCTGGAACATCCACGATCAGGTTGCCATGAGCTTCTGATTGCACTAAGTTGTCTTGATTAGAGTGTTACTGACTTCTATCCCAATGCCATTGATCAGAACAGTTATAACACACAGTAATATATGAATAGAAACTTTGGGTCAATTAGTATACAGTTGTGAGCAAACTCTGGGACAAACCCAAAAGACCATTTAGAAAAAGGTAGCTGGTGTTGAATAAATCTATATTTACATCACACTAAGTAATTATAGATTTAAATATAGATCATTGAATAAATATTCTAGGTACCTCATTAGGCATAACACACAAAGATGAGAAAAGATAGTTTCTGCCTTAAATCAGCTTATATCCTATTGTAATAAAATAGCTTCATGATGTCAGATACAGTTTCATTTTTGTTTATGCTTTCTCAAAAACTAGTACAAGTGCCTATTGATTCATCAATTGTTATCAAGGAAATAAATAAATGTAAGACAAAGTAGAATACGATATGTGTCTTGCTGAGATCCAAATATGATTTCAAGAAAGATTCAATGATCACTTTTGCATAGAATATCAAGTATGAAGAAAGAATGATCAATGAACCCTTCATGAATTTTATTAAAGGAGACTGTTTCTTCAGATGGAAATGGAGGAGAAGGAAGTCTGTTTCAAGCATAGTGAGAGCAGAAGCAGAATATCAAAAAATGGTAAGATGAGATCAGGACTTTTGTCAATATTCCATGATGGGGGAGTAATAGTGAAAGATTAGTAGGCTGGAATCCAATAATGTATTAGATTTATTGTCAATAGTCAAGAATGTTCTGAATGACTAGAGACTGACAAAAAATCTGCTATGGAGAATCTGCAAAATTTATAATTTATACTGGCAATGACAATTTTACTTTACCAGAATTCTATATACACAAGGTTATAGAGCTGTATTCTGCACATGTTTATTATGCTTGCTTCTTCTAATGTCTTTTTAGAAAATATAGCATTTTATAATAAAGACATAAATCCATTGGAACTCAAAAGGGAAAATATTTATGTGCAAATATCTTAAGGCAAAGAAACTCATTGAGATTTCTCATTTACTGGCATTAATGAAAGATATTCCATCATGTCATAGATATAGAGCTAGTTGAAACTTTAAAGATCATCTAGTCTGACCACATCATTCATAAATAGGGTAACTGAGGCTCAGAAAGTGATTTGTCAAAGGTCAAAAAGGTAGTAATAGTCATAGTCATCGTAGTCATATTTGTAGTAGTCATAGTATTAATAATGACAACTAGCATTTATTTAACACTATGCTTTGCAAAGTACCTTATAATACCTATTCCTCACAATCACCATGTGAAGTAAGTGTAATTATTATTGTCATTTTACAAATGAGGAAATTGAGACAGTAGTTCAGTGACTTGAGCAGTGTCTTTCCAAAGCAGGATTCCAAGTTTATCACTCTGTCCATTGTACCAACTGGATTTCAGTGAGTAGGAAAGTCAGGATTTTAATGTGAATCCACTGATTTCAAATCTAATGTTCTTTTCAGTATATTCAATACCTTTGATTCCAAAGGTATAGAAAATGAGTGGTGAGGAACTCTCTTATGCATGCAGACTAATAGTTATCCTGCAATTTACATTTTTAGAGAGAGTTACCTGATTGTCCAAAAGATTAAATGATATGTTTAGGGTCACATAGTCAGTGGAGATTTGCCTTTACTCAGAACTTGATTCCAAGACCAGGTCTCTGCTCATTAAGTGGCTCTGCCTCTCATGTCATAATAGTTTTATTTCTTTTTATACGTGAGGATTTAATTCATAGACTTTTTTTTAAAAAAGGTAGATACTAGTATGTACCCAGGAATATGAATGTCTGTCATATGTACAGGGAATCACTTCACTATCACAAGTCCACAGGAAGAAACACAGGTCTCAAATTGGAGATTTCACAAACAATATGGTCAGAAATATAAAGTCAACTTGGTGTGTGATGATGTTGGGGGAAGCATTAGATAGTATTTCACTTCCAAAAATGAGCAAATCATTCTACCTTTAAAATATATATTTACATGTTAGCAAAGAATTGGAAACTGGAAGGGAAATGCTTTGAATGGGGAATGGTTGAATAAGCTATGGCATATGGTTGTAATGTAATGCTACTGTACTGTAAGAAATGATGAGGGAATTGGTTTCAGAAAAAAACATGGCAATACTTATGTGAACTGATTTAAAGTGAAGGGGGCAGAACCAGTAGTTCATTGTACATAACTGCAGCAATATTAGAGTGACAACTAACTGTAAAAGACTTAGCTACTCTGATCAATACAATGATCCCCCCCAAAATTTCCAAATAACTAACTGATGAACTTTGAGTATAAATTGAAGTATGGTTTTCTCACTTTATTTTCCTTGCTGTGTGTGTATGTGTGTGTGCATGTACATATAAAATATATTAATATGGAAATATGTTTTCAACAGTTTCAGTGTAAAATTACTGTCATATTGCTTGCTTTCTCAGTGAGTGGGGAAGAGGTGAAAGGAAGAGAATTTGAAATTCAGAATAAAAAAGTTAAGAATAAAAATACTTTTTCAAAAACAACATAGATATTTAAACCTTTTCAAAACCAAAAAGCATATTTATTTCTAGAAAAGCAGCAGCAAACATCTGGCTTCAAGACACAAAACTCTTGCCCTTGGAGACCATTCCTTAGTTTAAGCTTTATTGCCTGGTGTTGCCATGGTTACTGGCCATGAACTGAAATTGCTGTGTAATACATTTTATCTCCCGTGATTACATTCTGAAGCCCACGGTCAATTTCCAGTAATTAGAAGAGACAGGTTCAGAGGAGGAGGAGGGAGTGGAGTAACCCTGTGAGCTTTGCAGCCACCCCAGGGCTGGAAGCTGCTGGTTGTGGATCTAGAGCCACATTGGTACAGACAAGATCATTCCAGCTCCAGTTGGGGTTGGAGCTAACTCACCCTGGTGAGGCTCTGGACACAGGAGACTGTGTCAAGAGGTATCAAAAGGAAGGAGGAAAGAGTCTCCAAGCCTGCATTAATTGGATGTGTAAGAGAGAAATTGACGTATTTGGCAGATTCTCTGAGTCCTTTCCAAACAGCAGTTTTTGGACTCAAAGCAAATTAATTTTATGTCAGCTAGAAGAGTTTACTTGACTTGGACAAGAGGTGGGGCAGAAAGAAAGAGGGGGAAAAATTGAAAGAGAGAGACAGAGACAGAGAGACAGAGACAGAGAGACAGAGAGAGACAGAGAGAGAGAGAGAGACACAGAGAGAGAGAGACAGAGAGACAGAGAGAGAGAGAGAGAGAGAGAGAGAGAGAAAGAGAGAGAGAGAGAGAGAGAGAGAGAGAGAATCAAACCTGATGGTTTGTAATCACATGTGTGTATATATACATATACATGCAAACATACATACATACATGCATATATACCTATATGTAAGGGTGGATGTACACACACATATATTCATAGTCATTTAAGAGAGAAACATTGGTTTTGTTTAGGATAATTGATTTCTTTTGTCTTCAGAATTAGGAGAGAATAATGCCTTAAGAAATCTCCAGCACCTAAGCAGAGAGAGAGTTTTTCTGAGCTAATAGAATACAAACTCACCTGGGTTTTATAGCTGCTATTCTGTTAAAAGAAATCCATTTCCTTTATCAGCGGCAAGAATCAGTGATTTTCTGAGGTCAGCTGTGTCTTTTTTTTTTAATTTTGCAATTGCATTTAAGTAGCTATTATGTGAAAGACAGCATGTTAAGTGCTACAATATAAAGGCAGAAATAAAACAGTTCTTGTCCTCAAGAAGCTTACATTCTAATGGGATAATGGAACATATACATAAATAAGTAAATACAAAATATTTTTTGGGGGTCACTAATAATTAGAGGAATTAAGAAAGACCTTGTGTAGAAGATGCTTCCTGAGTTGATACTTTTGTTGAAAGTTGTGGATTCTAAGACATAAAGTTGAGGAGGGAGAACATTTTTGGCAGAGAAAGCTTGGACAAAGACAAAGATGGAACATTGTATAAAGAGAAGCAAATAGAACCAGTTTAGCTGAACATAACTGAATATGACATCAAAATGGAAAATAGGTTAGGGCAGATACTTAAGTGCTTTAAATCCAAACAAAAGTGTTTATATATTACTTAGAGACAATGGGGGAAAGGGAGAGAAATAAGCATATAAGAATTTATTTAGCACCAATGATGTGTGAGGCACTCTGCTAAGCACTTTTTTAATAATATATCATTTGATTCTAACAATAACTCTATAAGGTAGATGCTATTATTATCCTCTTTTCAGCTGAAGAACCTGAACCAAGCAAAGCATTGTTACTTATCCAGGGTCATACAGATAGTAAGTGTCTGAATCTGCATTAGAACTCAGACCTATCCTGACTCCAAGCCCAGCATTCTATCCACTGAGTTACCAGCTGCCTCAGTGAAGAGGTATTGAAGAGTTTTTGAAATCATGGGAACCAATAAGAACATTTAGAATATAGAAGAAGGGGCAGTTAGGAGGCACAGTGGATAGAGCCCTGAAGTCAGGAGGACCTGAGTTCAAATCTGGTCTCAGGCACTTCCTAGCTGTGTGACCTTGGGCAAGTCACTTAACCCCAATTGCCTCAACAAAAAAAGCCAAAAAAAAAAATAAATAAAAAAGAATGTAGAAGAAGAAAAAGATAGTCTAGGGATAGAGAACTGTGTTTCCCCTATGTAAAGTGGGAGTAGGATGGGGGCGGGGATAATAGGAGGTAACCCAACCAAAGAGACTGAGAAGTAATAATCAAAGGGGTAAACAAACAACCAGGAAAGGACATGCTATGAACATTCAGGGAAAAGAGAAGATCTCGGAAGAGGTCACTATCAAATACTATAACTAAGAAAAGACCAGAAGAGGTCAATGGGGATTTTGGGGAAGAGTAACTTCAGTTGAGCAATGAGGTCAGGAGCCAAACTGTCTTACAGTGTTTGAGAAGTGAATGAGAAGAGATGGAGGAATGGAGGAAATGAAAAATAAATTTTTTTGGGGGTAAAGTTTAGCTGTGAAAGAAAGGAGAGATATAGGAAGATAGCTTAAGAGGGTGGTAGAGGGGGGCAGTTAGATGGTGCAATGGATAGAGTGCAGGCCCAGAAGTCAGGAGGACCTGAGTTCAAATTCAGCTCAGACACTAATACTTTCCAGCTTATGACCCTGGGCAAGTCACTTAACCCCAATTGCCTCAGCAAAAAAAGAAAAAAGAAAAAAAAAAGGGTGGTAGAGGCAAGTGGATTTTTTGTTGTTTTTTGTTTATTTTTTTAAAGACAAGGAGACAAGTATATTTGTTAATGGTAGAAAGAATACAGTAGATACATATTGAGCTTTAAGGAGAGAAGATGATCATGGGGAAAAAACAGGGAGAGATTGAATCAGGGTTGCAGATAGAGGGGTTAACTTTGGCCAGAATTGCCACCTTTTTCTCATAGTTTGGAATAAAGGGGAAGAAAAGGGAGGGTGATGGTAAAGGGTTTTCATTTGAAGAAAAGGAAAGAAGAGGGAGCTCATGGTAAAGGGGTTTTATTTTTTCTGTAAAAGAGAAATAGAGACAAGATGAGAGATGATAAAAGGAAAAAAACACATTTGAAGCAGTCAATTGTAAGATACTGCTATTATGCCTCTTAAGAACTTAAGTTATATTTGGGAATGAGGGTTCTGTTCAGATCCCTCATTGGTGCAGCATATGCATTTATTATTATTTTCAGATAGTATCAGATATTTTCCGATGTGTACTATCATTGCCACCTGAATCCTCCATATCAACATATGTCCCATCCTTGGAAACAATTGTTGTTCTTTAATGAGTCTCCCCTTCCTTTTAGCTGAGGCTTCAAAAAAATGACCTTTATCAATTTTTAATACCTGGTTTCTTATTGAGTAGGGGAAAAATGTAAGGAATAAAAAGAGCATAAAATCTGAATATGTCCTAGATGTGAAAATGACATTAGTACAATGTTCAGATGTTTAATAAATGCTTGCTGACTTGACTGGCTGATGAGCAATAGCTTAATTCAACAAAAGCCATTAGAACATTATTTAATATAAAAATATCTACAATGATCAAGTTATATAGCTGTTGCCAGAAAAATTAAAGAATTAATTTTATCAATTACTCTCAAATATACACTTAACTAACTTGGGACCCAAATGAACTTCCATATCTTTTAAGAGAAATTACTTTGAAAACATCAGGCTTCTGCTATTAAAATGATTTTAAAAAGCAATCAAGAAATTAAGTACAAAAAAGGGAAAAACACTTAGCCTCTTCTGATTAGAAATCAGGCACAATTAATAACAATGCTTCTGACCATTTTATTTTATCTAGTGTTTGGTCTCTCCATGGTATTTTACTGTATTAATCTGAATATGAGGCACACTTTTTTTCTGAAACCAAAAGCTGAATGTAATATATTCTATCACTGTTAGAAAATGACAGGAACAGTGATGCTGATGAAGACAGCAATGATAATGAGAAATAAGGAATCTTTATTTAAATTGTAAAACATGAAAAAACTTTTATCATAAATACATTTTGTATAGTAATTTGCATAGAGGAGGTGTGGTTTAGAGTCAGAAAGATTTGGGTCCACATCCTGCCCCTGTCACTCACCAGCTGCTTGATCTTGGCCAGTTAACTTAATGTCTATGTTCCTAAGCATTTTTAAGTAGTTATTTACTAAGAAGTTTGAAGGAGGAAGGTGGGTACTGACCTTAAGGAAGAAGGTCCCTATCAACCTATACATTTTTTTCCTGAGGAAATTGGAGTTAAATGATTTGTCCAGGGTCATACATGTAGGGAAGTGTTAAGTGTCTGAGATCAGATTTGAACTCAGGTCCTCCTGACTTCAGGGCTGGTACTCTATCCACTGCAACACTTAGCTGCTCCCTCAACCTATAAATTTTTAAATTAATTTGGGGATACTTTCATTGCATTCCTTTCCCTCCTCCTTTCTACAAGAGCTCCTAGTTTAGAAGCAGATTTAATAATCCACAGAGTATTAATCTGTGACTTCATCTTGTCATGGAGGTGAACATGAGATTTCAAAGGATGTGTCAGTGGGATGCAAGAAGCAAAAGAAGAAGCTATGGTGAGAGTGCCATTGAAAAGAGAGAAGCTAAAGATTTGAAAGTAAAAGCATCAGATCTATATATCAAGAAGATTTTTCTTAAATATTTTAACTATCAATAAACATTAACTTATTTCTTGGTCTTCTCTAAAAGTGAGATTCTTGTCTGGTGCCTAGCATTAGTATGTGTCACTATAGAAAATAATTAATATCCATCTTTACATTTTAAGTGAAACCAAGAGATAAAGAAATGTTATTTATTTCTAAACGACTCACAAGTTTACTCTTTGGAAAGGCAAAAGAAAAGAGTTGGAGGAATCTAATCAGTCAGCAAATACTTATTAAGAGTCTCTTATGTGCCTGGCACTGTGTTTCTTAGCCAGTATCAAATGGTTTTAATGACTGCTTCTTTATAATATAGTTTGAGATTTGGTACGGATAAGCCACCATCTTTTGTATTTTTTTCATTAATTCCCTTGATATTCTTGATCTTTTGTTCTTCCAGATGAATTTTGTTGTTATTTTCTCTAGTTCTATAAAAATATTTTTTGTTTTGTGTTGATTGGCATGACATTGAACAAGTAGACTAATTTAGGCAGAATTATCATTTTTATTACATTAGCTTGGCCTGCCCATGAGCAGTTGATATTATTCCAATTCTTTAGATCTGACTTTATTTTTTATGAGAAATGTTTTGTAATTGTGTTCATATAGTTCTTGGGTTTGTCTTGGCAGGTAGATACCCAAATATTTTATTTTGTCTGTAGTTATTTTAAATGGAATTTCTCTTTTTATTTCTTGTTGATGGGCTTTGTCAATAATATATAGAAATACTAATGATTTGTTTGGATTTATTTTATATCCTGCAACTTCGCTGTTAAAGGTGACTAAAAGAATATAATTTCCTGCAAACCTATGTGCCTACTAGCCCATCTCTGTCTCTTTTCATCTCTTTGTTTCTGTCTCTCTTTCTCACTGTGTTAATATTTATTCTTATAAAAAAGCAGTAGAGCCTTAATCAGCCTTCTTAAATGTTTCTTTCCAATAAAGTGTCTTCTGGGAACATATCAAAATCATATAAGAATCTCTACAAAGTATATCAACTGAGATTAGTTCAGTTTATCATCATTCATTATTAATATAAAGTGAAGCATAAAACAGGAAGGCATAGGCTCATCAAAGCTATTTCCTACCATCTCAAAACTATTCATCAAAAATCCTAATGGAAGAGGACATGGTAAAACATGGTAAAATTCTCTAGATGCAGCAATTTGCAGGTAAGCATCTGGATGGCACAGTAGATAGAATACTTGGCCTGAAGTTAGGAAGACTTACCTTTCTGAGTTCAAATCTGGTCTCAGACACTTACTAGCTGTGTGACCCTGGGCAAGTCATTTAATTCTGTTTGCTTCAGTTTTTTCATCTGTAATATGAACTGGAGAAGGAAATGGAAAACCACTCCAGTATTTTTTCCAAGAAAACTCCAAATGGGATCATAAAGATTTAGACAGTGTTGAAATGACTGAACAACCACAAAATTTGTAGATGACATCATGCTGACTGCATGAAAGCATGAAACACTACATTCTCCTAAATGAGATCTACAATTATTTTTTGCAAGTATCCGAACAATGCCTGTTGTACACACTACAATATCCAATTTGAAAGACAACCTATGGAGTTCATTTTTTCAGAACTAGAACAGACAATATCAATAGATAGTGATCTGGGACCATATTGAACAGGAGGAGGTAAGTGCTTGAATTGCCTTTGGGAAATAATTTAATTTCTTTAATGATCCCAAGCTTCTTCACAAAGTAAAGATTTCTCTCTCTCTCTTTTTTTTTAGACACCAATGTTCCTTCCATGATATTATATGCTTGAAAGTTTATGCCTACGAGTCTCAGATTACTTGAAGTGCAGAAGGCTCCACACATGGTAGGTTGCAACCTGCTACAAATGATGAATTATACAGGAGAACAAGTAGACAAACTTTAATCAGAGATGAATAATTGGGAAAGAAGATAGAAGGGTATAATGTACTGAGAGTGAGGAATGACTAATAAGATTATTGCCATGTTTTATTGAAGTACTTGCAATATGTTATATTTTTAGAGGAACGAACAACAGTCCAATAATTTAGGTTGGTATGAACATATGATGATCTCCATGAAGGAAACCCACATCAATGAGGTCAGATCCATTGTAATACTAGAAAGTTCGTATTCCTTTAATTTGTTCTAAATTATTGATAAGGAAACAATTTAAACTAAAACATGTAATTTAAACTGTAAAAGAATGTAAATGATGATGCAAAGCCATTCTTTGCTGAAAAAAGGGATATTTAATAATAGAAAAAGCATAACTACATGGAATAGAATTAAAGATAATAGATGAATCAAATGTAAGAAAAGTGGAGTTATTTTCCTGATGGTAATTAATTTTTAATGAGTTAACCTATTTGAAGAGGTTCCATATAAGACAATTTGTAGCTATAAATGACTCCAACTTGCATAAGACTTTAATACAATGCTCTTTAGAATAAGGATGATAATAGAAATTGAACATTAGAGGTTTTTTTTAAAAGAACTATAGAAAACAGTGTAACTTCAACAATGAAACTTTGCCTCCCTTGCAGTGACAACAGGGGGAGAGCTCTAGGGAACTTCCATCAGACTCTTCACTATATCCCCAAGGCACAGAAGCAGATTCTCCTCAGAACCAAATTTACCCCAGTAATAAAATAATTATATTAACATAATATACTTCCTATTATACCTAATTGACATTTTCAATTATTATATATTCAATTGACATTATACTCAAGTTAATAAAACAAATCAAAATGTTTATTTTTAAAAACAAGATATATTTTAAGTAAACATAGGAAGATGATATACTTCTTTCAGTTCACTGTTCAAAGATTTGTCTGAGCAATTTAACTTACTATTATAGGACAACTTAAGAGCTAGTGTACTTTATTCACTCAAGTGAATAAGTCTGTGAAGAAAAAGGAACTCTAAATTTCATAATCTCATTTTTTTTACCATAAAGCAAAGGTTCACTACCTAAAGATTGTGTATCTTCAGGCAAAATGGAGGTTTTCTTTTTAATTGTTAAATCTATAAATAAGCATACTTTCTATAGAATAAATGTCTCACATATTTATATCACATTTTTCTTCTCAAATTGAGAGATGAGGGAATCAGCGAGGTCTTGTGTTGGCAATATTACAACTCAAAAGCTAAGATTATTTTGTAGTTGTTATAATACATACACATATATATGCACACACATACATATAAAAGATGTGTATAATACAACATACGTGGATGGATGTAAAATGAGAAGGCTCTACATGTAAGGAGACCAACCTGCAAGGTTGGTCTCCTTACATGTAGTCCTCTCTCTTTTTTTTTTATTAAAGCTTTTTATTTGTATAACATATGTATGGGTAGTTCCCCAGCGTTGATCTTTACAAAGCTTTCCATTACAAATTTTACCCCCAGTCCCCTCCCCTCCCCTAGATGGCAGGAAGTCCACTACATGTTAATAATGTTGAAATACTTGACAAGTTGTGCAAGAAAAATCCTATCTGCAAGAAAAAAAAAGAATCAGAGAAAGGCAACACAATGCAAGCAAATGTCAATAGAGATCATGAAAATGTTACGTTGTGGTCCATATTTCATATCCCTCTCTCTGGGTATATATGGTTTTCTTCAGTGAACAATTGGAACTAGTTTGAGACAATTCTTTGTTGCAGAGAGCCATGTCCATCAGAATTGATCATCATGTAATACTGTTGTTGCTGTGTATGATGATCTCCTGGTTCCGCTCATTTCACTCAGCATCAGTTCATGCAAGTCCCTCCAGGCCTCTCTGAAATCGTCCTGCTGGTCGTTTCTTATAGAACAATAGTATTCCATAACATTCATGTACCATAATTTATTCAGCCACTTTCCAATTGATGGGCATCCCTTCAATTTCCAATTTCTAGCCATGTAGTCCTCTCTTTTGAGCATTAGGGTGTCATTGTGTGGCTCAAAGGGAGTCAACACATAATCTCTAGCCTCTTCTACCTCCACCCTTCTTCAAGAGAGACTTCATTTTTTCAAGGATGGGAAGCAGGTGGGGGCCATTGTCCCCTTTGCTCTCTTCAGAGGAGAGCTAGAATTTTATTTATTGCTTTCCTATATTTTGAAACTAACAAACAAAAGAATCAGAATTAGAATTCTACCTTCAATACTTACTACATGATCCTGGAGAGTCTATTTAAACTCTGAGTTTTAGAGTCTTCATGGTTAAAATAAGAACAATAATAGCATCCTACTTCATGGAGTTGTTATGAGAATGAAAAAGGATGATTCATTATAATATATGTATATTTATTATATACTACACTTTGCAGACTTTTAAGCATTTATGCCAATATCAACTATAATAATCTGTTATGTAATGAAGTGCCCCAAGTGCTAAAGCTAGATATTTTTATAGTTTATACGATATAAATTTATTTAAAATGCTACTGAATCCATAGTAACTTTTGGTCATTATGTTTTCCCTTAATCAACGATATTAACTTTAAAATGATTATTATATGAGGGGGCTTATAAAATTTTTTGAAGTTAAAAAAGGAGCATCTCCTCTTAAGTCCAAGATTCTTAACCTTTTTGTGCCATGGATCCTTTAGTAGTCTCATGAAACATATGGATTCTTTCTCAGAATGTCTCTAAATGAGTGAAGTAAAATATATAGAATTACAGATTACACTGAAATTCAGTTTTCAAAATAATTTTAAAATCCAGTTTACTGACCTAAAGTGAGGAATCACTGCCTGAAGGTAAATAATATTCTCCCATTATTAATCTCTGTTCATTCTTCTCTGCTGACTTATGGAAACTTTAAGAGGCTCTCATTATCAGAGAAGTCTCCTGCTTATTGTGAGCAGGGCAATATACCAACAAGGATTTGCCTTGAACAAAATGGAAGATAATCAGAACTGAGCATGAAAGGAATCAATGGGAGGAGACTTAATTATGCATATGTGTCAGAATTAGAATGTCTGTGAGTGTACCTCTCCACATTCCAAATCCAAAAATAAACCTTTTTGGATTATCAATTGCTTTTTTGTATTGTCATATTTGCCTCCATTCTCTCATGTTATTTGACTAATAAATAATTGTTTATGAGTACTTAGTACTGAGTAACATGTATTGTTATGTTGAAAATATCCAGCCTATTCCATATAGGATTTCCAAAAAATAAAGCCTGTCAGAAAATGATAGAATTTAGTAGAAATGCATTCCTTTTTTATAGTGCTTGTAATAATAGATGGCCATTAAATTTAAACTTGGAGCCTTCTGGGGTCTTTCCAAAGTTGAAGAAAATGATTACATCCTCTGATTTTTTTTCCCTTGTAATTTATGTAAGCTTTTTCACTTCTTCCAGCACCTCACCTATTTGATGGCTAAGATCAAAGGCAATTTCTTATAGAAAAAAAGTAATCTACAGTAAAGCTTGTTTACTACAGAACTACAACTTGTGAAAGCAAAACAAAATAAAGAAGTATCCAGAAGAAAAGATTGAAAATCTCCAAAGATAACTATGCCATAGAGCCTGGGGAAACTAAACCTCATTCTTTTTTTTTTCTTTCTTTCTTTTTTTAAATCTATTTAACAAAAGAAAGCCTTGTGAAATGTTCAATGGATGCCAAACATGCCTTTTTATCTTCTAAGGAAATGTGCCAGAGGTATTCTGGCTTTCTTTATTTTCATTTCCCATTTATTCTTATGATCTTTCCTTACTAAGCTTTATATATACTCAAGTCTACAGAGCTCCCTTGAGCCCAAAATAAAGTTAATTGATTTGCCCAAGGTCACATAGGTAATAAATGTCAGAGCTGAAATTCATACCCAGATCCAACAGTCATTCTGTTTTGCTACACTACCTTATTTAGTCCATACTTTCTATGATTTTCCTTTCGATTATTGGACATTTAGACAAATGGAATAGTGAAAGAGAAGGAAAGGTGAGTTTTGGGCACATTTTTATTTTTTTGTGCTTTTCTATCAAGATTTTGAGAGTAAAGAGATTGGGAAATAATGGGGAAAAGAGAGAGTTAAAAGGAGTAATATGAGAAACAAAGAAAATAAGGGGATTAGTCAATGTAATTGTCAAGTCAGCAAGAATTTATTAAGTGCTTACTATATGCTAGGTATATGCTAGAGATCCAAAGAAAGATAAAAATAGTCTGAACTAAAGGAGTTTACATTCTAACAAGGATATAACATTCAAATAACTAAGTACAAATAAGATATATGTAAGTAAAATTGCAGGTAATCTCAGAGGGAAGTTACAAGCGTTAAGAGGGTAATAAAAAAAATTCATGTAGAATGTGGAATGTTAGCAGAGACTTAAAAGAAAGATAGGCAAGCCAGGAGTCAAATATGGGTGAAAGCCAGTAAAGATGCATAGGGTCCAAAGATAGAATGGCTTGTTATGAGGAATGGCAGGGAAGTCAGTGCCATTGAATCACAGACTACATGGAAGGGAGTAAAGTACAGTATAAGAAAACTGAAAAAAAATTGCAAGGGGCCAAGTGATGAGGGACTTGAAAAGACAAACAGAATTTTACATTTATCTTCTTTTACATTTAACTGGATTTTTATTGATTTATTGAAAGAGGTATGGTGATAATGTTGTCAGACATGCTTTAGACAGATCATTATGATAGCTCAAAGGATGTTGGAGTAAGGAGGGAAGTGAGACCTATCAGGAGAGAGGTCATAGCCCAGTCAAGAAGTGAAGAAGGGCCATACTAGAATTGAAGCAGTGACAAAGGAGACAAGGAGCATTTACAAGAAATGTAAAGGTTTAAATGACAAGACTTGAGAACAGATTTTATCCAGGAGGTAAGAGAGAATGAGATGAAAACAACTAGTTTGTGAATCCAGGTGCCTGGGAAGATGGTGGAACTTTCTACAATAATGGGGAAGTTATGAAAAGGGAAAAATTTTTGGAGGGAAGATAATAAAGAGTTTAGTTCTGTACAAGTTGAATTTAAGATGTCTTTAGTGCTATATGGTCATAGCAAAAAATGAAAATATTCAAAATCAAGAAATGAGAAAGGTCAAAGGATTGTAATCTACTAAGAAGACACCAGTGAGTTATGAAATAAGGTATATTGGTAAATATTCAACAATCAGCTCTTTGAAAAAAATTGTGTGCATGACTCACTTTTGCTTAAAGTGAATTATTTTGCCATGTTCTCTATTACTTTCTTAAATCTAAGCAATCAGCAAAACAATAAATCAAAATCTCATTTGTGACATTTGCTGATTTCAGAGATATGAATATTCATTTTGACAATTTAACAATTGGCTTTTAAGATTACAGACCAGCTTCAGTATCCCACTGGTTGTGAGCACTGCTTTCTCCAGGCGTTAGTGGCTAGAACAATAACAAAAGGAATGACTGGACTAAGAGACAGAAATGACAGGTTAGAGAATTCACGGTGATTTCTGAATCAGCTTCTTCCTACACTTTTAAAGGAAAGGCTTGTA
Source organism: Myrmecobius fasciatus (assembly GCA_023553655.1). Classification (NCBI taxonomy): domain Eukaryota; kingdom Metazoa; phylum Chordata; class Mammalia; order Dasyuromorphia; family Myrmecobiidae; genus Myrmecobius; species Myrmecobius fasciatus. Next base: position 170,062 of record JAJPUD010000995.1, on the reverse strand, counting down.
AGCACTTAGAAAGGTTAGAAAGGTAAATGATAATTACTTTGAACCAGTATGAGCTCATTAAGAACAAGTCATGCTAGATGAACATTTTTCCCCCTTTTAGGTGTGTGGGAGGGTCATGATTAGTAGTTGAGTAGATCAGGAAAATACATGATACATGGTATGTATGGAGTTAGTAAAATATTTGACAGTTTACTTCCACTATTATTAAGGGCAAGGTGGTGACATTAGATTGAGAATATAATGCAGTTAGTTGGATTCAAATTTGATTGAATGACTAGACACAAAAATGAATAATTTAGCATGTCAATATCAATCTGGGAATAAATCTCCAGTGGATTTCCACAAGGCTCTGCCCTTAACCTTATTCTGTTAAAAATATATTTCAAAGTATGAACTAATGTTTACCAAATTTGTGGATGACAATATGGTGAATAAAAAATAAATTAAATAAAATAAATAAAATTGGGATCTAAAATAATTTAACCCATTTAAAGAATGCATTGAATCTAATAAGGTGAAATCAAATAGGAATCCATTCAATTCACAAACATCCATTGATACATAATATGTTCAAAGCAATATGCTTAAAACAAATAGAGGTTAAATCCTAAAAAAAAAATTCAGATGAACAACTATAAGATGTAGAAGTCATGGCAAGAGGATAGTTTATGTGAAAAAGATGCCTTTAATGGAACACATCTTCAATATGTGCCAACCTTATAAAATAGCACTCCAAAGAGCAAATTCAACTTTTGATCTTCATTAATAAAAGTCAAATGTCCAAAGGAAAAAAGGTGATTTTTTTAGAGGATTTGCTGACTCTAAAATTCTGTAATTTTAAGCTTTGCCTCCAGTCAACACAATCCCTGGTCCTTTGATTATTCAATGAAATTTCATCAACTCCAATAGAAGACATTACTTCCTTGATTAGTTTATACTGAATTTTTCCTTAATCCTTACAATTTTTATAGCCTGAATCCAGCATGACAGCAGGCTACTTAGGACATGTTGTATAATGCTCCATGGATTTAATATGTAGTCATGCACCCTGTGGACGCTCAATAAGTAGTTATTGATGTTTATGGTTGAAAGTGCTCTCAGATGCAGGCTTGAGACCTTCATGTACCCAGTAATGTGGTACAAAATCTAAATTACTCATTTATTCTCAATCTGTTATGAACAGATACAGCAATGAAATAATGCCAGAGAAAAAAGAAGGTCTCACCCTGACTGTGGGAAGAGCAGAAATGAAGTGAGGGACATGAGCTAGAGTTTAGATGGGATTGCTTAGTTTGGTGGATAGATATAAGAACTGAAAGAGGGAGGGTGCATTTCTGAAGTAGGAGCATAAATAAGGCCAAGAGGTATTGGAACTTCATAAACATGAGCAGGAATTTAGGTACTGACACCACCATTGAAAAAGGCAGTTTGGTGAGCATTTACAGAGAAGAAACTAAGCTAAGAAAGTAGTGAAAGAATCAGAAGAGGCAGAATTTAAGAATAAAACCATATCTGGACTTGCTTCTGTCATCCTGATAGATGGCTAGTGCAAAGTACAGTCAATTGTGCAAAATCATCACTAAAAACCATAAAGATTATTTAAGAAAATAGGGGAATAACACACAAATATTTCATTAGTAGAGCATAAAAAATAGGAACCTAATAAAATGTTAGACCATTTTATATATATTAAATGGTGAAGAAATATATAAATATTATAGTAAATAGTGGAGATGTCAAGAGACTTTGGGCAGCTGCTCAGCCTATAACCCTGACAACCACCTAGTCCTGCAAAGTGTAGTCACTGGGGAGCAGGGGAGGGAGGGAATGGATAGAAATTTAGGCAACTCCAGTCTGGATCCCAAGTCATGGGTGGACCAGTTCTCTTCCATGTGAAAGCTTTTCAAACACATGGGAATACAGCTATCATGTGTCCTCATCTCCAGGAGCAGTGCAGATTCAATGATAGCTATCTGTTCTTTTTTTAAATTTATTAAAACTTTTTATTTGCAAAACATATGTATGGGTAATTCATAAACATTAACCCTTACAAAGCTTTCTGTTACAAATTTTCCCCCCTACTCCCCACCCCTCCCCTAGATGGCAGGATATCCACTACATGATAATTATGTTAGAATACTTAAGGATAACTATCTCTTCTTATCTCAAGAGAAGATAAAAATAGTCCTATCTTCCCTAAGCTAGGGAAATTAAAATATCTTGGATAGGACTAAGGTTATAAACTTCAAAATTGGAAGAGTGGAAAAGATTCCTTCAACAGAAATAAAGAAGTTTAGAAGAGAAGTTAGTTTTGAGTAAAGTAGAATGTTCTACTTTGAAGAAGACATCCAATTTGAAATAGGAATTTGGAAGTTGGTATTGAGGGACTTAAGCTCAGGGGAGAGAATGGAATTGAATATATAGATCTCATCTACATAGAGACTTTAATTAACACATGGGAGCTGATAAGACCACCAAGAAAGGAGAGAGGAAAAGAACCAGCATATCTATACAAGTTACACTTTTGACTCTCCCAGACATTCTCTACAATGTCTACAAACCACATCACCCTGGAATCCTGATCTTCGCACATAGGAATGGAAGGCTCTGCCTCCTACTCTGTGACCTCTTCCTTTGATTATTTGATTCCTCCCAGAAATTCAATTTTTAAGGAAATTGCCCAGATCACACATATCATAATTTCTCTCCAGTCTGTCCTCTTAACTCTCTTGGTCTCTCTCTATCATGCCCTCATGCTGGGTACATTCATAGCTTCCTCACTACCACTCTCAAAGCCTTTTTCATCTTCCTTTTATATGCTTTCTTCCATTAGAATATAAACTCCTTAAGCGAAAGAACTGCCTTTATTTTTGCTTGTATTTTTATTCCCTGGGTTTAGCACAGTGCCTGCCACAGAGTTAGCAGCTAATAAATAGTTGTTGACTCGATTTGATCTTGAATTAGGGGAGATGTTATGGATATTGGTCCCGCAAAGGAGACAGAAGAGTGGTAATATATAGGATGAAAACCAAGAAAAAATAGTGTCATGAAAATCCAGAAAAAGGAGAATATCTAAGAAGAGAGGATGGTCAATAGTGTCAAATATTGAAAAAAGGTTAAGAAAGGTGAGTACTTAAAAAAAGATTATCATATTTGTTAACCAAAAGATTGTTGGTAATGTTAGAAAGAGCAAATTCAGTCAAATGATGAGTTCAGAAGTCTTGTTTTAAAGGATTAAGGAATGAGTATAAATAACTTTTTCTAGAAACATTATTAAGAATGAAGGAGAGGGGCAGCTAGTAGCACAGTGGATAGAGCACCAGCCCTAAAGTCAGGAGGACCTGAGTTCAAATATGACTTCAGTCACTTAACACTTCCTAGCTGTGTGACTCTGGGCAAGTCACTTAACCCCAATTGCCTCCGGGGGAAAAATGAATGAGAAATATAGAGTGATAGCTTGAGGATATAACAGGGTCTATGGAAGGTTTTTTTTTTAATTTTCTTTTATTTTTTAAGAGTGAAGGAAACTTAGAAATGTTCTAAGACAATAAGGAAAATTTATGGACTGGAGAATTTGAAAATTAGAGATGATTGAGGGGTCAGTTCTCAATGATATTAAAGATCTGTTGGAGGTATTAAGGAACTAAAAAAACAAGTTCAGGGAGAAGCAAATGCATAGTTGATATAGTATATAGAAAAAATAATATGAAATAAATCTGGAAAGATAGGTTGGTGCCAGATTGTGAAGCAATCATCCTTGGAGAGGTGTCTCCTGGAATTTTCTTCTATAGAATCCATACTATTTGGCCTCGATTTAAATGAAAGAGAGCCCCTATTTTGTTTTTTGGAAGATCAGGGAAATAAGGTTCCTATAGTTCCCTGTATTACATTCCTGAACAACTTCTTCTGAAAGTTGTCTCCTTAAATTCACATACGCTTCTCAGAATCCTATAGGCTTCCTGGAACTTTTGCTAGAAGTTTTGACATTCCAGCAATAATTTTAAAATGCCACAATTTATGCTAATTGAACACTTTCATTTTTGTTTACTGTGATACAGAAACCATCAGCAGGAAGAATAGAGATGCATAGGGCACAAGTAATACATACATATAGGAACGTGTGACTACTGTGCATTTGTGGAAGGTCAGCTCACACCTGCACCAATATAGGACTGTCATCATCCTGGATAATATAATTGCCCTGCTCTACTGAGCCTGTTCCCCAGTGGACATCATGTGTTTGCCATTCCTTATTAGGCATCATGTTGAATCTCTGATGCTCCCTAATACTTTTCTTTCTTACTTCTGTTGCCTTTGAAGCTTTGAAGTAGTCAAAAGAGGAACTAGCTCTTAATACCCAAAGCTATTGACTCTTCCATCTTTAGCTCTTTTTAAAGTTGTTTTAGTCCTTTAGTGAGAAAGGCAGGTCACCACCAAATTTCAGCTGTGTTCATTGACATTTTTCTCTCTTAGGAAAGAGATCACTCATTAGGAGAGGAGGGTCACCCTCTATTGCCTTAGTCACCAGGGACAAACTCATTTGGAATGGAGATCAGCTAGGCAAAAAAGCCTAGATAGATTTAGTCATTCTTTTGAATTCATTCTTCCAGCTAAGTTCTTTATCCGAAACCTATGTGAAACCTAGAGTTAGAAATTCTCTTTTAATTCCAATACATCTTGATTTTCAACCTGTGATCTCCTTCAAACAATTTCTAGGACTTAAGTTACAACAAATCGCAAAGGGCTCGGTGGGTATAAAATGTCACTGTCCCTCTAGCCCTCCAAATCTTCTGGATGTACCAGAGACAGAAAAGATGTACCAAGACAAACCAATTGGGCAAGTCAGAACAAAAAAAGGCCAGGTGGAAGCATAGCAAGGAATCTTCATACACAAATATGGCTCCCCTAAAACCTCCTCCTGGGCTTTGCCATGTATAATCCTATTTATTTTTGGTTTCTATGACTGTTGGGTAAGATCAATTAGACTAGGTAAAGATTATTTCAACAGATCCTTTATTTTATTGTTTTCATGTACTGATGTAAATCACAAGTCTTCAGATCTTAGGAGAAAGTCTTACTGAGCTCCTCTGTTGATCACCTTCTTGGTGATAATTGTCTTTAAACTTAGCTAGAACTGACCCTCAGACTCATAATCTGCTACTAAGCTCACAGACCAAATTTTTCAGGTTGTAGGATATGCCAAAGCTTTTTCTTTATGTGTATATATATATATATATATATATATATATATATATATATATACACACACACACACACACACACACACACACACCTCCATACTTGAGTGAGACATGTGAGTATTTGAATGGAAGAAGGCAAAATATAAAGTCAGAAAAAAAACTTGAGGAGTTATAGTTATTTTAACATTCCAAGATTATGCTATGTACCAAGTATAAATTATGTACTAACACTTTATTGAAAAAAGTAGGAGAGAATGGTAAAGAAGAAAATCTGAAATAAGAACTTTTGGCACATTGTCAGCATTATTCCAGTAATATTTGTCCCTCTTGAAAGAAGATTGTATTCTTGTTAAGGGGAATTTATTTGAATGGTGCACATCATTACTGTCACAGTCCCCCCTGCTGTTACTCTTCACTTCAGTCAAAATATCAGTGTTTAGCAATGACTGGGAGGCCATTCTGGGGTGCTTCTGCAATATGACAAGGAATATAGTCCTCCATTTCCTTGCCATCATAGAGTCTATTCATATTAGGCATGTCAATCAGATGGTGCAATAACAAAAGGACAATTTGCTGCTTGCCAAATAAGAATGCCAGGGAAAGCTCTGGGAAAGGCAGTAGTCATTTGACATGACAGCTTCAGAATTTCCTGCTTACCAACAGGGTAATAAACCAAAGAATGGTAGTGATAATGTCAATTAGAGAGAGTATGTGCCACAAACATGGAGCATGTCTTGGAAAGGTATTGCAAAATGTAGATTGCTTATGGTTTAAACAATTGTCACACAAAAGGCCAACAATCTGAAGAGATGATGATTATATGGAATAAAATGCTTTAATTTGCTTTTTACTGATAAGAACCCAATGAATAATCTGGCAAAAAGAGATGGCTTAGCTCTCTTTAACATTCCATTTAATTAAAACTGAGAGCTGAAAAGACATTAAAAAAACAGGAATTAAAGACTAGACAGTTTGATTTTTTTAAGACAGCAAGGAACAAGCACTGGTATTAGAATTAAGGTAAGTCTGAATCTTGGATCTGACACTTTTGCTTTTGCTCTCTGATCAAGGTACTTAAGGAAACAGAACAAAGTGAGATTGCAGATAAAAGAGTCAATAATAATTTCATTGCCTATTACTGTTGTGAATAAAACATCTTTTTTGAGCTAGACCTGTGATTAATTCATACCTCTAAAGGACCATTTACACTTGACACTCCTTTGATTAGAGGATAGAAAAGAGAGCTTCTCTCAAAACTTTGACCAGTCGGGGCAGCTAGGTGGTACAGTGGATAGAGCAGGAGGATCTGGGTTCAAATCCGATTTCAGACACTTAACATTCCCTAGCTGTGTGATCCTGGGCAAGTCACTTAACCTCAATTGCCTCAGCAAAAAGCAAAAAAAACCCCGCAAAAACCAAAAAACAAAAAAAACCCCCAAAACCTTTGACCAGTCATTTTCTTATTTCTCACCAGACTGAACTCTCCTGGTAATCTTCTCTGGTTACCCAACTGGTATCTTCTCTCTCCTTGCCTTTTTCAGCTGCTTTTTGTGCATGTGTTCTTTTTCTATTAAATTACAATCTCTTTGAGGTTAAGAACTGTCCTTCATTTTCTTATTTATAATTGCAACACTTAACAAAAGTGCCTGATGTTTAGGAGATACTGATAAATATGTACCGATTGATTTTTATCATTTTAGGGAGCTTCAGAGAGGAACTTGCTCTATAAATTCAAAATAGTACCCTGTAAGAAATTTCTGGATTTAGAGAGTAGTTTGAGGCAGAAGGGAAGAAAGGAGGAAGTGGGGGAAGGAATTGAGACTTGTCCAGGGTCAAGCAACCACTCTGAAGCAGAGGTAGAAATCTTAAGCCTTCCTGAATACGAGGTCAATAGTCAGTCAGTTCTTTATTATGCCACAGTACTTCTAATAGATAATGTTTTTTTTATCAACTTTTAAGCATCATCTATAGATTAATTACTTATTATTTATCTATCTAGTCATTCATTTATTTGTCAATTTATCTATTTATTTCTCTACCAAATATCCTCTTTCCTTATTTCTTTGAGGCTCAGTGAACCTGCCTATAAGATTTGATCTGAAAAATGTCAAGCAGTTAGTAAAAAAAGTTTCTCCAAATATATGGCTGTGTCTAAAATCCACAATTAGAGATTTATTCTCGATAGTCTTAAAGGCTATTAGATAAACAGTCTTGAGAAAAGCATGCTTTGTATTACTCAGCTACCCTGATTAATAGAGATTAAAAATTGAGTTGGTTTGTGGTATTATGAAGATAGATCACAGGAAAGTTATCTAAGAAATGTCTGGATAATCAGGAAGAATAAATGAAGGGATCCTGGAGGACAGAAATGAGTGGTTGTTAGAAATAGGCTTTTCACACATAACAATTTTGTTCTCTTTTCTTCCATTGTATTTTAAATACTATGCCATCTAAAGAAGAGTATGAGAAAATCCTCCTTACAACCCAACCCTAGGTTTTCTGTTTTAACCAGCTTTATGTATCTTTTGCAAAAATAGTAATTTCTCCAGACATTTAAGTAAACCATAGTTCATTTCCAGAATGATTCCAAAAAGGATAAAGGAAACAGCAGAGGTATGAATGAAGCTGAATGTGGATATGAATATACTGTTTATTGTTTATTATATCTGAGTTGGTATCTGATGCTTCTATTAATTTTCAAAAAATGGAAGCATGACAACTATACATTGCATTATTTTCAATATATAATTTTGCTTATAGTAGATTTATACATTTAGTTAATGTTTAGTACATTATAAGCAACTAGTAAAAATGGAATAGGAGGTGAGTAATAGGACTTCACTAGCATCTTTGAAATACACATTGAAACATGGGTAATTGTCTACTTCACCTATATTTAAGATCATCCAAAGAGAAATTTTGTCTGGTTCCTTAGATTTTTTTTTTAATCTGACCAACATGTTACCTGATCTCTTGTCAGTACTCATAAGTCTCCTAGAATAAATAAAAGTTCCTAATGAAATTTCTCATTCATTTAAGAGTCCATGCACAAAAGAAGCAGCAGTAATCATGAGATAATGGTCAAACTTCACTCCATCATTGCCCAGTGTGGACAATGTACATATATTATCTCCATAGGCTAAATGTCTTGGGAGGGGAAAGGGGTAAGGAAGGATTTAAGGGATCAAGAAAGGAACCTTTGAGGTTTGTTATTTTTTTCTAGAGGTGGGAGAAACAGCTCATTAAGAAGTTTGGCATGCTAATTAGTAATAGTCACTTTGATTAAAGACAATTTAGATTTAAGTGTTCTTAGAATAAGGCTATGAGAATAATACTGAAGACTAAGCAGATTGTGTCAGTGGAATTAACCACAAAATTCTCTAGCAGTTCTATACGTTACTGAATCTTAGTTAGAAAAATGGTTGCACATTTTAATTCTTTCTCAAGTGAACATCCACATTGTGCTTGGCACTTCAGGACTACAAAACATAACGTAACATAAGGAAGTCCTGGTCCCAAATGGACACATGACAAATTTTAATTATATCTCCTTTTATAGATTCAGCTTTCATCGAAGGTTTATTTCAGGCCTCCCCCACCTTCACAGTAGAACCACTCACCCAATCATTATTTTTAGACTCCCCTTGAGTGTTCTGTATTATTTTAAAATGCAAAGCAAAGATTTATGATAATGGAACCCTCTCCTTGGAGTTTGGATCTCTTCTCCCTGATGGGTCCAGTGGCAAAAGTGGCTCACATCTATGAGAACTTTACCTAGATTGCATAGAGGCAACCTTATATTGCACTGATTTTTTTACTTTTTCCACTGATGATTATCTGAAAACAGAAATTTAATTTGATAAGTTTTTTGTTGGTGGTGATCAACTGAATTGACACAGCCATAATTCTTTCATTGAATCATAAATGTGTTAACATACCCTAATGTCTTTTCACTAAGAATGCTGACTTCAAAGTGAAAAATGTTGAAACAGAAAAAGAGACAGGGAAGTCTACTTCCTATTGTTGTTGAGTTGTTTTTTTTTCCCCAATCTTGTCCAACTCTCTTTGACCGAATTTGTGGTTCTCTTGGCAAAGACTTAGTTTGCCATTTCTTTCTCTAACTCATTTTACAGGATGAATAATTGATTGACACAACTAGTAAGTGTCTGAGGCTGGATTTGAACTCAAGTCTTCCTGACACCAGGACCAGGTGCTCTACTGTATTACTTTGCTGCACAGATAGAACCTGAGATAAGGTCAAAGGAGATGTAGTAACTAAGGTTACTGAGTTGCTAGTCTGATAGACTATACTGGTTATACTCAGACATTCACGGAGAAACTCACTATTTGGACTTTTCCACTACTTCACCAATAGCTTTGGCCACTTGTGATGTCTTTTCTACTGGTCTTTTTCTCCTGACTGATAATCCTCTAGGATAGAATCACCATTTTATTAGGCTTCTGGCCATATACACGTTATTCCAAGCTTAATATACTTTCTGAACTTCAAATCCTGACCTTCTCCACTTCAAACTCTGCTTTATAGATGAAGAGGAAACATAAAAATAGAAAAGATATTGAAAGGAGTATAATGCATAGTTATTTATTAGAACAGCTAGGTGGTGCAGTGGATAGAGTGCCAGGCCTGAAGTCAGGGAGTCTCATCTTCCTGAGTTCAAATCTGGCCTCAGACCTTTACTGTGTGACCTTGGACAAGTCACTTAATCCTGTTTACCTCAGTTTCCTCATCTATAAAACGAACTGAAGAAGGAAATAGCCAACTACTCTAGAACCTTTTCCAAGAAAATCCCAAATAGGGTGATCAAACACTGGAAATGATTAAGCAGCAAAATTTATTTATAATGATAATTTGAATAGGTGAGAGAACAAACCAAATCTGTTTTCTGAAGACCATCCTAGCTAAAAAAAAGAGCCTTTAGACTGTCTGGTGATGAAACTTTTCTTTATAAGGCAATCTAGTAAACAAAGAAAATTAAAGTAGCTTTCAGTTCAAATCATCAAGCCTGGGAGGCCTATAACCCAAGATATTGAAAGAACTCAGAGATGTGATTAATAAGATACCATCAGGGATTTTTGAAAGATTGTACAGGTTGTAAACATTGCAATAAGGGAGAAGGATTTTTTTAAGTTTAGTTTTATTTATTCAATATTTTCTGCACTTACATTCAAAACAACAACAAAAAATTTATATTTGTTTCTAAAATTTTTGAGCTCTAGGTTCTCTCCCTTATTCCCATCCACAATTAAGAAATTACTTGTGAAGTTATGTAAAACATTTCCGTAAAAGTCAAGTTGTAAAAAAAATAGAAATTAAAAGTAAAAAACCTCAAGAAAAAATAATCTAAAAAAAGAGAGAAAGATAGAATACTTTAGTCAGTATTCAGACACAATTAGTTCCTTCTCTGGACAGAATTTTGCTCCTTAAAGTCTTAAAGACAAATAAACTTGATGAGTGGAAGCCCAGATAGTAGCTAGCCAATAAGAAGGCAGTGATTGCTAAATTATCACAATGCTCATTGTGACAGGCATAAAACCTTAATGATCATATTGCACCTTAAAGTCCTTCAGAGTAGTTGTGGATGATCATACCACTGAAAAGAGCAAAGTCATTCACAGCTGTTCACCCCAGTACATTGCTATTATTTTGTATACAGTGCATTTCACTTTGCCTGAATTCGTGGAGGACTTTCCAGGTGTTTTTTCCCCTCCTGAGAGCATTCTGGTCATCATTTCTCATAGAACAATAATATTCCATCATAAATACATCACAGTTTATTGAGCCATCCCCAATTGATGGGCAAATTCCATTTTTTTTTGCCCTGAGAAGAGAGCTGTTGTGAATATTTTCATATTGGTCATTTTCCTTTTTTCCCCTTGAATCTCTTTTGATATTCATGCCAAATAGTGGTGTTGTTAGGTCAAAGGGTCATGAATTTATAGCCCTTTGGACACAAATCATATCTTTTGATCATTTAACAATTGAAGAATGGATCCTATTTTATTTTTTTTTTTTATAAATTTGACTCAGTTCCCTTTATGTTTGAGAGATGAGACTTAATCAGAGAAACTTGCTTCAAAACTCTTTTTACAATTTTGTTTGTTAACTGCATTTTCCCCATTTATTCTCTGTTCCTCTTCAAAAGTGTTTTGGCTCTGACCACTCCCTCCCCCAATATCTCCTCTCTTTTATCAACCTCCCCCTCTTACCATATCCCATTCCCTTCCTATTTTACTGCAGGGTAAAAATATAGAAATCTATCTATACTCTATTGAGTATTTATGCTATTTCCTCAAAAAAGGGATTTTTTAAACCAATTTTCAAAGGTGTAAAAAATAGACTCTAAAAACTATGGGTTGAATTTGAGTGCTAGAAAAATTATACAGTGTGTGATTAAAAGGATAGTTTAAGAACATTTAGAAAGGAAAGCAGTGATTACAGAGAGAAAAATCTTCACCACATCAGGTTACAGAATAGCCTAATTACTATGAAATTACTATATTAATTACTATGAGAAAACCAAACATTCTAATGAGGTCATATCTCATTTCCTTTTTTTTTTTAAACCAGTATTCTGGCAAATGAGGGAAGCATTGAAGACACAGTATGATTAGATAATAACAAGGTATTTGACAAAACCTCTCATGCTATGCTTATGGGCAAGACAGATTTATGCATTTACAAAGAATAGACAATTGAAAGATGACTTTCAAAAAATGGAAAGAAGAAAAGGAGGAAAAATCATATTCTGACTTCCCATTTTCTTGCTCATAAAATATAGTACTGCAAATGTTTCTATAGCATAATTCAGTTTTATAAAATACAAATTAAATCAGCAAGCATTTATTAAGCACTTATCTAATACTAGGCACTGTACTAAATGATATGACTGCCTTTGAGGAGCTTACATACTAATTGGGTTGGGAGGAAAGGGAGAGAATGTAACCTGAAGAGAAAGGAAAGAGAAGGTACTCAGACTAGGGCATGATGGAAAAGTTCAGAGGAGAAAACCTGGTGAGAATGGCTGGCCTGGGCATCCTCCTTAAATAGAAGTCCTGAAAAAAAAAACTTTTCACTTTCAAATAAGAGGGAGGGTCTCTAGGGACAGAGGGCATTTCTGAGATGATATCTGGGGCTGAAGTGCTTCCAGGTTCTGTACATGTGATCATCTCACTCACAACTGAAGTGCATATGTTTAGCCATCAACTATATCCACCCAGTTCCCCAAACATTGCTTTGGACATATGGTGGTGCTAGAATTGCAATTGCTTGGAAGATTATTTTATTAATTTGTATGTTCAGAATTTAAAAAAAATGTTAACATTTACTCTGTCTCTGTGTGTATGTGTATGTGTGTGTATATATATGTATATGTGTTCATCTTCTGAAAAGACTTGAAAAGTATTATGAATATCTGATTATTTTTGCATAAATCAAAAGAAAAGCTAAATCTTTTTTTAGAAGAGTTTTTAGATTTTTTTTTATTCTTAAGACACTTCAAATGGCTTTGTTTTTAACATTCAGATTTGGCATAAATGCAATACTAATGGAAGAATACATATTCTGCCTCCTTGGAAAAAAATTGGCTTTAAAACCAACTTAGGATATTTAAAAATAGCTTATCTTCTATTGATATGGGTTTTCTCCTGAAACTTGAAAAAAAAACTGGGATGAGAATTTTGGCCAGGAATGACATGAAAGAATGTAACTTCTACCTATGTTTAAAAGGGTAACTTTTTAAAGTTGATGGTGAAATTATTTATTGAAGATGAAAACAAAAGTGGGGAAGAAACCTAATGTAGCTGGAATAGAACTGAATTTGGAATCAGAAGATTTAGGTTTAAATCTTAATTCTGTGGGAATTTAGGAAGTTTCTTAAACTCACTGAGTCTCAGTTTCCTCATTTGTAAAGTGAAATTATTAGGTAAGATGACCTCTAAGACTAACTCTATATCCTTTGACCCCATGACCTTTACCTATAATACCTAAAAAGTTGAACAACTTTTAAATGGCCCGATTGTATGATTATAGTAGAGTATTGAAAGTAGATGTCTAGCTCAAATAGCTTGAATTATACAGAGACAAATAAACTTGATAAGTGGAAGCCCAGATAGTAGCTAGCCAATAAGAAGGCAGTGATTGCTAAATTATCACAATGCTCATTGTGACAGGCATAAAACCTTAATGATCATATTTCTTAAACTCCTAAGTAGGACCATGTGGTCTGACAAAAGATATTTCCTTTGAAAAACCTTGTAAAAGACATTTTTTTTTCATCCAAGTTATAGTCATCCCAGGACATCCAAGATTTACATTTGTAAAAGTTCTTCAATTGGAAAAAAAATTCTTACTGTAGAACTCTTATGAAAATCATTTTTGCAATAACTGCAGAAACTTGAAAAATAAAAGCCCCTGAGAAACTCAAAATGACTACAAGCATGCTATTGTGTCACAGTACCACCGGCATAGAACAGTGGTAATAGCTGGCAAAGTGGTTTAAGACTTTAAAAACAATTTATATACATTATCCTATCAGACTATCACAATAATACTGTAAGAAAGGCACAGTAGTATGTGATTTGTCCCATTTTACACAGCAGAGGATACATATTGAAAAGGAGTGATGGAAATAAAGCTGGTTAAGTAAACAAGGACCTCAATAGCCTAGCATAATATCAGAGAATTGTGCTTTAAAATTCCTTTCTCACAGCCTACTACTAATATAACTTCCTAGAAGATTTATATGAAGTAGAATAAAAAAAAAAGAAGAGTTGGGTGATGATTTAGCAAAATATAAATCAGTTTCTATAAGCTCTTTTAAGCTGATTGACTTCTCACTCCCTGCATTCCTTCCTTATCAAACATTTACTTCTTTCATAAAAGCACCCACATCTCTCTCTCAGCCAGGGGCCTTGCAAATACTTCATAAAAAAATTGAAGCCATCCATTTGAAGTTCTCTTTTCTTCCCATCTCTACAGATCATCCCACCTTCCAATATCACTTCCTTTCCCCTGGTCTCAGAGAAAAATATAGCCCTTTTTTTTTTTTTGCAAACACCATCTTCCACTCTACTCTTGTTTCCATACCCTTCTGTCTTATCCTAGTGCTCACCTCTTTGATCATCCCTTCTTTTCAAATAATAGTTCTTTCCCTATTATTTATAATCATGCTTAGACTTCCCCTAGCTTTAAAATTTTTTCTTTGATTTTATAATACCTTTTAGCTATATCCTATATGCTTCCTTCCTTCCATGTTCAAATGCTTAGAGAAAAAAAAAGATTACTTCACTCTCCAACTTTCTACAATATGGCATCTAACCTCATCAATCAATTGAAGCTGTTATTTCCAAGATTATTAATGATCTATTAATTGATAAATCTAATAGTTTTTTTTCTTTGTTCTTAGCTTTCTTTGAAGCATTTGGTATGGCTTACTACTATACATAGCTCTACTCCCAGACATAATAAGCACTTTTGCTGCTCTTTTCTGGATTTTCTTCTGCCTGACCACTCCTTCCTTTACATACAACTGTACTTTAGGATTTCACCCTATTTTTTCCTTTCTTCTCACTCTATAAATCACCCACAATGTGCCTATTTAGGCGCCATTGCTAGGGACCAGGGATATAAAAATAGAAATGAGATAGTTTCTTTAATTTTTTAATATAGAAGACATTATTTTATAACGTGGAAATCAACAGGGACCTATATAAGTATTTACAAAATAAATACAAGTTAGCTGTTGAAAGGAAGGTTCTAGCCACTTATAGTTGCTCCAAAAGTCAACAAGAAAAAATACTTTTATGCATTTATACTTAATTATGTATATATTGTTTTATTCTGACAGAATGCAGTCATCAAGAGGGCATGAACTATTTTATTTTATTCTTTTTGTAAATTTTAATTTATATAATAAAACAAATCTTTCTGTCATATAGAACAATTAAAAAAAAGATCATGACATATGAATCCATAAGTCTACTACATACAATTTGACTATTTCTTTAAAATATATAACAAAAGTATTATGAAAATTTCTTTTTTTTCTTCTCTTACCCCTACCCTATAGATAATTGCTATTGGACATAAATAGCATATTTATGTAGTTATTCCATATGTACTTCTACTTACCATTTCTCTCTCTAAATGCAGATAGCTTCTTTCTTCATATATCCATTATATTTAATTTATGATAATCAAAATAACTTGTTTGCTCAAAGTTGTTCTCAAAACAATGTTACCATGTACAACGTTCTCTTACTTCTGTTCACTTTACTCTCCTTTGTTCATGGGTAGGATGAGCCAATATAATAAAAATGAAAATTTTACATAAACTAATTTAAATATTCAATGACATCCTAAATAAAGTACCATTTTAACTGAATTTAAAATAATAATAAAATTTATTTGGAAAAAGAAAATCAAGAATATCAAAAGAAATAATGAAGAAAGTATAAAGGAAAGAGAGTAATACTGAATCTTAAATTATATTATAAGACAGTAATTATAAAATCTGATACTAGCTCAGATTTAGAAAGGTAGATCAATGCAATAGAGTAGAGAATTTGTAACAACAAATAAACATAATACTTTGTATTTAATGAGTATAAAGATTTAAGATTTGGGGATAAGTATTCATTATTTGGTAAAAATTGTTGGGAGAACTGGAAAGCAGTATGCCAGAAACTGGACATAGGCTAATATCTTAGCCCATTTATCAAAATAAGGTCAAAATAGTTACATGACCTGTGCATAGAGATTGCACAAGAAAATTAGAATACAGAATATATTACTTATCAGACATGTGGATAAGTGAACAATTTATGAATAAAGAGTTAGAAATTGAAGTTAGATATAAAGTGGATCATTTTTATTATATTAAATTTCAAAGGTTTTATACACATAAAACAAATGTAGTCAAGATCAGAAGGAAAGCAGAAAATGGGGGGTGGAGAAATTTAGAGACAGTTTATCAGATAAAGGTCTCAATATAAAAATATGAAGAACTTTGTCAAATCTATAAAAATAAGTCATTCTATAATTGATAAATGGTCAAAGGATATGAACAGGAGGTTTTCCAATGAAGAAATCAAAATCATTTATAAACATAGATAAAATGTTCTACATCATTATTGGTAAGAGTAAGGCAAATATAATGTGGAAGTTGGGAAGGGGACCCCAAAAGTTTGGAGTTACAGACTGGTGTCTTGAGGTATTTCAAAAGATTTTGCAGGCTTGAACCCATTTCCTGGTCAAGGGGAAAGCTTTTATTGTAATTATAACACCATTACAAGGAGATGAAATTCCAAGAGAATTGGCAGAGTGCTGAGAGAGAGAGAACACCTTTATCCAGCTTTATCATTGACATGTAATTCTGTGGCCCAGAGTTAGGGCCAGAGCCAGGGAGTGGTCTCCAGAATTTGGTTCTCACTGACCAACAGATGTCTCAGAATTTTGGTCCTTGGGACTATCTTTAAGCCAAAAACTATCTGATAGTCAGCAATGAATTGAGGAATGGTCTATTCAGAATCAGATATATTATTGTTCTTAGATTGGGAGTGTGGAAAGTCCCTGAGGCAGACTCCAGAGCCAGAAGATTTAGGATTACTGACTTCTTGGTAGAACAGAAGTCCCCCCACCCAAGATTAGGGGACCTCAAAATCATTGCTGTCTCCCTACAGCTATATTACATCAATAATAACCTTGAAATATCATTTCACTTAATGACTAAAATGACTAAAAAATGACTAAAGACTAAGTGACTTGTCATTAAGTGACTAAAATGATAGAAGGGGAAAGTGACAAATGTCACTGTAGAAAAAATGGGACACTAATTCATTGTTGGTGGAATTATGAATAGATCTATTTTGGAGAGCAATCTGCAATTATGCCCAGAGTTATTAAACTACCTATGTCCTTTGACCAATAAATAACACTATTTGGTTTATTTCCAAAGATAGTTAGGAAAAAAGGAAAAGAACCTATATGTTCTAAAATGTTCACTTGAGCTCTTATTGCGGTGACAAAGAACTGGAGACTACATGGATGTCTATCAGTTGAAAAATGGCTGGATAGATTGTGGTGTATGATTATCATGGTATATTACTATTCTTTAAGAAATAAAATGAACTCAATGGAAAGATTTGTATTTTAGTCTTTCTGTCAATAGAACCTAGCATAGAGTCTACCAGGATGGTACTTAATAAATAAAGACTTATTAAACTCATTTAAAAGGGTTTGAGGATGTGTCTTTTGAACAATCATATCTCTGTCTTTCTTGATATATAGATATATTTATATACATACATTAATATAAAGACAGATAGCTAGATAATTAGATAAGTGGGTAGATAGAGATATATATATATATATATATGGATATTTTCTCAATTTACAATAGGGAATTTTTGACAGGTGGCTTTTTTTTTTTTTTTGCTTTGATCTTTGAATTCATTGGTAGAAGGAAAACCCAGTAAAGAAACTTCCCTATTAGTGCAGTATGAAAGAGCTTCCTGCAACACTGAAAGAATCAAGGTCAAATGAGCAATATTCACCTTAGCTGGACTTGAAACTAGCTTTTTATGACTATCTACTATGACCAATGAATCCTAGGCCAAGCCCCATTTGTTCATTGTCTGGGTCCAGATTGATTCAGATTGAATGTAAATAGCAGTCCTTTTTGCTTTGCCCAGAAACCCTGAGGGTTTTCCCCTCCCAGATTCATTCATCCATTCATTCATTTATTTGAATTTTTTTTTGGGGGGGAATAGGTAAAAAAGGAGATTCTTTGCCTCAGTTGCTACTTAGCCTTAATCACCTAATGGGTGTCACCTCAAACTGAAACCTATTGTAGACCTTAGCTTAAAAAGGCCAGTTTCCCATTTCATCCAGGGCCATCTCCTGTTCTCCTGATCTATATCTTACCACTGGACACAGATGATTTCATGGTTCTCTTCCAAAATGAAGGACAAACAACAATCAGAAGATGCTTGGTAAAAATTGGTTTTTCTTTTAAATTTGTGGTTCTTTAATGTGATTGCATAATGCAAAAACTTCCCCCCCCCAAAGTTTATATCCTTTCCTAATAATTTTTCCCCTAAGGATCTTTTTAAATGATGGAAATCAATGACTATTTTGTGAATGACAAGTGGTGAAAGTCCTTTATGGATATGGCCCCTCGCATTTATACCTTAAGTGGTCACAATCTGACTGTAACATTGGGCTCTGATTTCCCATTTGCAGGTCAGCACATTTTTCCCCCTTGGGTTGCAAAGAAGAGTCTGGTTTGCCCTTAGACAAAAATGAATTGCTGGCACTTTTTTTTTGGCCACATTTCCAAATCCATAAAAGCACTAAGGTTGTTGGTTTATCTGTCTTTTTCAACTTTTTTTTTCTTTTTTTTTTTTTTTTTTTTTATCAACTCCCAGCTTGGGAAGATGGGAAGAAGACTTTTGAATAACAAGGCATTTTCTCTTTCCAGTCATAATGTAAACTAGATTTCTTGCATTCTCAGAAAGGTGACTTTTAATGGGAAGGTTTTTTAAGTTTTTGACATTTGCCTAACAATATGGTTCATATTTAAAATGGTGAAAATGGCCACAAATGAGTATTTGGTAAAAAGGTTTTCTCTTAATAGATTTTAATGCATGCAAAGATATGCAAAACTATTAGAAGAATGCATCCAGATAAGGCAAATTAGAATAAATTAAAATATTGCTCAACAATTCAATTAACCTTTTAGAATTATAGAGATGTAGTAATAGCACACTCTGTTGTGTTTTGATACACAAAACTTCCACTAAAAAATGCCATCATTATTATGTTTCCCTGTATAATTTTTGGCGTTACTGCCACACTTTGAAAACATTTCATCTTCTGAGTTTGAAAAGTGCAGGATAAACTTAGCTTTACTTGATAAACTGAGAGATAAGCAGAGAGACAGAGACAGAAACAAGAGAGACAGAAACAGAGAGAGAGAGAGACAGAAAGAGAAACGTATAAACATAGTTTTAAAGGTTCCATTTAGAGCAACCTTTTGGAGATAGATGCACATACTTGGATTCTGTGTGTATGAAAAGAGAATGGGGCTCTGAGTTTTTATAAATCTCTGTTTAATAAATCTGGATCTTCATTTACAGATGTGAACAATTCCTTCTTGAAAACATCATATTTACTCTAGACATAACTAACCCACCCCCTCTCTACTCAGATGGTTTCTACTATTTTTAAAGAATTGCACTCAGAAACAATAAACTTAATCTCTCATCAGTCATAGCCAGATACTAGTTGATATCTACCCTATTCCTCATGCTTCAGGGGTTGGCGGTAGGGGCAGAAAAGTCAAGACCCTTTTTAGCATCTGCCAAACATATCTTGGAAAATGTAGAAAACTATCCACATGATCATTTCCCAGCTGATATTTTCTAAATGGTGGAATTCAAAAAATATAGTTTTTGCTACGTATTCTGACACTCAAATCCCAGACAACTGAAGGAAACTAGCAAAGAGACAAAATCATCTAGATTCCTTTGGGTTTGTTCTATAATTTCTCCCTCAATCAATTCACTTTGATATTTTTTCACATTTGACCATAGTATCGGGATGTGGCCCAAGATGATTTTTCAAAGTGGTCCTTGCTAAGATACAATTCTGACCAAGTCAGACCCTTACTCAACAAAGTCCAGTGGCTTTTTATAACTTCAAGGATAAAATGTAAAATTTTCAGTTTGGCCTTTAAAAGTACCTAACAAATTGCCCCCCTTTCCATATTTCTATTATTCAAATACTTCTTTAAGTATTCTGTGAATAAGCAACATTGGACATTTTGATTTTCCTCATACATACCTACTCCATCTCCTGGCATGATAGTAATGTAAAATATGGGTTCACTGAGGGCAGAACCACAGTTTTCCTTTTGTATTTTCAGTACTTAGCACATGTAGGCACTTAATGACTGACTGAATCATTTGAAGTAGGAGGATACTGGGGTTAGAATGACAGTTTGGAATGTGCAAGGAAATAGAGGTGAATCTTCCTGCAAGTCCTTTGTGTAATAAAAGATCCTCCCAAAATACTTGCATCCATTTTTTTTAACCCTGCTGGGCCTACCATAAGAGTGAATATAACCTAGAATGGAACCTGTCTTCAGAAAAGAAGAAAACAAAGCAGATTTGGGAATAAAAGAGTAATACATGGGAAAGTTGTTCAGGGCTTAGTATGTCAAAATATGAATGAAGAAATGCTGGAGTGGTAGATGTATCTAATCATCTAATAGAAATAAGGTCCAATTCCACTTACTTCCCAAAGGATCTAAGTACAATCTTACAATGAGAGCATTAAGAGATTGTAAAAGATCTGTTGGCCATATCTCCTCATTTTACAGAGGGGGAAACTGAAGTCCAAGGAAAATAAATAATTTGTTCAAAATCACTTAGGCAATAAAGTCATGCTATGTGGGGATTTTTTGAAGGTGTATGAAGTGGATAAAAGATGCCTTTGATATAGCTCTTAAATGATTTGA
Source organism: Myrmecobius fasciatus (assembly GCA_023553655.1). NCBI lineage: Eukaryota > Metazoa > Chordata > Mammalia > Dasyuromorphia > Myrmecobiidae > Myrmecobius > Myrmecobius fasciatus. The sequence goes on along the minus strand of JAJPUD010000995.1, from coordinate 149,322 downwards.
AGGACTATTGACTAGAAGATTTAAATCATTCTTTTTAGCCCCCGAACATAGAGCTAGGAGTGATATATAGAAGAGGCTGTCAGAAGTCAGGCAGAGGACCAGAATTCAAATCCTACCTCATTTTATTTTTCTGTGTCTCAATTTCCTCATCTGTAAAACAAAGGGGATTGAACTACGTGTTCTCTAAAGTCTCTTCCAATCCTGAATTCACAATACTATGATACCTCACTGGGGGCCTTCCAGCAAATCTGGCTGACCACTGATTGCTTACAGTTTTCCTGGCATGGATCAGACTAAATAGCCATTGAGTAGGTCTTTCACATCTGTTCTGAATCCTTTGGTACTGATTTTATATCAGTAAGAAAGTTGAGAATTAAACCAAAGCCCCTTTATTCTAAATTAATTTTGTGACTTTCCATCTGTGTTCTGTTTGCTCTGCTTCCCTGGCATTGTTAATGGTTAAAACCCTTCAGAAGCCTCAAATGGAGTATGTGCTTACTTTAAGGAAGACAAAGAAGAATTTGTGAAACTACACAATATTGTAGTGAACTATGGAAAACAAAAACTTTGATGGAAAATTATGCCAACAGCCTAGGAAGGCACCTGACACGCCAATTCCTGTGGGCCAAATAATAAGAGATAATAAATGATTTGGGAACTGCCCTAATATGTAGAACTATCCTTAGCAAGCTGTATATCAACAGAATGTCCCCAGGTGATCTCACCCAGACCTGAAGGGCCAAAGAAGACTTATTTGGGTACATGAATTGAAAAGGGCAACAACAAAAGGAAAAAAAATATGACTATAATAAAATAACTTGAATTCAGAAGTGAAACCCTTTCCCTTTAAAAATTCTTTAAGAGTTGTTTTGAGTCACTCTGAATGCTTAATTTTTCTAGGCCATTTTACAAATTAGCATCAATCTTTCCCTAACACTTATGTTCTGTGTATAGATATTAATTGTGGTATAATTTAGTCAGCCCGTGAAAAATGGAGCGTGCCCATTGGAACATGTCTAACCTCTCACATTGTTAGCATTTTAATATTGATATATATATATATATGGGTATATATATATATATGTGTGTGTGTGTGTGTGTGTGTGTGTGTACATAAACACTTTAACATAGGATTTACTTCCCTGTGTTTTCATGTATGTAGGCATATGTGTATATACCGTGAAAGGTGAGTCAATGTTCCAGTGTTTATTGTGCTCTCTCTCCTTCTTCCCCTTTCTGTCTTTGTCTTCTCTTTCTTTCTTTCTTTCTTTCTTTCTTTCTCTCCCCTTCCCCTTCATATACACACATATTATACACATACACATATTTACACACAGAGAGATATGTATCTTAAACATGTACATATATGTAACTGTACATATATGTACACAGATATTACAATCCTAAAAAAACAATCCAATTAACAATATTGAGGGAAGAACTATATAGCCTTTTTACCCCTCAGCATCAGGCTGTGACTCTAAGGTCGCCTTCAGTTCTAAATTTATATTCCCATAAATATTGGTACTGTTTAGCAGTACCACAGAGAGAGAGATGAAAGAAAACAAAACAGACAGGATGGTGTAGCAGTATAGAATAGAGAAAGGGAGAGAAGGGAGGGGACTAACATTTATTAAGCATCTATTATGTGACAGGTAATATATCAAGAACTTTAAAAATATTATTTCATGGGTTTTTTAAATCCCTTCTCAGATACTTATTAGCTAAGTCCAGAAAAGTAATTTAACTTCTTTCAACCTCAGACCAGTTTTCTAGTCTGTAAAATAGAAATAATAGCAACCACCTCACCAATTTATCATGGGCTTCAAATCAGGTAAAACATGTAGGATACTTTGTAAATATTAAAGCATTAAAGCATAAATGTTAGCCATTATTTTTATTTCTCACTACAAGATGTCTGGAAAAAATGTTTTCCACGTTCTAGACACATTACTCACCCCCTATACTTTTGAATAAATATCACTTTTTTTTTGTACGCCTAGTTCTGAGATAAAAGGGAAGAAGAAAAATTTACTAAGAATCTACTCTGTGTCAGGCACTGAGTTCAGTGCTTTTACAAATGTTTCATTTCATCCTCACACAATCCTAAGGGATGGGTAAAAGTAAGATGTCCATCTAACAGTATTGACTTCCCTGAGGTCACACAGCTTAGAGTAATAAAAGTTAACATTTATATAGCACTTACTAAGTGCCAGGCATCATGTTCAGCAATTTACAATTATTATCTCATTTGATTATCACAACAACCCTGAGAATTTGGGGCTGTTATAATCCCCATTTTACAGATGAGGAAACTGAGGTTAAGTGACTTGCCCAGAACCACATTGCTAGCAAATGTCCAAGGCTGGAACTGAATTCAGATCTTCCTGACTTCACACCCAGCACTTTAGCCACTGTACCACCTCATTACAGTGAAAGACATTTTGTCTATGGTCATAAACTTTTGCCTCGGAATTTTTCACAAAGCAAAACAGCAAAGCAGGCTCCATGTGCTATTACAACTGTGATACAACAAGCTTTCTTTACTTCTCTCTAGTTTCATGAAAATAAATGACACATCTTCACATCCCTTGCCAATTCCCCATTAGGAAAAGCAGGGTTACTATGTAATAACAGGAAAACAGCATCTTGTCTGGTAAGAAGCCAAGATATTTCTGCCTTAGGGAGGATGGCTGAAAGCCCATAATTTCCAATTTCCTCTGAGGATACATTTTTCTTCATTTTCTTTGGTGATGAAGTACTGTAATCTTGACACTTTGATTATTTCATACATGCTTACTGGCTGAAATATTTCTTCAACTAAGATTCTTTCAAGAAGCTCCACATTTACCCCTCTATTTCCAACTAGCAGCATTAAGCTTCCTGTAGACTGTTTAGTGATAAAATATTTGTACCCCTTGGCTTCAGACAATAGGAACCAGTCGGGTTGACATCCAGTCATATCCCACCTTATATTATTACCTCATTTATAATCTTTTTACCCGATTACAGTGGATTGTTTTGGAGGACAGGAACTAGGTTTTCTATTTCTTTTGTCTCTTTGAGCACTTAAAAGAAGTTCCGTATATAGTAAATGTTCAATAAATTCTCACTCAATAAATAAGAAATGAAACATTCTGATAGAAGAACAGAAACATGGACAATGAATACGCATGACTTTGAAGCTGCACATGAAAGTACCCTAGCTTTCCAGCTCTACCCCTTCCACTTGTTTTTTATGACTTTTTACAAGTTACTTAATGTTATTTTAAAATGTTATTTAATTTATTAAATGGCCCAGAACTGGAAGAGACCACAAACATAAACTAAAAATGGGGGAGAAGGAAACTAACAGAAATCATGTGCTTATGCAAAGTCTGACCTGAAAACCAGGAACTGGATTAAATAACTATTGAGATTCTTTCCAGTGATTTGAATCTGTAATAATGATATCACAAAGCTGTGTGTCATCATGTATTTTAGGAATCTAGTGATCTCATTACTGGACAAAGAAGAGCATGCAGTTTTAGAGTTAGAGTTGGAGGGTACTTTAGGGGTCATCTAACTTATTTTCTACATTTTATAGATAGGAAATTGAGGTCAAAGAGGTCATGTGATATGCTCAAAGCCACATGGGATTTGAACTGAGATCTTCTGATTTCTTTGATTTTAAATTTAGTGTTTTTCTAACTATATGTTGCTCTGCTTATATACCTTTATGTATCCCAAGGAGGTTAAAAAAATCAAATAATTATCAAAATATTCATAGAGGGATTTTTGAAAACTTGAAATAAAGTAGGTGTTCATCAACTGGGGAATTAGTTAGCAAACTCTGGTACATAAGTATAATGAAATATTATTATACAGTAAGTAATTGTATATCAGAGGAATTAGAGAAACATAGAAAGATTTGCACAAATTGAAACAGAGTGAAATATGCAGACCCAGAAGAACATGTATAAGACCTACAAGAAGGTAAATTAAATTGCCACTAAAAAATCCAAACTCTGAATAATTAAAAAAAACACATCCAATAATCCTGAACAGATAATAAAAATATTTTCCTACTCTCAGAGGTAACCACAGTGGTGAAGTGGGTAGAATACCATAACTGCAGTCAGAAAGACCTGAGTGTAAATTTGTCCTCAGATACTTACTATTTTGTTACTCTGGGCAAATCACTTAACCCCATTTGATTCAGTTCCTCATCTGTAAAATAAGCTGGAGAAAGAAATAGAAAACCACTCTTGTGTCTTTGCCAAGGAAATCCAAATGGGATCATGAAGTATCGGACATGACTGAAAAATGAGTGAACAACTCTCAGAGGAAAGATGGGGGAATGTAGGAGTAGAATGTTGTACACAAGGTCAGACAGAATCACTATTGGTTGTTTTATAATGGAGATTTCAACATCAAGGGTGTGGGGGTGGTGTATATTTAGAAATAACTATGATAAAAAAAAAGAGACATCAATAAAACCTATTTTTATTTTAAAGCAGGCTAGTGGGAGACAAATTAGGAGAGAAAAAGTCACAGTTTTACCTTTTCCCACAAGTTGTGTTTAGTATAATTCAGGTCAATTTTCCTGCCTGACAATTAGATAGAAATCTCTGTCCAGAATTTGGAGAAAACCCATATATGGCATCTCAAAACACTTATTTCATTATGTGGAAAAATACTGAAACTGAAAACCAGGGCTTGAATCAAAGATTCAAATCCCACCACCTCAAATGTTGACTAACTACTTGATTACCTGTGGAACAGTCACACACACACACACACACACACACACACACACACTTCATTTTCCTCATCAGGATTAAGGGGGAGGAAGCTAGATAACATGGCATCTGTGGCCCCTTCTAGCTCTACAGCTCCATTCCTAAATTCCAGTATCTGCCAAAAATCCAGTGAAAGCTGACACAATATAAATATTGTCAAGGTCAAATGAACTTGTTGGTTAATAAAGATCAACAAATAATTGGACAATGCTTTTTCCCTTTATTTCTATACAGGAATTGAGAGTCTTTTTTTTTTTTTTAAGGAATCTGCCATAACAAAAACATTCATTGTCTAATTTCTTTACAATCAGTAACATAAAGGCATTCTAACAGCTGTGAGGCAGATATTATCAAATGAAACTTGATTAGTGAAATACACGTGTCAGACACAAGCCAGTAGCCCTTAGGTCTTTCTTTGGAGAATGTATTCATTGAAAGGAGAAGAGAACTCCTATGAGGAGTGAAGAAGACTTTTAGGAAGAGGGCTTTTTATGATGAAACTTGATTAGGACAAATACTTTCAGCAGGCAGCAGCTATTTGAAATCAAGCTGTTTTCTTGTGTTGCCTTGTTAGGAAAAGCATAATTCTTTTTAATTATTGCAGAGAAGCTATGCATGTCAGGGGAGGTGTCCTTATTTGGAATGAAAGGGATTTCTGATGATTACATTTGTATTTTCAAAGCTGGGGTATATTTCTATTTTTCAAAATAAAAAGAAGAAAAAGAAAAAGAAAAAAACCAACACTTCCAGCACAACCACTGATTTGCTTAAATCCAGAGTCTGTTTTACATGACCAAGTATTTAGCCTAGTCTTTGTATCAAGAAAACTTAAATCTTTTCTATTGTGTTTTTCCTACCTATTATTTGTGGGAAGTTACCATGTATTGAAATACAGCATTTTCTGTGATTAAAGAGTAATAGAAATCAAGAGAAGGGACAGGTTTGGAAGTCATTCCAAGTTGATTTTTCTTATACTGTTGTTGTTGTTAACAACTCCCTTCAATATCTTTCCTTCCCTGGAAAAAGAAAAAAAAAGAAAATCAGAACCATTCTTATATATGTGAGTAGTTAAGCAAAATAATAGTATTCTAGGTCCAAAAATGTCTTATCCTTCATATTTTGTTCATTGGTTCTCTGTCAAAGTTAAGTAGTAGTATGTTTTCTCATTAGTCTTCTAGAATAGTTGATCAGAATTCTTAAGTTTTTCAAAGTTGTTTGAATTTATATTATTCCACTCTGTCCTCTGTATAACTTGTTTATACCAAGTTGTTTACTTGTTCTCTCCCCTATTCAATTTTGAGTTTGGAAAGCAGGAACTTTTACCTTTCTTCGTGATTAACACAATGCCTGGCACATAGTAGGAACTTAAAATATGTTTATTGTCTGACTATTGTTGAGTATAAATTATTCTTGTTCTGCTCCCTTCACATCAGTTGTTCAGAAGAAGATAGAAATTATCCTATCAGCCCAACTAAATACCCATTATTCAACACTATTCAAACCCACAAACACCTAATTAATATATATTTTCTTTTTTTTATTAACATATATTTTCAAGGTGAACCCAGCTAACTTCCTTTCTTGCTAAGCCAAATGGCAAAATTTTTAGGGTTGCAACTTTGGGGAAATAATATCTGATACTTGCATAATACAAGTTTACAAAGTGCTGTATAAACATTATCTCATTTTAAACCTTGAAACAAATTTCTAAGATAGGAACTATACCCCTAAAAAAGTGATTTGTGTAGGTTCACAAGATTAGCAAATGTCTGAGTCAAAATTCTGATCACTGCCTTACAGCTCCAAATTCAACACTCCACTATATTGTTGTTGTTCATTTGAGTTTGACTCTTCATGATCCCATTTGGGATTTTCTAAGCAAAGATACTATTGTGGTTGATCCTTTCCTTCTACAGCTTATTTGTCAGATGAAGAAACTGAGGCAAACTGAGGTCAAGTGATCTGAGACCAGGTTTGACATCAGGAAGATTGACTCCAAGGCCTGTATTCTATCTACTGCACCACTTAGATGTCCTCTCTTTCACTGTATTTTGCTTTTTCAATTGAGCTTTAGATTTGAAGCAGAGTGTAATATATAAAAAAGCCTGGGTTTCAGTAGTCATTTTGCCTATTACTACCTGTGCAATCATGGACAAGTCACTTAAGTTTTCTGAACCTAAAAACTGGCATCTGTAAAATGAAAGAGTTGGACTAGAAGTCATTTCTGTTCTAAATCTGGATAAGTTGAAGATCATTAGATTCCTCTTATCCACTTCGTCTATGGAAAAGTATATGCTATTATTTTCATCAGTTATCATTATGATCACCTACTGTGTGCCAGGAACTATACTAACCCTAGGGATATCCTCCCAGGAATAGTCCTCCTTACCCCCAAAATACCGTCTCCAACTCTAAGCACCTACTAACAATTAAATGGGGGAAACAACATGTAAACAATTGTGTAAACACAAGAGATGGGAGGTAAATGGGAGGTAATCTCAGAGGGAAAGTATATAAAAGCTCAAATATGCTTTCTTATGCTTTCATGGTATCCAACTTTAATTATGCCCAGTGGGACAGACTCTAAATGAATTCACCTAAAAGTTAAAACTGATGAAAGGATTCCACATTATTAGTCATAAAAATAAACAAGCTTCCTCACAATGTTTCCCTCTTGAGTTCTCCCTTCCTGTCTCTTTTTTGATCAATATAAAGATGCCCCTCGCCAGCCATGATTGAGAATCTATACTTATGACAGAAATGCTTGCCTGCCCAGAGCTAAGAGAAGTACAGCCAGAACTGCTTTGCCAGCTGTTTCAGAAACTGTCATTTAAGACTGGCAAATTGTCTGCAAACAGCTGTGGAGGATAGAGTTGGACACCATGTCAGCTGTCAGCAATTTTCTGAGATTCCCCAATTCTGCCTACATTATCTGCATTTAAAAGAAGGACATGCATGTATTTTAAAGAAGGAGAAAAGAACTCAAAAGAAGTAATAGTGACAACTATATCAGAGATTCAAACCCTCTCCAATAACATTTTAGGGGGCTGGGGTTCTTTGTTTGCCATCTGCACATAGAGCAAAGCCACAGTTCTGTTTTGGTTCATAGTTTTTAAGTTCACATTACTTGAATACCCATCAATCAAAACTAGCTAAAGCCACGCACTAAAAATTGCATCCTGGGCATAAATTCGGGCAAATGTGTCCAAGCTTCTTGTCTTTGAAATGGAAATGGGAACACAGAATATGGAACATGGTGTCAATGGGAGCTAGATCAATATATTAGTTAAACAGATATGTATAGAGCTTGAGGAAAGCAAGTCCCTTATACTGATATAGAAAAGGTAAGCACGTCACTATTTAGGGGTCAGCTGCTGATAATTATGTCTCCATAGGAAATTAAAGGCATTTGATGAAAAATAGAGTTTAAGAGCCCACAAATGCTAATGATTATTTATCATGACCTTGGTCATTCTACCAAGAGTCTCATAATAGTGTTCTTTAGGAAAGGTAATTTGGCACCTAATCCAGGACTAGAATTTGATTTTATGTGACTTTTTGGTTCTCTAGAAAGAGATCGGGTTGCTGGCACAGTGGAACAAGTGCTAGACTCACAAATACCTGAGTTCAAATGTGACCCCCGGTACTTACTGGCTGTGTGACCCTGAGCAAGTCACTTAATGACTGCCTCTTTTTCCTCAACTGTAAAATGGGGATAATGGCACCTACCTTACAGGTTTGTTGTGAGAATTTAATGACATAATATTTATAAATTGCCTAGCTTATTGTAGGTGCTTAATAAATATTTGTTTCCTTTGTAGGTTTTGTCCATGGGAGTGGTATGGGGGTATCTTGTCTATGCATATCTCTATGGGGAGCTCCAGCAAATATTGCTGTCTGTTGATAGTGGCAATAGTTTGGGAGAGAAAGTGGAACTAGTTATAATCTCTTAAGGAACTTCTTGAAATGATAAATTGACCTTAGGATCCAGGGTTTCTTAATCATTTTTGCATGTCATAGACTCCCTGGTGAAACGTGAAGACCTTTTCTCAGATTCATGTTTTTAAATGCATAAATCAATTATCTCAAAATATGAAAATACACAAAAACTAACTCCATGGATTCTCAGTTAAGAATCCTTTCCTTATGATGATTAGTGCCACTTGAAGTATGTTTCATGAAACACTTTCTTCTGGTGAGTTAAGGTATGACAATGCAGAAAAGATTTAAGTCACCTTAATGGCATGGTCACCACCAGATGAACTGCTAGTTTCTTTAGTTTATTAGACCCAAAAAGATTAAAGGCCTGACTTATCAAGGAAACATTTTTCCTATTAGAAGAAATCTGTTATATTATTCCTATGAAATCAATATAGACATATCAGAAATATCATTGACATCAGACAATGTTCAGTCAGTCAGTCATTCAATCAGGATAGAATAGAAGTCAGGTCATGACCACCTTGAAAAATAAAGAGTATCATGAAAGGGAAAACAATTTTATTTACACTAAATTAAAAAGGGTTTGCAGAAACAAAACCAATGCAGCCAAAATTAGAAGGAAAACAGGAAAATGGAGGAAGGAAGGAAATTTTTATAATAAGTTTCTCTAATAAAGATCTCATTTTTCAAATATTTTGGGAACTGAGCCAAATTTATAAAAATAAGAGCCATTCTCCAATTGATATGCAGTCAAAAGATATGAACAGTTTTTAGAAGAAGAAATAATAATTGCTATTAATACTTATATTAAAAATCTAAATCACCAATAGTTAGAAAAATTCAATTTAAAACAACCCTGTGGTGCTACCTCATACTTGACAGATTGATTAACATGATGGAAAAGGAAAATGACAAATTTTATGGCATACTATGATAGAAATCTATCATGCTCTAAGAAAAGATAAAGATTATTGTTGCAGAGAAAGCTGGGAAAACTAATAAATCTGATTTATTTTAGCACCAGCTAAATTGAATTAAAATTTTATATTGCCTACTTCTTTACTTGTTTATTTTAATTCCATTTATGTTAAGAAAGATTTAAAGTCATGTTCTATTTTGGTTTAAATTATACAAAAGAGGTAAAGATCTTTTACAATAAAATGCAGAGTACAACAAAAAGGGTGAATGACGGCACTCTAATGATTAGGAAGAACTGGAACAGACACAGTTCTTTTACTTGCCTCCCTTTTAGAGGATAATTTGAAACAACTATCTCTAAACATGAAAGTATTTAAGCCAAAATAATTGGAGACCACCCAACCAACTTATATTATAGATTAGAAAGCAAAGGGTCATGAAGGTGACTTGCTCAAGGTTAAAGAACAAGATTGTTCTTTAACAATCTTGATCTTGAACCCAAGATTCCAAATCTAATGCTTTTTTTTGATATAACAAACTGCCTTTTGGCACTGAGATTTGCAGAAAATTGAGAGTACCTCTCAACTGAAAAATAACAATAGCTTCAGAGAACTAGAGAAATGACTTATGTGAGAGAACTTGACTTAGAACTTAGGTTTTCTGAGCCCAACACTATTCTTCTTTCCATTAGAGTTACAGTTTTTTTTTAAAGTGCTTTATCAAAAAATACTACCAGTAGAGCCTGGGGAATGTCCAAATTTGCTATCACATACTCTGGCTGTATTTCTGTAGCCTTGGTTTATTGAGGAATCCTAAGGCATTAGAGCAAAACTTCTTAAACTGAGGATCAATTGAATGTGAGGCTCATGGAATTATGATTTATTGTAAGTAAATATTTTATTTGTATACTTATTTTACACACCTATATACCCAAGGTCACATATAAATTTCTCAGATGAAAAGGGGTCACAAATGGACAAAGTTTAAGAAGCCCTACACAAGGGAATCACTTCCAGGAGAAGAGGAAACCATGTGGCCCCTAGAGAAGATAGCCAATAGAGGTAGCTAAAGAGTTTGTGAGCAAAGTAGAGAAGAGCTCTCTAGGAATATGAAGAGGTTGGGTTGGATGGCAGTGATGAATTTATAGGACAAGTGAGGAAATTCTTGGACTAAACCTTCTATTCACAGAGGAGGAATTTCTGGATACTACCTAGTTCCTGTGACAAATAGAAACTGTAAGGCAAGAAGTAGGGAGAGTTAAAACCAAGATGTAGGGAAGCATATATGAGATGTGACCTTCATTGCGGAGTTTTATGAACCTTTAGCTGAATGTTATGGGCTAGTGAAACACAAGGAAAGGAGATTACCTCTCTAGCAACCACCTCGTTATGATTGAGAGGACATTCAATCCTATGGCAGTTCAGTAATTCTGAAGGATCATATGGGTTCATGAAGAAGATCAGGTTCACAATAGAATGCATTGCTTTACTCTCAAGAAATCTGAAGTGCCTTTGCCTTTTGGGAAAACTTCAATAAATAGTAGTGTATGTCTATACTGTGTAAGTACTTGAAATGGTGAGTTCTACTAGAAAATAAAGGAAAGTTGATATGTTGGGTAGCCTGGGAATTCCTTTGATCTTTGCATTTCTTTTTGATTAGATTAAATAAATTCGAACCTATATTTAGCATGTTAGTAGCCTGAGTGATTATATGGGAACTGAAGGTATTTTCCCTTTCCTTATGGAGATCTAGATGAGAGCCAAACATTAATTTTCTCAGGGGAAACAATGAATGAACCAGATTCTGTTGTTTTAAAGAAAAAGTACAGGGTGAGAGCTGCCTTAAGACTGAATCCAGTCCACATAAAACCAGAGTTTCAGATATTGACCATTGGTCTCAGAGGAAAGGTCTCTTCATGAAGAGAGTGGATTTTATTCTGAATTAAAGTGTAAGATTTTGATATATGGAGGAGCGCATTCTAGGAGGAGATAATGTCAAGAACAAGAAAAGTATGAAGATAAAAAGGCAGAATGATAGAACAATGTTATGAGTGTAGGGTTCTCTGAACATTGTTCTACATGGCATATTTTGTAGCTAATAATTAGAAAATGAAACTTGTTGCTCAAATGAACAGTGACATTTTTACTTTATTCAAAGGCATATATGGTATATTTCTGCCCTCCCTTCCCCCTCAAACAGACTCCCCCATTATCTATGCCTTATGAATCAAATCATAGTATCTATGTATCTATGCTGCTCTGACATACCCCTAATCATGGTCAAAGAAGGACAGAATGTGAAAGCTGAAACAGACCTTAGAGGTCTTCTAGTCCAATCCCTCATGTTACACTCATCCAGAGGGATTCTATGGACATCTGGCACCCTTATCAGAAGTGAAATCAGAGAATAGGAGGAAATCAAAACCTACTTGAGGATTTACCTTGGAGCCTCCATCCCTTTTAAGCAATGAGAATGATAACAGTAAGCCATGGAGGATACAGTACAGGTGAGACCTCCTTTAAAAGAAATACAAAATTTGAAAATCAGAGCCTGAGTAATGGATAAAATGTAAAGCAAGTATTTATTTTTGAAAGGATTGTTTATTATATAAAACCATTTCAGAATTGGAATTGATTTCAAAGGGCAAGAAATATTTTAGAGATCATTTCATCCTTCTTTTTTTTCTTCCCTTCCCCTCTCCAAGCCTTTCTCTAAAAATGGCCACCATTGAACACAGAAAGTCTTGTACACACATACACACATAAACACATATATGCATGTGTGTATATATGCATATACACATAGTATATATGTATGTATATTGTATATATGTAAATAAATTTTTTCTCTGGGTGAAAATAAAATCTTTCTTCAGATGTCCTTTATAGTTAATTTGGTTATTTATAATAGTCAAGATGACTTATTTGCTTGAAGTTGTTCTTAAAATAATAGTACTATTACTGTAAGCAAACCTCTTCATTCTGCTCATTTTACTTTTCATTATTTTGTGCAAATCTTTCCATGTATTTTCCTAAAATATGTTTTTTATTATTTCTTATAGGACAGTAGCATTTCATCACACTAATATATCATAAATTTTTCATCCATTTCCCAATTTATGGACATTCCTGTGATTTTCACTTCTTTCCAGTCACACAAAGAAAACTGCTACATTTTAGAACGTATAGGTTCTTGGGACAGCTAGATGGTATAGTGGGTAGCACACAGGCCCTGAAGTAAGGAACACTTATCCTATTCTAAATTCAAATCTGGCTTCTGACACTTAACACTTAACTAGCTATGTGACTCTGGGCAAGTCACTTGACCCCAATTGCCTTGATAAGGGAAAATAAAAATAAAGAACAGAAGTTAATTTTCCTTTTTTCCTCCTTTTTATCTTTGAAAAAAGTTCTAGTAGTAATATTGTAGTAATATTGCTCATCTAATGGAGGTCCATAGATCCCCAAGAAGTCAGTGGAGAGATATCAGGGATACATAAAGTTGAATGGGAAAAGATTTTCTTTTTTTGCTTATTTGTAACTGAAATTTAGTATTTCTTTCAATTATAAATATAGAAACAGCACATCCATGGACTTTAGTAGACTGTCAAAAGAATTTATGAGAAACCAAAATAAAAAAAGTAAAGAAGCCCTGTAATAGTTCACTCTTTCATTTAACAGATGAGGAAGCTGAAGAGAGGAAAGGAGAAAACCCAACCTTACATAGATTCATTATGCAGATTCAATATAATATAATATAACCAGCCCCCACAAAAGTCTTTTTAAACTTGTTACGTCATATATAGAATATGATCCGGTATGCTATTAGACCTTGAGAGAATATTTCCTTTCCTTTCCCATGGACTTCAAAAGCTGAACAAAATAATCACCTGGCAGTGATAGGAAGGGAAACAGTCAATGTGAATGTTTCCCCAAGATCATTATTATAACATTATTCTGTCAATATTATATTTTGCTAATACTTTGTGTGTGCCTATGGTCCTCTCTGATGCTTCATCACAGTTTGGGAAGGACATTTTTTGAAGACTCAAAGATTATGAATATCACTGGCCTTGAGTTTAGACCCCATGACAAATTGAATGACTGACCTAGTTGAGTTCAGGAAGTCTCATTGTCACAAGATTGGCTATCAGACAATAATTTTTGATTTTTTGGCCATGAAATGGGGGACAAAGATCCATAGTATTATCAATCATATCTCTCAAAAAATCAGTCATTGCTCACAAACCAAATTGGGCTACAATCCTTTGAACCACAACTGAGTCATGTCTAGATTGTTAGTGCATTTGGAAGAGATTAGAAAAGTATGGGAACTCAACAAAACTTAACTTAGCCTTTTCTATGGGTCTTGGAATAGAAACATGCAATCAGATGATTGTCTACTAACAAAAGATTATTTGAGTTTTTAAGATGAAAAGATCACATTTGTGGAAATTAAAATTACTATCTTGGCAATGGATACTTTAAAATAACCTTGCTAGGAGGTCTATGTTATAATAGCTTATTTTGTTCATTTATCTGATATTTCCCAATCTGCCGTTTGTTGAGGGTTTTTTTTGCCTTCCTTTGTATCCCCAGTTCTTTGTATAGTTCCTGACACATAGTAGGTGCTTGATATATATTTTCTGACTTGACATATTACCCTTCTCCTCCTGACCATAAGTATTTTCTACTTCTGTCCCTCGTCTCTACAGGCTAAAAGAACATGCTATTGTTATAAAGAAAATATACTTAGAGTTACTCAAAAAGCACAGATTTCTAGGGAGGGGAAACCAGGAAAAATAATTTTGCAAAAGAGTAGGAAGCAAAGTATATAGAATTCATTTTGGGCCTATCCCCTGGGCTCCTCTATTCCCAGCCTTACCATTTTTAGGCCTTAGTCATGTGGACAAGTTCTTGTTTTTTGTGTGTTTCAAATTTTTAAAGATTTTCAGAGAAATACCTAGGGCCATGAATAAATCAGAGCCATCCCATATCAACACTATCCATAGCAACCAATTAGGGAAAAACAGAATAATGCTCTGTGAAAAGGTGATGCAATTTCAATGTCTTTTAAAGGAAGACAGTTAACAAAAGAGCAAGAAAACAAGGTGTAAGAAGCCAACTGCAAATGTTGATGGATGTCTTGTGTGTAATTAATAGTACTGTTTTTCTGAAAATGTAAACCTGGCAAATAGCACATATGGCTTATGCCACTGCAAAATAAGCTGGAAAGGTCTTTTAAAAATCCCAATGAAAACATCCTCTGACCAGAAGATTTTCCAATTTAAATAGGAAAATAACATTTCAGAGGGACAAAAACCATTGATTTTTTTAAATAGGATCCTAGATTCAAAAGTGAAAGAAATTTTAGAAATTATGTTCCCTATCCATTTAACAGATAGGGAAACTGAGGTCCAGAGAGCTGGGGTGACATAGTGAAAGACTCACAAGTAAATGGCAGAGTTCAAATTCAAATATAGGTCCTATGACTCCAAATTAATTACTCTCTCCACTGAACCACATTGCCTGTATTTTAATCTTGTTTATCCTACTAACTTGCTAAGTGACCTCTCTAGATCTCATTTTCCTTATCTGTAAAATAAAGTGGCTCACTGATGCTATCTCTAAAGTTCCTTCCAACTCAAAATTTTGTGATCTTATGGATTCATTTCAAACTTCTGTTCTTGTATGTGAATTTTCTGTTTCACCTCAGTGACAATAATAAGCAAAAGAAAACTTCCATCTGAAGAACTAAAAATGAAAGTGTCTATATTTGTGCTTGCACTTTAGGGAAATGTTATTTTTCAATAATGCTAATATTCACTGCCAGATTTGGTAAATAAACATCTGCGAAGGATTTTCTGCATGTGATTTGTTTCACATTGAAGTTTGAAACTTCAATGACTTCAGAATTTGAAAACTTGTAATAGTGGAAAGAACATTGGGTTTGAAGTTGTAAATTGTTAGTTTAGTCATTCAGTTGTGTCTTTCTATTTATGAACCCATTTGAAATTTTCTTGGCAGAAATACTGGAGAGCTTTGCCATTTCCTTCTCTAGGTCATTTTATTGAGGAAAGAGGTAAACAGTTTTAAATGAATTGCCCAGGTTACACAGCTACTAAGCATCTGAGGCCAGATTTGAACTCAAGTTCTACTCCAGGTCTAGGGATCTATCCAGTGTGTCATCTAACTGCCCCTAGATTAGAGATATAAGGCCTGTGTTCAAAACTTGGCTCTGCTTTTTAATGATCTGTGAGCATCATCTATCTTTCACAAGATGACTCTTGAGGTCCTGTCCAACTTAAAAACTAAGATCCCAAGTGGATATAAATGCAGAGATCATTTAACTTTAAGGTATTGCAAACCTCAGTGAGATTGTTCATGTCAAAGAATATATAATACAAGATTAGATTCAAATTTAGAGGGAAAGCTAAACAAATAAATCCAGGTATGATAGTATGAAAAAAATATTTACCCAAGAACAGAAATGAAGAAAAGTGGATTAGATTATGCTACTATCAGGCCTCCAGAAGAAATAATTCAGTAGGATAACTGAAACAGAAACAACTCCATGAGTGAAGAAAAGTAATCATTCCTTACCTTTCTTCACTAAGATCTCAAAATGTTTGACAAAAAGGTTCTTTAACCCTAAGGCTTAAAAAGGGCCTGAAATGAACCATAGCACTTTAACTTATTAAAGACTGATGAAATAAAACCGCCTATAGCAGTGATTTTATATGAGGCAACTGATGAAAGTTTATTGATCGATTTAGCAATTTATTGGAACATTATAAAAGTACCTCTTTAACCTTTAAGTTATGCATTAAAGCGATGTGATGTGTTTCTAGCTTGGATTCAGAAAAAGAAGCCTAGACAGGGAATAATAATGGCAGCCTTTGCTGAGATAGTGATCAGCTACTGCTTCTAGTCTAGGGTGTTATTGATGGCAAGAGATGGAGCTGTTTCTGCCCCTGCCATTGTCATTAGTGCCATTATTGTGAGAGGTATGATTCCCAATTTGTGTTAATCCTCATTTATAGATGATTCATATTCATTATATTTCTCTATTCTGGTTTCCAAACCACTAAGTATGACTGAAAAATTCAAAGAAGGAGAATTGATTTCACCTCTTAACAAATTTATGGCACAGCTGGGACCTAATTTGTGTTAAGCAATCCTATTGTCCTAATTTTTTTTTTTTAACTTTCTGTCTTGTTCTCTATATTAGGGGATCTTAATCCTTTTTTTTTGTATTGTATACTCTGGCAGTCCACTGAAGTCTACTAATCCCTTACCACAATAGTGTTTTTAAATGTATAAAATAAAATATATAGGATCATAAAGGAAGCCAATTTTAATGAAAATTCAGTTATCAATCTATCTTTATATTCATATATCTATATTTATTTATATTTTAAGTTCATGAAACTCAAATTAAGGATCAGAACTCTACAATAGTAATTCCAAAAATGTTTTCTTTCCTGAAGCCCCAATTATATCTCAAATTTCCCCTCCCCCACTTAAAGCAGATGGCTTAACCTCCCACTCTTGAAAAAATAGAGAACCTTTAATATGAGCTTCTTAAACTCTTCTCTATTTCTCAAAACTTTTCATCAACATCACCCACTCACTCCTCATCCCTCAAGTCATAAAAGAGGCCTCTTTAGTCCTTGCTATAATGAATTCTCCTAACTATAACTCTAATTTCAACTCTACTCTCGTTTTCTAGAACTTTGTTTTAATAATCATTCCTTCTTTTCCATGCATCTTTAATCTTTCCTGATTCATTGCCTACTTCTCATTTTAAATATGCACATTTCCCCAGTACTAAAAACTAAAATAAAATCCTTTTACTTGACCATTCTACTGTTCTTCTATTGCTAGTTTGCTGAAATTATTTTTTATTTAATTTTTAATATCACATTTTCTCTTCCTACCATATTGTTTCCCTACCCTCTGAACAATTAAACTCCATAATAATAAATATACATAGTAAAGCAACAAAAATTCCCCATGTTGGCCATGTCCAAAAATGTATATCTCATTTGATATTTAAACATTTTTATTTAATTAATTTTTATTATTATTAATATATCCGTAATATAATATTTAAAAGATGATTACTTTTACTATAAAACTATTATGTATAACTTACTATTCCTTTAAGAATATAAAAATATTATCATGTAAATTTTTTTTCTCTCTTTTTTTTCCTTCCACCACCCCAACCCTAGAGATGGCTACCATTAGACAAACACACACAAACATGTAAAATCATTCTATACATGCTACTATTATCAATTCTTTCTCTGGATGCAGATAGCATCTCATTCATATTTGTTAATTTGGGTATTTACAACCATCAAAGACATTTTAAGACCATCACCTCTCTGACAGGAGGTGAGTAGTGTGCTTCATCTTCAATTCTCTGCACCTAAACTTTTTAAAAGTTGTCTTCACTGATAATCTCCACTTCCTCATTAACCACTTTTTTGTCTGTCTCTGCTGCTTTTCCAAAACTTTCTCTCTTCAAGGTAAACAATTACTTCTTAATTGCCAAGTCAGGTTGCTCCATACCTCCAGCTCTTATCATTCTTTATCTCTCAGTGGTATTTGACAGCTAATTATCACCTCCTTTTGGATATCCTCTCCTTTGGCTTTAGCAATACAACACATCCCCACTTCTCTTAATTGTTTCTTCTCTGTTTCCTTCACTGATTCCTCATCTATTTTATGACCTTTAAGGTGAGTGGTACCCAGGGTTTTGCTCTAGACATCTTTATTTTCTTTCCTTTTATCCTTTGCCTTAACAATCTCATTAATTTTCATTGATTCAACTATTTCCAAATTTCATATCCAGTTCTAACCTTACCTCACTTTACCTCCGGACCTGAATTTCCAGCTACCAAGAGAACATCCCTTTCACTATCAAACCACTACCTCAACAAATCGAAAACTCAGGCTATTAGCACTCACCCTAAACCCACTACTACTACATACTATATCATTTCTAACAATTTTGCTATCATTGACTTAGTCATTTGTAATCAAAACCTTGGTCTTGTGATTTTCTCATGTCTCACATTTAAGTACTTATCAAATCATATCAGTTCTATCAGCACCATACATTTCCTTTCTATTGCCACTACCAGCACCCCTACTTCAGGTCTTCATTCTGCCTGAATTATTAAAATATCATTTTTCCTGTCTCTGCTTTCTATCTTCTAAACCATAATTCTTATTGCTATCCAACAAATTTACCTGTAATTACTCCATTCTCCAGCTTAAAAATCTTCCAGTGATCCCTATTGTCTAGGATCAAGTTCAAAATCCTCTGCAAGACATTTAAAGCCACCTACAAACCACTACCATTTTACTTTTCAGTATTATCTTATACTACTCTCTTTCAGGTACTCTATATACTAGCCATACTTTATATTTCTTTGTCCCAAACAATTCTTTCTGCTGTTCTACCTTACGGGGTAGATAGCTGCGTGATACAGTAGAAAAAATGTAACTCAGAATCAGGAAAATGCTGATTTCAAATCTAGTATGACTCCTTTGCTAATTGTGTGACTCTGGAAAAGTCATATCTCTCAGCTTCAGTTTCTTTATCTGTAAAATGGGATATCGATACCTGCCTCATAGGGCTATAGTGAGTTTAGAATGAGATGATCTATGTAAACCATTTTGCAAATCTCAAAACATTATTCAAATTTTTCTTATTTTTCTCCTCTTCTATCTTTTCTTCCTCCCCCTACACCTCCTCTTCCTCTTCTTCCTCTTCCTTTTTCTCCTTCTTCTCTTTCATTATCATTATTATTCACCCTGTTCTCTAGGTCTATACTATTTTCTGTCCTACTCTTTGCCTTCTTCATTCCTACCCAATCTTGAAAGTCCCCATCTTTCTTGAAGTCAGTAGGCAATGATTCCTCATTGCACCACCACAGAAGTCACATAGAAGTTTTTCCTTATCTTTTAAAAACTGTAATATTTTATTTTCCTCCAATTACATGTAAAAGCAATTTTTAACATTCATTTTCAAAATTGAATTCCAAATCCTTTACCTCTTTCCCCAATCCCTCACTGAGAAGGCAAGCAATTTATATAGGTTATACATGTATAATTATGCAGACATCCTTCCATATTAGTCATGTTGTAAAAAAACATGAACCAAAATAAAACCCCCAAAAAAATAAAGCTTAAAAAGTATGCTTTGATCTATATTCAGACTTCCTCAGTTCTTTCTCTGGGAATGGATAGGATTTTTCATAAATCCTTCAAAATTGTATTGGATCACTGTACTGCTTAGAATAGCTGTCATTCACAGCTGATTATCTTACTATATTGTTGTTACCATTTAGAATGTTGTCCTGGTTCTACTGATTTCACTTTGTGTCAGTTCATGGATGTCTCTCTAAGGTTTTTTGTTTTGTTTTGTTTTGTTTTTTTTTTTTTTTTGAGAGCCTCTACTTTATCATTTCTTATATCACAATAGTATTCTATCACAAAATGTTCAGCAATTCCCCCAATTGACGGGAATCCCCTCAATTTCCAGTTCTCTGCCACCAGAAAACAGTTGTTATAAATATTTGGGAATAGTTCCAAATTGCCCTAAAAATGGTTGGATCTGTTTACAACTCTACCAACAATGCATTAGTGTCTAAATTTCCCCCCATCTCCTCTAACAGTTATCATTTTCTTTTTCTATTGTTAGCCAATCTAATAGTTATGAGGTAGTACCACAGCATTGTTTTAAATTGTATTTCTCAATCAACAGGGATTTAAATAATTTTTCACATAACTATAGATAGCTTTGATTACTTCATTTGCAAACTGAATTTTATATTTTTTGATAATTTGTCAATTAAGAAATGGCTCTTAAATTCATTAAATTGAGCATTTCTCTATATATTCAAGAGAATATATAGAGATAGATTAGATATAGATTAGATATATAGAGATATATTATAGAAACTTTCTTCAAAAATGTTTCACAGTTTTTACTTACTGTATTTTCCTTCATCTGATTTCCTTCCTCTTTATTCCATTCTTTCTCTCCTTCACCCCATCTTTCCTCAAAAATGTTTTCTTCTATTTCCTCCCTTCTTTTCTATGAGTACCCTCCTTCTGTTACTCACTGCCCCTTCAACTTTTCTGTAGGGTAAGATAGATTTCTATACCCATTTGAATGTGTATGTTAATCCTTCTTTGAGTCAATTCCAATGAAAGTAAGTTTCATTGTATTCTTCACCACCTCCCCTATCTTATCTTCCACTCTAATAGCTCTTTATCGCCTTTTTAATGTAAGATAATTCACCTCATTCTACCTCTCTTTTTCATTTTCACCAAGAGCATTCCTCCACACTCCTTAATTTTATTTTTTAAAGATGTCATGTTATGTTCAACCCAAGCTAGTATTCTTTAGCTATATATCTTCCTAACTGCCCTAATAATAAGAGAGCTCTTATGAACTAAAGGTAGCATCAGGAATATAGGAATACAAGCAGTTTTATAAGTCCCTTATGATTTCCCTTTTCCTATTGATCTTTTTATGCTTCTCTTGAGTCGTCTATATGAAAGTCAAATTTTTATCCAGTTCTGGCCTTTTCATCAAGATTGCTTAAAAGTTTTCTATTTCATTGAATACCTGTTTTCCCTTCAGAAGGATTACACTCAGTTTTTCTGGTAGGTGATTCTTGGTTGTAATCCTAGATCCTTTGCCTTCCAGAATATCATGTTCTAAGCCCTCTGATCTTTTAATGCAGAAGCTGTTAAATCTTGTGTTATTCTGACTATGGTTCCATCATACTTGAATTATTTTTTTCAGAATGTTTGCATTATTTTCTCCTTGACCTGGGAACTCTAGAATTTGTAATAATATTTCTGGGAGTTTTCATTTTGAAATCTCTTTCAGGAGATAATTGGTGTATTTTTAAAAAAAAATTCTATTTTATTATCTGGTACTAGAATATCAGGCCAGTTTTCCTTGATAATTTCTAGTTCATTGGGGTCTGGGTTGTGCTGGTAAGTCCTGCATTGTTCTGTGCTCCACTCTCACCCATTTGGACAGACCTTTGCTGCCAAAAATTTAAGTTGTCTTAGGATAAAAAATTGTTTCACGCTGTCCTTTTGTGGGCTGTCACCCAGGATTTGTTTTAGGGCATTAATTAAAACAAATCTTTGGAGGGGTTTGGGAGATAATTCAGATACATTGCTGCCTTCTCTCTATCATGTTGGCCCTGCCCTCCAACTTTATTTTCTACATATTATAAAGCATTCTCTAAATAGTTTATCTAGTGTTATTCTGAGTGACAGTTACATGGATATATGTGATACCACTACAGGACTATAGACTTCATAAAACCATTGGCTCTATAAATTGTGTATTTTCCTCCATTGCTTAATACAATGCTATGTTTATGTGTAGTCAGTTAATAAATATTTATTGACTTAGGATTTTAATTTTTTACATTACTTTTAAAAATTTACTTTGGTCACAATTTACATTCTTGTCCTGTAAATATGTGATTATTTGAACTAAATTAGTTCAATGCTAATACTAATACAATACTAATAGGTATTAGACTAGATTCACAAATTACCACTCCCACCCTCTGCAAAACAAAATAAAGCAAAAACAAATCCCAGATGGGATCAATTTAGGGTCTTAGACTAGAAATAACAAATGCATGTAAATAGGCATTCTTAAACTGTAAGTCATAAACTTGATTTTTAAAAATATTTTTTTCTTTCTAATTCCTTGTATTTTATTATATGCATTTTAAAACTTTATTATGAGAAGGAATTCATAGCCTTCCCCACACTGCTAAAGAGTTATAAGACCCCAAAAAGAATCCTTGACATTGAGAGATTTTCCAGGTTGTTGCTGTGTTGAGTGCTCTTGGTACAATTCACTCAAATCAGACAGAAATCAGGTGGAGCTGGTGGAAGAAATAAAATGAGAAAACGAGAGAAGGGAATGGAAAACACAATGGTACAGAAAAGAAACAAAATGCATAGAAAATACAAAAATAGAAAAAAAAATTAGGGAGCAGGGCAGACAGAAGACTCATTGTCTCACCCAAGAAAAATTAGGTGCTTTAGACTGAAAGGAAAGCTCCCAAGAGGTTATATAACTCTAGTTTCATTTTTGTATTTTTGTGTTTTTCTCATTTCTATGGCCTAACTACTTTGACCCTGTGGTCCATTGACATGAGAATTAAGCAGCTTATACTTGATAAGGGTTAACAATTTTTTTAATATATAAAAATTCCTCATATTTATGCAAATAGAATAGAAACTCAGATAATAGCTTGCACCTTCTTTTCTGGGTAACTATTTAGAGGCACCAGGTTGCAAAACAAAGCAGTAACTGCTTTTACTGGCAGCAAAGGATCTCTGGAACATAAGGTTCTTTCTGAGGCACTTAGTATTTGATGTGCATGGTAGGGAGGTCAGAGAGGATCAAAAAAACAAGACAAGGTTAGTGAAATTCCATTTGCAAAAGGAAAGAAACAAAAATACAAGTCATGAGCATGAAAATAGTCTTGAGATATATAAAAGGAATAACTGAAGGTGAGATAGAAATTGTTGAGTATGGCTCCAAGGACTATAGAAAAAACAAGCTGTGAGGCATAGCACATGATATACAATCCTATATTTCACTAAATAACATTTATTCCTTCAATAAGTACCTTAGACCTCTGATCTATATTGTCACCCACTTATCATTTCATTGAATATGTTCCAATGCTTTATCTAGAGTCAGACTTCAGATAACAAAATAGAATTTCCATACAAGATCATTAAAGTCGATTGGGCCATTTTACCTACCCACTGTCAAAAACTTGCCTATTCCTCATTCCTGACCCAATTCAATAACTGTGAATTAGCTTTAGCCACAGTGTTTTATTCTGTTTTTTGGAGTCTTCTTATTTTTTGACTTCTAGGCTTAATCTCATATCCAATCTATTTCCAAAGCCTGTCAATTATCCCTTCATAACTTCTTTCATATGTACTCCCATCTCTACCCTGACACTATTAGCATCATGGTACAACCACTCACTACCTCACATCTAGTGTACTGAAGTGATCTTCTTCTTGGTTTCCCTATCAAAAGTCTCTCCCAGTACATCTTTCACTTAGCTGTCAAAGTGATCTTCCTCAAGAACAGATCTGATCATACCACCCCACTACTCAAACTCCAATGGAGCCCAATCATCTTCAGGATCAAATATAAAATTCTCAATTTGACATTCAAAGTGCTTATCAGCCTGCCTTCCACTGCCAACCTTTCATGTTTTATTATATCTTACACCACCATTCTCACATACTCTTTTATTGAGTGGCACTTGTCTCCCTCCTCTTCCTCACACAAGACAACTCATTTCTCAAGTAATGTGCATTTTCACTAGTTGCCCCTCATGCCTGGAATTACTCTTCATCTCTGACTCCTGGCTTCCCTGGATTTCTTCAAGTCCAAGATCAAATCCTACTGTCTGCAAGAAGCCTTTTCCAATTTCCTTTAATTCTAATTGTAATCTCTTTGTAGATTATCTCCATTTAACCCTACATAGCTTGTTTGTAGATACTTGCTTGCATGCGGTTCTCTCCCCCCATCATTAGACTGTGAATTCTTTGAGAGTAGAATCTGCCCTTTATCTTTCTTTTTATCCTCAGCATTTAGCATAATTTCTGGCACATAGTAGATGTCTAATAGTTATTATTGTTCATCCTTCATTCTGAAGAAGATTGCTGATATCACACGGTAATGTCTTGACTTGTGCATAAATTAGATTTAAGTGAGGTAGAGTTGTACAAAGTCATCAACCTCATTCTCTTTTCCTGAGCCACTGAAGTTCATTGACAAGACAGAAGTCTGGACAACAGGTCATGCCCTGGGAAACAGTGGATGACTTTAGCATCTTTGGTGTCTGACCCAGCTCTAGGTGCTCCACAATACCTGCTTCAGCTGCCTTATGGTCTTTGGAACAAATTGTTGTCATCTGTCCATTGTGCTGGGGTCTGGGAGTCTTTACATGCTTGGAGTAAATATCCCACTAACTCATCAGTAGGTTTGAGACCCCTGAGCTCCTTTCAACTTGGCTCAGTCTATATGCCAATATGGTTTAGTGGGATATGGCTGCTGCATATTCTACAAAAGTGAGAATTGAGTGAAAGGTAGACACCAAAAGTGGTTAAGCAGCTCTGAAAAGAGTTTACCAAAATCCTCAAACCAGAGATTCTATTCCTCCCTGAATAGGTGCTTAACAAATGTTGAGAGACTAAATGACTCATCCAATAAGTTCCTTACTTCTAACAATAGGATATCCCCATCAAGATAAGATTAAAAACCTTTTGTAAAAAAATTGGATGGAGATGAATTTATTTCAATTAAGACTAATTAAGCCCTGAACAAAAACCCAGCATTGTGATATACAATATATAGGTGAATGTAGGAGAGAGGAGAGAAAAAATAACACCATTAAAACAAACGTCTTTCCCTTCTAGAGATTATGGCCTAATAAGAGTTTCAAATTTTCAAAGAGATCTGTCTCATCAATTTAATATTTCCTTCAGCAATGCAGATTGAAATCCATCTATGCTTGCCAATTCTGTGAAGATTTTATCCATGTCCTTCCCTAAGTTTGCCATAGGGATTTAATCAACATGCTTACAATCCAGCTCAATTTTTCTTGACTTCTTTAGGACTTTAGTGGAATGCACAGGCTATCCATCAATTATCCCAAGCCATGTCTACAAGTTATCTCAAACCAATGACTTTTTTTCTTTCTCTTTTAATTCCCTATTTGTAATGTGTTGCAGCTTGCTTCTAACTACCATGACCCTCCCGAATACATATGAAGCAATGCTAAATTTCAATTCCTTAGAAATTATGTTAATGTTATTATAATATTGTTATATGTTGTTATAATGTTATTATAATGTTGTATAATAGCATCGATTTCACAGAATTGTTGTGAGGATAAAATAAAATATTATGTGTAAATCCCCTTGTGAATTTTAAGATGCTAGTTATTCTTATTTTTATTCTATGAAGTGTAGACACGCAACAACATTAATGTTATAATAAAATTGGTATCAGAAAGATGGGTTTTTGTGTCAAAGAGAAGTTTAAGATCATTAAAAGAATTTCCCCCCTAAAACAATTCATTCTATTTTTCCCTTGTTTCATTCTGTTCAACTCACTATCAATTTACAATATCCCTCCAAAATATATATGCTGATGAGACCTATAATTGCATATCATAGTCCATATAATTAGAATTCATTTTCCCTATAAGGAAGGTTAAGCCAAACTCATCTGAGTAATTATAGATTGTGTGAGAGAGACTACAATATTCTGGGACTTAAAACTACCATCATATGCCAATTGTCAACAGAACACCAATAAGAAATTCTTTTTGACTTAGATTGGACTTACTTAGTGACAAAAATTCATTCCAGTTACAACACTACAGAAGGGATGATAAATGAAGGTCCTTTTATTTCATGTCTTCTAGGTTTATTATGCTTTTTTCTACCTAATTCTTTTTTGAAGTCAGATACTACAATGTTCCCAAGTATTTAGTATACTCCTGCCATAAGGAGGGCAAGCCTTGCTCACTAGGGTCAAGGGACATGCAATTGAAGCAAGAAGGGGTTAAAGTCTACTGCTGCAAAATAATAGAAGGAAAACAACAATATTTGACATTTATATAGTTCCAACTATGCGCTAGACTGAGAGCTTTATAAATATTTTCCCATTTTTTTACACTTAAGAAAATTGAGGCAGCAGTTAAATATTTCCCTAAGGTCACTATGTACAACTATGTACAAACAAGATACATACTGGATAAATTGGGGAGGGCTAGTCTCAGAAGGGAGACCACATTGAGTTCTGAAAAAGGTTTCTTGAAGAAAGTGGGACTTTAGTCAAAACAGAGATATCAGGAGGGAAGATCAGATGGAGATTAAAAACAACTTTTCTAGAGTATTTTTAACTGTTTAAAGTACTTTTACTTTACATCTTATTTTAGTTTTTCCTATCAACCTTGCAGGTGGATCTTGGATGGAGCTGTCCCCAGAGAGATGGCATGATAAGGTTAAAATCCTCTGGGAAGAGAATCTGAGCTATTTCAGAGAACAAGTAAATATGTTTCCATGAATCTCTTTACTTATCTCAATGAGGAACTTTAAAGAGACTTTGGGAATTCCAAACCCAGGTTTCACTAAGAAAGTAGAATTATTGTTGTTGTTGTTGGGGTATTTGCTTGAGGAGACAGAATACTTTAACCCCATTCCCCTACCCCACCCAAGAACTATGGGGGCACAATGAAAGTTTTGAATGGACAGAATGGAGTCTGGCTTCCACAGCCACTATTTGTTTCCTAAGGACCTTTGCTCTGAGGGCTTGAGCATTATATGATTTGACATTTCTCTAACCTTCCATATATATACATATATACTCTTTCTATTTGGTGACCCCACTTCCCACTTCTATATCTTTAGATCAATCTTCCCTGCAGGCCCAGAGGGGAGTAGAGGAGGTTGAGGAATACAAATTGAAGTTGTATTGGGATACTTGTTCCTTCCCCCAAGAAGCACATCTTCCAAGTACTGGCAATTAGAGCCAAGTTCTATGGTAAGTGCAAGTTCACCTATGAAAGAAGAATTAGATTTATTTTGCTCAGATCTGGAGGGTAGAACTAATAAAACTAAGTGAAAGTCACAAGGAAACTTCATCACCAATAAAATTTTTTTTCTTTTATTTGGACAATACATCCTCCATGTCCCAGGTGATCAACATTAGTGAGCATATGAGAAACTCATTTTATGCCTTTTGTTCTTGATACTCAGATTACTGAACAGTGATTTATTTCTCTCATTACATCTATTATAGAATCTTAAATGATCTTAACACATGTGTGGAGCATACCAATTTGAGGACAATCCCCCAAATCTGTATTTTGCTCTACTGAGTAAATATTTAAAAAGTCAACAAACAAAAACCAAATGTGTTCTATAGTATAAAATCAACAATTTAACTCAAAAAAAGAAATCCATCTGCAAAATACTCCTTACACATACAGACTCAGCATAAGAAAACTGAAGAAGTGATTTTTAAAAAGTTCACTACCATTTTATCAGAATATTATTTTATAAAGTAGATTTTTAATGAACCCAATAATTCAGCTGGGATCATTTTATTATTAACTGGTATTGAGTCATATCTGAAATAAAAGCCCTTATGTACTCTAGGACATTCTTTAAATAATGGACAGACATGGAAACTCATCCTGGGAATAAAATGCCACTAATTTGCTTGTTCCATATACTGTCTGTAACCTTTAAATGTAGCGCAGCAATGATCTCTTTTGGCTTTAATATTGTGAGCCTTTGTCACTGTCATATATTGAGTATGGGAGTGAGATAGATGCCCTTTAAGGTCCTTTCCAACTAGAAGATTCTATGATTAACAGTGATTGCATTTCTGCAACACCATAATTTAGCTCAATTTTTAATGGTTATCGCAATGATTTGTAGAATTTCATTAAGAAAAAGGACTGTGTCAGAGGGATTCAACTTGACCTTTGCTAAAAAAAAAGGAATAGCAAAGATCAATAATTAACTTCACTGGGGAAATGAAAAGTCCAGTGCAAGGACCCACTGTGAAATACACTTTATTTGATGGTGTAGTATATAGAGAGTTCAGCATGGAGTCAGGAATATCTGGGTTCAAATTGTGACTCAGGTATTTTCTAATTTTGTATGACTCTGGGCAAGTTGCTTAATTTTTTTGAGTTTCTACTTTTTTATCTATAAATTGAAGATAATAGCAGCATTAACCTCGTGGAATTATTGTGAGGATCAAATGAATCAACATCATTATCATTATTGCCATAACAGTAGTTAACATTTATGTTGATTTTAAAATTTGCAAAGAGTTCTGAGGTGTTATTTCATTTAATTTTCAAAATAACTCTTGAGGTAGGTATAATGAGGAAGCAGAAATTGAGATAGGTTAAATGAATTGCCCAGAATAGCAGGCTTTTGAACAGAATCCGTTCTGGATTCTAATACTCTATCCAGTTACCAGGATGCCTCATAATGCATTTAAAATGCTTGGCAAACCTTAAAGCATTACATGAAATTATAATAACCATTATTAGTAATATTGTTGGCCACATTGAGCAATTGGGTTTTGTTCATTTGTTTTTGTTGGTATTAGTGTTTAGCACATTTAGGGAAGAGAAAGGAATTATTAAGTAGAAACAAAAGATCTGGAGAACTTCCATAGGGGAAAAAAAAAGGATCATTCTCTACAAAATCGAAAAGGTCACCTAGGAAATAAGGAAGGAAGTAAATGATTGAATGAAATTTAAAAAGTTTACAATTATTCAGAAATATGAATTATCTGAGTTGATGCAGAAATCTCTCCCTTACAGATGAGAAGGTTTTGTTTTGAATAACTCACCCACAGTACACCCTAACTCCCTTCCAAAATTGAAAGGGAAGACACATTAATAAATCGGTTTTGATATGAAATGGGCTCTGAAAGCATCTTTCCAGCCTGTCACTGATGAAGGCTTAGGTGTGAAATTTGATAGTCACTTTATAACTATCTATTTGTAACTTAGACTTTTCCTTTAAGACTTATAAACCAGAGATTTTGTTAGCACATGGTTTTAGATAAGGCCTATATTTTCAATGACATAAAGAATTTCAGATTAGAAAACTCCCTCTACTTACATGGGCCATTACCTATTCTGCAATGTATAATCTTAAGAGAGTTGCCTAGATATTGAAAGGTTAAGAACTTTGTTTAGGTTGACTTAGTCACCTAGCATAGTATGTGTCATAGTGGGTACTTCCTGACTCCCACCCACTTCCCTCTCAGGGGATTAGCTGGGAACTGCTCCATTGCTAGATGGATCTTCTGCCAGCACTCTGAATTTTATCTAGTTTACTATTTTCTCAGGTCTCTCAGAGATCTCTCTTTTATCAATCCCTTCTGCTGCTGCTATGAAATCATCTCATTTTATCCTATGACTTTCACTTTTTCCAATTTGATTAAAGGCTTTTCTTGTACCTAGTTGTTATTAATTTTTGTCCTTCATTTTCAAGAGGGGTGATGTCTTGATTTGTGCATGATGAAGTGAGTTAGAATTATAAAATCATCAGCTTCACTCTCTCTTCTGGAGTCATTAAAGTCCAGTGGGAAGACAAAAGTCTGGATAACTAGCAATATCCTAGGATATAGTGGATGACTTTGGTACCTTTAATGTCTGATCAAGTTCTAAGCTTTCCATAGCATTTGATTTAGTCATCATTAAGGCCTTTGGAATGAATTGTTCTCATCTGCCCATTCTGCCAGCGGGATGTCTTCACATGTTTTGATAGACACTCCCTTAACTCATTGACACCTCCACCTAGCTTTAGCCTATCTGTTGAGATGGTTTACCAGAGGGTGGCCATTGTACATGCTATGATTTCTTGGAGCTACAGGTGAGAGTTGGGGTAAAGGTAGACACCAAAGGTGGACAAACATCTCTTGTACCTAGTGTAATGAACTAGAAAGAACCTTTACTGATCAACTAGTCCAACCTTTTTAATTTAAGTTTGGGAAGACCAAGCCGCAGAGTGGGAAAATATCTTAGTTAAGGTCACACAACCAATCATCAGCAAATGAGTTTAAGACTACCAAATGTAACAAAGCCTCATTGGACTTCAAGTTCCAAAACATGTGCTCTTTACATAAGTTTCAGTTTGGCATAAGAGAGCTTGAGAAATGTATGACTGCACATGATAAGAAACTATGGTTCAGATCAAATATGTGGCATTTTGAACTCTGGATCCAGTGAACATGTTTCTGAGATGATGCTTTGGATAGTTGCCTATTCACTTACAGGGATTCCTTAGAGCTACATGATATACTTTGATAAACTACAGATCACATCGCGGCAAAGTTACAATAATGTTTTAGTAAATCCATTGTGTAAGACCCTCCAGATCTCTTGCTCTCCTCCCCTTCACACCACAACTCAACTGTAGTCCTTCAGCTATAGTGACCATCTTCTTCCTTCTTTAAGGAGTAAACTATATCAGAAAATCTTCCTATCGTGCTAGGTTTCTTGACTTGGGAAATCCTGAATTTGGTGTTTCATCTATAAGGACAACATTGACAAGTGTCTTCTTTCTCCAGAGAATGACTTTTCCCTGATCATACCAGAATATTACTATTACTTTGTATAAAGTACATTTCACTGTTTGAGTTCATGGAGAATTTTAGAGCATCCTGTTCATTATTTCCCAATGTTCCATCATCACGTACCAGAATTTATTCAGTCATTCTCTAATTGATGGGCATCTTCTCAATTTCCAATTTTTGCCCTGAGGAGAGAGTCACCATAAATATTTTTGTACATATAAATTCTTTTCCTTTTTTTAAAAAATATCTTTTGGTATTCATGCCTAGTAATAGCATTGTTAGGTCAAAGGATATAAATGATTTCGTAGCCTTTTGGGCATAGATCATATTGTTTGATCATTTATCAATGGGGCATGACTCTTATTTTTTATAAATTTGACTCAATCCCCTCTATGTTTGAGAAATGAGACCTAATCAAAAAACTTCAAAATTCTTTTTAGAATTATTATTGCTATTTCCCCGCATTTATTCTATTCTTTCTCTCCTTTTGCTTGTACATCCTCTTTGTTTCCAGAGTGGAGGGTACACTGTCCCAAGCTTCAGGGGTTTTATCAGCTGTTTTCAGAGATCCTTTTAAGGATCCAATCACAAGCATTCTTTTCTGCCTAGGAATTGTTATAAGCATCACCACTCCACTGTGGCTTTAAGATTTATGTGCTAAAACAACAGCTTTTTCTCAGTGCTAATGAGGAGATCCCTTGTGAGTTGAGGCATCAGGAAGCTGCCACCACTACCAATGCCTATGCCCAGTCTTGGTTTGCTGGTTTTCCAAGCCCCTCTCCCCTTCTGACAAATATTTCCCGCCAACCTTCTAAGTTGTCTTTGGTGTCTCTGGACTGAGAAGTCTAGAAACCTCCAGTGTTACTGCTGATTCAGAGGACCTGTGTTGCTGGCCACAGGGCCTGAGGTGGACCAAGACTGGGACCAGGCTGGGGCTGTACTGGCTCAGCTTGCACTGGACTTGCAGGCTGGATTCCCACCCTGTTGCCATAGACCTTTTCTGCTGACCTTTTATATTTTCTTCTGCTGGAAAACGTTCCGCTCTGTATTTTTTGGTTCTGATACTCTAAAATTTGTTTAGAAATTTTTAAAGGAATTTGGAGCAGTTTGGGAGAGGAGTTGGACAAATTCCTGCTTTTACTCTGTCATCTTGGCTCTATTTCTGATTGATTTTTCCTGTGTGGCATGACAAATATGGAAATATGTATAGAATTGTACATGTTTAACCTATTTTGAATTGTTTTCTGTCTTGGGCATTGGAATGGGGGAAGAGAGGGAGAAAAATTTGGAACACAAGGTTTTGCAAAGGTGAATGTGGAAAACTATCTTTCCATGCATTTGGAAAAAATAAATACTATGTGAAAAAAAAAAGAAGACCAAAAACTAAAACACAAATATAATCCCTGCCCTTAAGAAACTTATATCCTAATGGGAAATAGTCAAAACACAGAAAAGATTCAAAAATAAGGTAGGTTGTCAATGTGGGAGCCTGTTGTCAAAGTTCACAATATTGAAGTCCAGAAAATCCAAAGCAGAGCTAGATGGGAAATGAACATTGGCTGATCTGAGCCCCTCCCCAAAGCAAGACCCTAAAAAAACTCAGGAGTATGAGAGGGAGCCCTCAGAATCAGAGGGGTATTTCAGAGTAAGAGACAACTGAGACATTAGCAAAGTCCAGAGAGTCAGAAGCAACCCATTTCCCATTTTGATAATTCTAATATTAGGAATATTTCCTGACTTCAAAACTAACTCTGCTTCTTTGCTACTTCTACTCATTGCTTCTTGTCTGATCTCTAAATATAACCATATCATTTCAGATCCCTTTCCCACAATACAGTCCTTTATATACTTGAACATGACTTCTGTTTTTCTACACCCCTCACCAATTTTATATCCCCTATACTAAGTATCCCTAATTCGTTGAACTATTTCTTCTAAGACTCTCCACCATGCTGATTTTCTAGTATGCTTTGATCCACATTCAGACTCTATCCATTCTTTCTCTGGAAGTAGATAGCATTTTCACCTGATTAACCTTTTTTACAAAACAGAAATGAGAACAGAGTTGCTCAGCAAGACTCTATAGACTTCTTTAGGGATTAATATCAGTCTTAGTTAATTTCACATTCCCCTAATTACTATTATTTACTCAAATCTGTCCATCTTGTCCTCAGGTTATTGTGAGAGAATTCACCATGTGTTCTGCTGAATTCCAGTTGTTATGTAGACAATGTCTTTAGCATTCCCATGATCCATTCATTAGTCTAGTAATTTTAATCAAAAAAGGAAATAAAATTGGTTTATCATAGGTTGTTCTTGCTATATTGAACCTCTAAGGGATCACAAAGTTAAAAAAGAATCTGATCTAGAAAGCCACTGAGAATGAACTTGGAACATACTAGTTTACAGAAGCATAATTTGCCATCTTCCTACCTTTGAAATTCAGGACAATATTGAACAGAATTTCTTAGCTCTAGAGTTGGATGGCATTTAAAAGTCATCTAATTTAATCCCATCATTTTACTGATTATGAAACTGAGGCCAACTGGAATTTAAGTGGTTTGTCCAAGATCACACAGGAAGTAAGCATCAGAAGTTATATTTGAACCCAGATTAGTGCTTTCTCCAATGTATCAGAAGCACCATGTTTCCATAATCTTATCTTCAAATTATTTTAGTGCCTGATCTGTAAATTCTGCAGATCAAGTTTTATCTCTTTTAAGATAGTTGTTAGGCACTCTCTTACCTTATTCTTGTTACTCTTATTTATCCTGAATTTCAATTTCCTCATAAAACTACTTTATTATTTTCTTCTCACTTATACCAAGTAAAAGTCTCAAAGACCTTATTCCATCTCAAAGGTATTACAATCCAGCATTTATAGCATTCTATAGTATCCTATCCTTAAAAAAAGTAATATATTGCTCAGCAATTTTTCCTTTGGAAGGTTTCTTGAATTTTTTTTTGCATTGGTTTTCCATCATAATTGCCAAAATGCAACATATTTGAAATGTGCAAGTGAGCCATTGATCAAATTATTGATTTTCAAACTGCCATCATTCTCCTGGTTAAGCATTCAGAATGGTGACTGTTATGGATGTTGCCATCCTTGAAAGTTGGCATTTAGAGAACTGCACTGGACAAAGACCTGGACTCAACTTGCTTCATCTCTCCCTCACAAAATGCTATTCTTAGAATAAAGAAGTGAGTTTAGGTCAGTTACCAAAGTTTACTGTGATCTGCAGATAGATTATACTGGTAATTATCAATGGAAATCCAGAAAACCCACAGAGAAATAGAGAAGTTAGGATTCTAACTCTGAAGGTTGAATCTATTTCATGCAGTGGTTAGGAATGAGGAGTGGTATTATGTTTAATTTTATTGTAATCTTCCTTTGAGTAAGAACTATGTCTTTTTCCCCCCTTTGAAACCTTTCTCCCAAAACTATACCCATACCTAAAATTTTTGAACATATTCTTGATACATTATTGATACGATTATAAGAAATATAATCAATATCCTTTTCTACCACATTTCCCTTATGTATAATAAAATAATCTTTTGGATTCTAGTCATAATAGGTTAACATACATTGTTTGACAATTTACACCAATACTCTCACTCATCCTTAAAAACACAAGTATACATTTGGGAAGCTTATGAGACTAACATATATTGATCACTTAAAGGCTATTTTTGCTCAAAAAACCAATATGGTAATCACTATTCATAAAAACTGGAAATGTATTTACTCAGAATATTCCTATGTATGGAGTATACACCACAGTGTATTGCCAAGGCGAGAAGTGAGTCAGAAGGACACACATGCAAATGTGATATGGACAAAGATAAAGTCCGAAAAGCTAGAACTAAAAGAGCCCTCAGGGACCATTGAGTCCAACTCCTTCCTTTTATATGAGAGGAAGGTGAAGTTTAGGGAAAATATGTGGTATTCAAGGTTATACAAAGAATATGCATCAGAGGTAGAATTTGCATCCAGGTCTTCTGATGCCATGTCAAATTTTCTTTCCATAATTCTCTTTCTTATCCTTCATGAAAGGAAGAAGTTAAATGTAACCAGGCAGCTAGGAAAGGGGTTTATAGATTCAAAAATGAATGTGACTTGAATGTTAAAGATTGTATCATTAAAAAACGACAAGAGAAACAGATAATATTCCTTTCATAGCAAAGGACAGATATAATCTTAAATGAACAAGGGAAAGAGACAATTGACATAGCTATGTGACAGTGGGCAATTCACTTAATCAGTTTTTGGGGAATTGTGAAATAATTCAACCATTTAAAATCAATGTAGAAATGTGAAAATGAAAATGAATAGCTTTTGATCTAGAGATTCACCTATTTAGGCACATATACCTCAAGGAGATAGTGATATCACATGCAGTAAAATATTTATTACAACATTATTAATGGTAGCAAAGAAATGTTAGATGCCCATCAACTGGGAACATCAATTGAACAAATTTTGTGGTACATGAATGCAATGGAATATTACTGTGCTGTAAGATATGACATGCTAGATATGATAAATGCAGAGAAACATGAAAAGACTTAAAGAACTGATGGAGAGTGAAATAAGCAGAGGCAACAAAATAACATATACATAACAGCAATGTCAATAGAAAGAACAAGCCTCACAAAACAATCAAAAGTAAATATTGAAAAATTAAAAAGAAATAACTCCAATGAAGAGTTATGAAAGACATTTTTCCTCACCTCCTCAATTCATTCAAAGCTGAGATAGTCATAACCGTGGACGAATGCATATATTTTCAAACTATTTATGTTTTAATCATTTTTTTTTCTGATTATTTTTCTCTTCCTTTTTTCCCATTTTCGTTTTTAAAATATTCTTTGTTTTATACTAGGACTTATTTTGTGCCAGGCACCATGCTAAGTAATCTACAAATCATTTTATTTTTATACCTCTGGGAGGGAAATGCTATTACTATTTGTAGTTACAGTAATTATTTACATATTTACGTAAGCTACAATATTATTTACATTTTATAATTTAGTCAGGAAGATACAAAGAACTACAAAAACACCTTTTGGGACTATTCTTGGTAACTAGGCTTTGTTGAAATTCCTGCCAAGACAGAATTTCTGAGTCTCCCAGTTCTCAGAAAGAACTACTTTCCACAAAATAAAAATATACTATCAAGATTATGTAAAGAAGAGAGCAAATACTTAAGGCCTTTCAAGTTCCTTTCACTAGAGAAAGCATGATTTCCAATAACTATTTATGGACACCTATCTTCTTGCTTTATACAATTCTTTTCCAAACTTCTACATATATGCATAAGCAAGTTATCAGGTTGAATAAAAATAGGTTCAACTCAACATTTATTGCACACCTATTACATAGCTCTGAATGCCAAGCAAGGAATATTCTCTGTCTGTCTGTCTCTGCCTCTCTGTCTCTGTGTCTCTGTCTGTCTCTATATGTCTCTCTCTCTGTCTCTCTGTGTATCTCTGTCTCTGTCTCTGTCTCTCTGCCTCTGTGTGTGTGTGTGTGTGTAAATGCATATATCCAATAAATATCATACAAAGCAAAATGTATGAAAAATAAATATGAAGACTAAGCAAAGTTATAGAGTCATAGCATCTTAAAACTAGAAGGGACTTTACAGATCATCTATTCCAAGACTCTTATTTCACAGACATTCTTTCATTCCAAATATATCTAAAAATTCTATATATCTTTTACTTCTAGGATGAGGCAGCATTCCTTCTTTCTTTCTTTTATTTTTTAGCTGAGGCAATTGGGATTAAGTGATTTGCCCACAATCACACAACAGCTAGAGTGTTAAGTGTTTGAGGCCAGCTTTGAACTCAGGTCCTCCTGACTTCAGGGTTGGTGTTTTATTCACTGCACCACCTAGCTACCCCTGATTCTTGACAACATTACACTTGTGTTCTTAATCCTATTTCCTATAGACCTTCAGAGCCTTACTGAATTACCAAATCAAACTCTTTCTCCTCCTTCTCTTCCTCCTCCTTTCTTCTTCCTCCTTCTTGTTCTTCTCTTTCTCTTTTCCCCTCTCCATCCCTTCCTTCTTCCTTCTCTTCCTCTCTTTCTTTCTTTCCTATCCTTCCTCCTCTTCCTCGCCTCTCCCCTTTGTTCTCATCCTTTAATAAGAAGAAACAACAGTCTTTTTAGAAAGGCTATCCATTCAAATTATCATCTTTCATTTTTCTTCCTAAACTTCTAGAAAGAGCATTCTACAATCATACTCTCTACTATCTCACCAACCATTCATTCCTCAATCTCTGCAATATGTCCTTTGTGTTAGGAAGATTATTTGGCAATTGTATGAAAGATAAATTGGGGGCAGAAGGGACTGGAAGCAGGAATATAATTTGGAAATGTATTCTTATTTTTGGCAATTGATTAGATGTGTGTGGGGAGAGAGGTAGAAAAAAAAGGGAAAAAATCAAATACTCTAGGGTTTAAAATCTTGGTGACTGAGATAACAGAAATAATGGAGTCAGGAGGAAGAACAAATTTATGGAGGAAGAGGATAAAGACATTTAAACAATTAAATTATCATACTTGAGTTGTAGAGGAGGGGGAAAAGACACCTCATAGGCCCAATGTTTATAACATTTTGCTATATTATGTTTTTTTGAAATATAAATATATGTTATTGTTTTTGATTACTTAGTTTCTATTATTCCTATTTTAATAATGGGTTGAGTTTTGTCTAAGATTTTTCACATCATAAAGTAAGTTATCATTTCATCAGAATGCATTTTGTTGTTGCTCAGTTGTCTCAGTCGTATTTGA
>JAJPUD010000995.1:98324-111554 GCA_023553655.1 Myrmecobius fasciatus | reverse complement strand
CTTTCCCTCCCCCCGCCCTCCACCCCTAGATGACAGGTAATCTAATATATGCTAGATAGGATAAATTATATGACAAATACAATACATGTATACATATCTATACAGTTATCTTACTGCACAAGAAACATCAGATCTAGAAAGAGAAGAAGGAAAAAAAAACAACCTAAGAAGGAAAACAGAATGCATGGAAATATTCACAGAAAGCGTTAAAATGCTGTGTTGTGGTTCACTCTCAGTTCCCACAGGCCTCTCTCTGGATGTATATGACTATCTTCATCGCAGAACAACTGGTTTGAATCACATCATTGTTGAAGAGAACCATGTCCATCAAAATTGATCATCGTATAGTCTTGTTGCTGTGTATAATGTTCTCCTGGTTCTGCTGATTTCACTCAGCATCAGTTCATGCAAGTCTCTCCAGGCCTCTCTGAAATCCTCCTGTTGGTCATTTCTTACAGAACAATAATATTCCATAACATTCATATACCATAATTTATTCAGCCATTCTCCAATTGATGGGCATCTTTTCAATTTCCAGTTTCTTGCCACTACAAAAAGGGCTGCCACAAACATTTTTGCACATGTGGGTCCCTTTCCCTCCTTAAAAATCTCTTTGGGATATAGGCCCAGTAGAAACACTGCTGGGTCAAAGGGTATGGACTGTTTGATAACTCTTTGAGCATAGCTCCAAATTGCTCTCCAGAATGGTTGGATCTAAGGCTGACTTCTTATGAACAGTACAATGAAAAAATTTATATGGCTTCTGAGGTCCTTAGAAGCATATCTCTATGTCATGAATATTAGTTTTAACTGACCACAATCATATTTGGTTGTTAAGTGTTTCTCAAGAACAGTAAAAAAGTCAGACAGAATCCAAAGGGTGTCAAGTTGGACAATTCCAATACTAACCCTGCCTAAACCGATTCAGGGATTAACATGAGACAAATAAGGAATGAGATCATCTCAGAGACAAGTGAAGTCTTCCTTTTTAATGTCATGAAAATTGAGACCAAGACTTTGCATTTAATTCCTAATGATACTGACATCTAGGATAAGGGGATGGAGAATCAATCTGAAACATTCGTTGTCCTCGGGAGACACACCATTCCATTTGGGACTGTCCCCACTTATCTGGATGGCTTCTCAAGATGACTCATGCAAGAATCACTTGAATGAAGATGACAAGTTCATGGATCACTGAAGTCCAATCTTCCTCTTGAAAGGAGGTATGTAATCATGTAGTCATATGGTGATAATTGAAACTCTTTCAAGGCATTCTGTCAAGGGAGTCTGAAAAACAGAAACAATTCTAGGAAAATGTTGAGATTGTATATATGAGACAGGGGATTTCGGAGTTCACTTATACAAGACTGATATACAAGGCTGATATACAAGGCTGCTTTTTTGTTCATAGTTAATAAAAATTGAATTTACTTGAATTTTGAAGTAGGGCTATTTTAAATATCATTTGAATCCTTATGGTTCTTTAAGTAAATGGAATTATATAGCTAATTCCTAACTGAATTTAGGATCTATCTGAATAGAAGAATTATTAGCTAGTATAACCCCCTACATCTTTGTTCTTGACAGGTATAAACATTCTTTTGGCCACAAATATTTATTAAATTGAATAGATCAATTGGTTCATTATGTTTTCATTAAAGAAAACTAAGAAATTTAATAGGAATTTTCTATCTTACCACAACAAATTCCATTACTTCCAACTCTCCCTTTATATCATCATTATATTGCCTAATTAATGCAATTCAATTAAGTATGAATTTGTTAAATACCACTTGTGTACCAGGAACTATATTAGACATTCTAGATACATATATAGAAATTAAACTGTTTTTGTCCTCATGGAGTTTCCATTCCAGTATGAGGATAAGTAAATATACAGATAAGTAAATGCAATATATTGACAAATACAATACAAAGCAATTTTTTTTGGGGGGGCACCAAAAGGTATAAATATGAAAACACATTTTTATTATTATATAATTTTTCTCTTCTAGAATTCAGATAGAAATAATTCTGGTAATGTACCTAACTTGCATTTTTGTTTTATTTTTAATTTTCTGTGAACTATTGTAAACATGGAGAAGCAACTGATTGTATTAGCATGTAAGTAATAATGGTTTGTTACTAGCATTATTATTTTTATCATCATTATCACTTAGTTCTTTTAATATTTCTATTCAGTGGATCTCAGATACAAATAGTCCCAGGACAAGTCACTAACATGTTTTTATTCTTTTACATATATTGTTTTGCAATTCTTTTTTAAATAATCAATTGGATAAAACAATTGGTGTTTGGATTTGAATGAAGACCTTCATCACTTCTCCTTTCCTTGTATTTTTGGTTGTATTGGTTTTGTTTGTATAATTTTGAATTTTATGGAATAAAAATGTTCTATTTTACGTTTTATAAATATACTATGTTTTCTTTGATTCTAAAACCTTCACTTATTCATAAATCTGACAAACTATTCCATGTTCCTGTAATTTGCTTATATCACTCTTTATCTGTAAATCATGTACCCATTTTTACTTTATCTTGGTATATGGTATGAAATGTCAGTCTATCCCTAGTTTCTGCCATGCTGTTTCTTAGT
Source organism: Myrmecobius fasciatus (assembly GCA_023553655.1). Taxonomy (NCBI): domain Eukaryota; kingdom Metazoa; phylum Chordata; class Mammalia; order Dasyuromorphia; family Myrmecobiidae; genus Myrmecobius; species Myrmecobius fasciatus. Next base: position 108,934 of record JAJPUD010000995.1, on the reverse strand, counting down.
TTTCCCAACAAATTTTTTTAAATTATTTTTTTATTTTATTTGCATAACATATGTGTGGGTAATTCTTCAACAATAACCCTTACATAGCTTTCTGTTACAAATTTTTCCCCCCAACTCCCCACTCCTCCCCTAGATGGCAGGATATCCACTACATGTTAATTATGTTAAAATATTGGCAAATCGAATATATGTATACATATTTCCAAACTTATCATTGTTGTGCAAGAAAAATCTTATCTACACAAATGATATATCAGATAAAGGAAACACAATGTAAGCAAACATCAATCAAGGAGTATGAGAATGTTATGTTGTGGTCCACATTTCACATCCCTCTCTCTGGGTGTATATGGCTTTCTTCAGTGAACAATTGGAGGTGGTTTGAAACATTTCATTGTTGAAGAGAGCCATGTCCATCAGAATTGATCATCATATAGTACTGTTATTGCCGTGTATAATGATCTCCTGGTTCTGCTTGTTTCACTCAGCATCAGTTCATGTAAGTCTCTCCAGGCCTCTCTGAAATCATCTTGCTGGTCATTTCTTACAGAACAATAATATTCCATAATATTCATATACCATAATTTATTCAGCCATTCTCCAATTGAAGGGCATCTATTCAATTTCCAGTTTCTAGCCACTACAAAAAGGGCTGCCACAAACATTCTTGCACATGTGTTTCCCAACAATTTTTGCCAGAAGAGTTTTTGTTCCAAATCCAAAAGCTTGAATGGGCTTATCATATATACTAGATGACTCTAGTCACTTACTATAATATAATTTTTTTCTAATCTATTCCACTGATCCACTACTCTGTTTCTTAGCTGGTACCATACAGTTTGGAATTTGTTATAACTAGACCATCTATTTTCACATTTTTTCATTGATTCCTTTAATGTCCTTAAACTTCAATTCTTCTAGATAAATTTTGTTATTTTTTTCTAGCACTATGAAATATTTTTGATAGCTTTATTGGTATGGAACTAAATGAATAGATTAATTTAGGTAGAGATGCAATTTTTATTATATTGCCTTAGCCTACCTATGAATGTTTAATATTTTTCCAGTTGTTTAGATATGACTTTATTAATGTAAAAAGTGCTTTATAATTGTGTTCATAAAGTTCCTGGGCTTGTTTCATTAGGTAGATTTCCAAGTATTTTATAATGTCTGCATTTTAAATGGAATTTCCCTTTCTGCCTCTTGATGCTGGACTTTACTGATAATATATAGAAATGTTAATGACTTATGTGGATTTATTCTGTATCCTTCAACTTTGCTAAAATTGTTAATAATATGAAGTAGTTTTTTAGTTGATTTTCTAGGATTTCCTAAGGCTAACATCATATAATCTACAAAAAGTGATAGTTTTCTTTCCTCATTGTCTATCCAAATTCCTTTAATCTCTTTTCTTATTGCTAGAGCTAACATTTCTAACACAATATTAAATAATAAAAGTGATAATGATATCATTGCTTCATCCCTGACCTTAATGGTAAGTTTTCTAGATTATTCCTATTCCAGATGGTTTTAGATGAATAGTACATATTATTTTAAGGTAAGCTCCATTTATTCCTATGTTCTCTAGTATTTTTAGTACAAATGGATGATATAGTTTGTCAAAGGCTTTTTCTGCATTTATTGACATAATCATATGATTTCTGTTGGTTTTTATGGTCAATTGATATGTCAATTATGCTGATAGCATTTCTAATATTGAACCAGTACTGCATTCCTGGTATAAATTCCATCTGTTCATAGTGTATGATCCTTATCATATGTTGTTGTAATCTTTTTGTTAGTATTATTTAAAATTTTTGCATTGATTTTCATTGGGGAAATTGGTCTATAGTTTTCTTTCACTGTTTAGGTTTTTAATGACAGATATCAGCACTATGTGTGTGTCATTAAAGGAATTGGGTAGGATTCCTTTGCCTATTTTTCCAAATAATTTATATAGTATTGGAATTAATGGTTCTTGAATTGTTTGATAGAATTCACTTGTGAATACATCCGTCCTAGGGAATTTCTTAGGAACTTTATTGATGGCTTGTTCAACTTCTTTTTTCTAAGAGTGAATTATTTAAGTATTATTTCTTCTTTTAATCTTTTAAATTTATATTTTTAGATATTCATCTATTTTATTTAGAATGTCAAAATCATTGGCATATAATTGGGCAAAATAGCTCTTAATAATTGTTTTAATTTTCTTCTAATTGTTGGTGAATCCATCCTTTTTATTTTTCATATAAGTAATTTGTTTTTCTTATGTCTTTTTAAAAAATAAAATCAACCATTGGTTTATCAGTTTTATTCTTCCCCCCCCCATAAAATCAGCTTCTAGTTTTATTGATTAGTTCAATGCGTTTCTTACTTTCAATTTTATGATTCACTCAGATGATTTTCAGGATTTCCATAGTGTTTAATAGGTGATTTTTAATTTTTTCTTTTTCTAGCATTTTTAGTTGTATACTCAATTTATTGATCTGTTTCCTCCTTGTTTTATTAGTGTAAGCAATTAGTAATATAAATTTTCCCTAATACCATTTTGCCTAGATCCCATAAATTTTAACATGTTGTCTCATTTTTTTTCTTTAATGACATTGATTGTTTTTATGATTTGTTCTTTGACCCACTTATTTTTTTTAGGATTAGATTAATTTTTTACTACTTAATTTTTAATCTTTCTTTCCATTGCCCATTACTGAATGAAATTTTATTGCATTATTATTTGAGAAGGATGTTCTTATCATTTTCCTTTTCTTCATTTGCTTGTTAGGTATTTATATTTGTAATACATGATCAATTTTTGTGTAAGTGCTATTTACTGCTAAGAAAAAATACATTTCTTTCTATTCACATTAAATTTTTTCCAAAGATCTATCATCTCTAACTTTTCCAGAAGTTTTTTCCCTTTCTAACTTTTTTCTTGTTTATTGTTTTGGTTAGATCCATCTAAATTATGAAAGGGGGAAGCTAAGGTCCCCCATAAGTACAGCTTTATTTTCTATTTTTACCTGTAACTCATTCAACTTCAAATTCAAAAATTTGAATACAATATCATTTGGTGCATATATTTAGTGTTTATATGACTACACTGTCTAGAGTACCTTTCAGCAAGATATTTCCTTAGCTCTTTTAATTAGATTTATTTTTTAGATCTATTTTTGCTTTTGCTTTGTCTGAGATCACAATTGCTGTCTCTGCTTTCTCTGCTTCAGTTTAAGCATAATGGATTCTGCTTTATCCTCTTACCTTTACCTTACTTGTAGCTCTCTGCTTCAAATGGGTTTCTAGTACATGAAACATTGGAGGATTCTGATTTTTAATATATTTTGCTACCTTCTTTTATTTTATGAGTGAATTCATCTCATTCACATTTATACTTATGATAATTCTTTTCCTTCATACTATTTTTTCCCTGTTTATCCTTTTCTCTCTCTCATCCCCTTTCTTTCCCTCCACACAAAAGTTTTATTTCAGAAACCATTTTCCCTTTTTACTTTTGGGAATTTTCATTTTGGAATCTCTTTCAAGCAATGATCAGTGAATTTTTTTTCAGTTTCTATTGTGCCCTATGGTTCTAATATATTGGAGCAGGGGTTTTTTAATAATTGAAAATTTTCTCCAAAATATTTTATTATGTCTTTCAGGTACTTCAATAATTCTGATGTTATCTCTCCTAGATCTATTTTCTATGCCATTTATTTTTCTTATGAGAAACTTTATATTTTCTTTTTAAAAAAATTGTTTTATTGTATCCTGATGACTCACAGAGTCATTAGTTTCCACTTGCTCAATTCTAATTTTTGAAGAATTATTCTTCCTTTAGTGAACTTTCCCACTTGGTCAATTCTATCTTTTAGGAAATTATTTTCTTCAGTAAATTTTTGTATATCTTTGCACGTTATTGATTATTTTTTCATGATTGTCTTGCATTACCGTCATTTCTTTTCCCAATTTTTCTTCTAGTTCCCTAAAGTCCTTTTTAAAATCTCCTCCAGGAAATCTTTTTTGGGCCTGAGATCAAATCTTTAAGGTGTCACATGTAGCAATTTTGACACTATTGCATTCTTTTATGTTTATACCTTGAGCCTTCTTGTCACCATAGTAACTTCCTATATTCAAGTTTTTTGGGTTTTTTTCTTATTTTTCTGCTTTCTGTATGGCTTAGTGATTTATTTGAAATTTAGGCTTTATTCCTCTCCATCCTAAGCTTTTTGTGCTATGTCTCAGTCTTCCTTCTGGCTTTCACTGTACTTCAGGACTTAACTGCTTATTTTCCCTGAAGGAAAAGCTTTCCTTCTGGTTTCTACTAGGGAGTAGAACCTTTCTGTTGGTCTCTTCTGGTTGTGGGATTTAGCAACTGGCCTTCATAGTGGTGGAATCTTCAGGCTGGGTTGGTATGGTGACATAGTCTTTTTGGTGGCTGGCCCCACAGGAGGGATTTTGTTGCTACTCTGTCTCAGGATGGATGGGGTGTGTTTAATTGCTAAGAAAACAGGGTCCCCCTGCTAGCAAGCTCTATGGACAAGGACTTGCTGTTGGCCAGCCTTTGGGCAGGGTTTCAATACTGGTTAGCCATGGGATGAAGGCTGAGATGGTAGCTTGTATAGAAGGTGGAGTTTCTGAGCTGGACTTGCTGTGCTGCATAGATTGTTTACTTGGCTAAAGAGTTGCTGGTTTGCAGTAGAGTAGGGTCTGACTGTTGAATAGTTCCAGGCTTGGAGGCTTGCTGCAAGCCTCCTGATGTGAGATTGGTTGTTACTGCTCTTGAACCTTGCTTCCCTCCTGCCCCAGTGAGAAAATTTTCGACAAAAGCTTCAATTATTAAAAAAAAAATCTGCCCCAATATATTAGAACCAGAGGGCAAATAGAAATTGAAAAAATCCATAGGTTACTACTGCTCTTGAACTTTGCTCATCTCCTACTGCAGTAAGACAGATGCCTTTTTGGCCTTAATTTCCTCATCTATAAAATGTGTTGGAAAAGGAAGTGGCAAAACATTCCAGTGTCTTTTCCAAGAAGTCCCCAAATAAAATTACAAAGTTATATACAACTGAACAAATTATTATCAATATATTATCATTATTGTTACATCTTATTCTCATATGTTTCAAAGGAGTTGACATAGAAATGGTCCAGACATGAGAAGTTATTTGGCAAGTATTATAGTTTTTTTAAATATTTAATGTTCTAGGACTATTTTTTTGTAATCACACACACATATGCATACACATATATGGATTTAAGCTCATTCCCAAGAGGTTCATTAAAAATATCTTAAAGACCACTTAAAAATCACCCAGGACAATGTGAGTATATGTTTTGATCCCTCATGATTCTGATTTCTGTTAATAGATCTTTATAATTTGAAAGTCTTTTTGTTCCTTGTAGTTTTGAAATTATAGGTATTTAGTATGGCCTATTTAAAATAATGTTCTTAAACATAAGGGAATACATTTTATGTATGCATGAATCTATATTGGCCAAAATTATTCTATAGTTATGTGAACTAATTCTTTTTTTTTTCATTAAAGCTTTCTACCTGTACAACATATATATGGGCAGTTCCCCAGCACCAATCCCTACAAAGCTCTCCATTACAAATTCCACCCCCAGTCCCCTCCCCTCCCCCAGATGTCAGGAAGTCCACCACATGTTAACAATGTTGAAATACTTGACAAGTTGCACAAGAAAAATCCCATCCACAAGAAAAAAAAGAAAATCAGAGAAAGGAAACACAATGCAAGCAAACCTCAATAGAGAACATGAAAATGTTATGTTATGGTCCATATTTCATATCCCTCTCTCTGGGTGTATATGGTTTTCTTCAGTGAACAATATGTGAACTAATTCTTGAGGGAGATTGGCCTGGTGGTGATATGAAGGACCAAGGATCTATTTGAAGGGAGGAAGAATGTGCAGAGACCAATTAAAGTCTGTTGTACTTGGTAAAGTGTGTATACAAAGAACTATTCTGTGGTGGTAGCAATGGGAATAGAGAGAATAAAATGTAAGAGATTTCAGAGGTAAAATTTTTGACATTAATGACCATTTCTCTTCTGGATAATCTCTCCCCCCCCTGAGTTTTAATAACACTATTCTGTTATTCTCCTAACTTTATCTGACTACCCTTTCCTATTTTCCTTTGTAAGATTATTGTCTATACTCCCTAAATTATACATACTTTTACCCTAGAGATAAGCCCTGACTCTTATTCTTCCTTTTCACTCACTCTCTAGGTGATCTTATCACCTCCCATGAGTTTAATTATCATGTCCTTGAAGGCTACTCCCAAATTACATATCCAAACCTAATCTCTTTCCTGCGCTTCAGCTCTACATCTACTTCTACATTTCTATCCTCATGCTCCATAGACATCTCAAACTCAATATGTTCAAAATGGAACTCATTTCCATCAAAATCCATCCTTCTTTCTATTTCTTTTTTTCTAGTAAATTTATTTATTTTTAATACATATTACTTTATGAATCATGTAGGGAGAGAAAAATCAGAGCATAAGGGAAAAGCCATGGGAGAAATTAAAATAAAAAAAGTGAACATAGCATGTTCACTTCTTAGTTCTTTTTCTGGATGCAGATGGCATTCTCTGTCCAAAGTCTATTGGATTGCTTTGGATTACTGAACCAGTGAGAAGAACCAAGTTTTCCATCCTCTTTCGATTTTATCAAGATCCTAATTGATCAGGTTTGCAATATTGGAATCATATTTAACTGGTTAGTGTTCCAGATGCCCATATTCAATTAGTTACAAATCTTGTAATTTCTATCTCCATAATATTTCTCACATCCCTATCTTTCTTCTCATATGGTTACCACTTTAGCTCAAGCCTTCATCATTTCATTCCTAGAGCATTCAGTTGGTTCCTTATTGGTTGCCTTGTTTCCAGACTCTCCAGTCTATTCTCCACAGAGACACTAAAAGCTAAAGCTAGATTTGGCTGTCAGTATCATACTAAAGAAGCTTCAATGCTTCTGTATTGTCTTTTTGTTGAAATAGAAACTTCTATTTTTCATTTAAAATCCTACACATTTTAGCTCCAACCAATATTTTCAGGAAGATTTTACTTTACAATCCCTTACTCTATCCATTACAAAGTGGCCTACTTCTATTTCCCACTCTGACATTAAATTTGTTTTCTCGCTTCCTTTACTTTTTACAATAGATTTTTATTTTTCAAAATACATGTAAAAATAATTTTCAATATGTACCCTTGCAAAACCTTGTGTTTCAGATTTTTCTCAGACAGCAAGTAATCCAATATAAGTTAAACCTGTTCAATTCTTCCAAACATATTTCCACATTTATCATGCTACACACACACACACACACACACACACACACACAAATCAGATCAAAAGGGAAAAACAATGAGACAGAAAAATAGGCAAGCAAATAATAACAGCAACAAAAAAAGTGAAAATACTATCCTGTGCTCTACATTTAGTTTCCATAGTCCTCTCCTGTATGCAGACAACTTTCTCCATCACAAATGTATTGGAATTGCCCTAAATCACCTCATTGTTGAAAAAAGCCAAGTCTATCACAGTTCATCATCACATAATCTTCTTGTTGCTATGTACAATGTTTTCTTGGTTCTACTCATTTCACTTAGCATCAGTTCATGTAAGCCTCTCCAGGCCTTTCTGAAATCATTCCACTAATTCTTTCTTATAGAATAATAACATTCCATAACATTCATATACCATAACTTATTCAGCCATTCTCCAACTGATGGGCAACCACTCAGTTTCCATTTCCTTGCCAAAAGTCCAAAAAGGGCTGCTACAAACATTTTTGCACATGTGAGTCCTTTTTCTTTTTTTAATGATGTCTTTGGAGTACAGACACAGTGGAGACCCTGCTGGATCAAAGAGCATTCAAAGTTTGATAGCACTTTGTATGTAGTTCCAAATTATTCTGCAGAGTAGTTGGATCAGTTCATAACACCACCAACAATATATTAGTACCCCAGTTTTTCCACTTCCCCTCCAACATTTATCATTATCTTTTCTTGTCATCCTATCCAATCTGAGAAGTGTATAGTGTTATCTCAGAGTTATCTTAATTCACATTTCTCTGATCAATAATAATTTAGAACATTTTTATATGGCTAGAAATGTTTTTAATTTCTTTGTCTGAAAATTGCCTGTTCATATCATTTGACCATTTATCAGTTAGGAAATGACTTGTATTTTTTTAAGCTTTTTATTTGCCTTCAACATTGACCTTTACAAAGCTTTCTGTTACAAATTTTTCCCCCTTAGTCCCCTCCCTTCCCCTAGATGGCAGGAAGCCCACAGCATGCTAATTATGTTAAAATACTTGACAAGTCGCATATATGTATACATATTTACACACTTAATCATTGTTGTGCAAGAAAAATCGTTATCTACAAGAAAAATCTGAGAAAGGAAACCCAATGCAAGCAAGCATCAATAGAGAGCATGAAAATGTTATGTTGTGGTCCACATTTCATATCCCTCTCTCTGGGTATATATGGCTTTATTCACTGAACAATTGGAACTGGTTTGAAACATTTCATTGTTGAAGAGAGCCACATCCTTCAGAATTCATTATCATATAGTCCTGTTGTTGCCGTGGATAATGATCTCCTGGTTCTGCTCATTTCTCTCAGCATCAGTTCATGCAATGACTAGTATTCTTATAAATTTGAGTCAATTCTCTATATATTTTAGAAATATTTATCAGAAACAATGGATGCAAATTCACTCCCCTCCTCCAGTTTTCTACTTTGCTTCTAGTCTTTGCTGCATTGGTTTTGTTTGTAGAAAAACTTTTAAATTTAATATGATCAAAATTATTCATTTTGTATCTCATAATATTCTCTAGTATTTTTTCCTTTATACAGCTGATCTATACCTAGAATGTTCTCTCTTTCTTCACCTTTGGTGTTTGGAATCCCTAGTTCACTTCAAGGCTCAGCTCTAGTATCATATTCTCCACCTAGCTTTAGTGCTCTCCTTTTCTATAAAATTACTTAGAGGGAAAATGCATACAAAAGTATAAGAAATTTCAGAGAAAGATACAGACATGTAGTGCAATTTTGTTACTATATATGTTAAAATGTAACACACACCTAAAACCTGCATAACATAAATTGTTTCATTCTATTTTTTATTTAATCCTGTTTTATAATTCTAATTTTTGTTTTGTATTTTTATCAAAATGTTAGTATTTGTTAAATCATAATAAACTGTTAAAAATTTTAAAAATATTTTGAGGGCAGAAATCATTTTATCTTGTAAGAACTGTTGGGCCAACTAGGTCCTGCAGTCAGGAGGACCTGAGGTCAAATCAGCTTCAGACACTTGACTCTTATTAGCTATGTGACCTTGAGCAAGTCACTTTAACCCCAATTGCCCCCACACACACAACAAGAGTTGTTGAACTGAATGGAAGTGAATGAAAAACTGGTATGAGGTACATATAATTGATGACAATAAATGAAATTATCTTTCTCCTCTCCACTCCCCCCCTTAACTTTTGGCATAATTCTGCTAACCCTGGTAAAAGAGTTTATCCTAGCAAACATCTCCCTGATGTCTCCTCACATTTCCTAGGCCAGAATGGAGAGTAGTCTGAGAGCCAAAGGATGAAGCTTGCATCATCCTTATTCGGACAGTGTATTCTATTTTTGAGTTCTTCTTCCAGGTGGCTCAGCACCTATCTTCACTGGGATTGACTATACCAATCTCTGGTGGGAGGAAAAATATATTTTCAAAACTACTTTAAAAATCATATATTTAATGTGTCATATCATTAGTCACGGCTTATTTGAATGGGTTATGATGATGGTGACAGTAGTTATATGTATCTCAAGTCAGATTAGAAAAGAGAGAGGGAAAGGGAGACTCACCAAAGAGAGTTACAGCTTTGTTTTTTTGCAACCCACATGGAAGGAGGGTTTCAATCTTTCCTTTCTGAGCAACAGAATGTTTTTCTGTCTCTCATTACTCTGAAATGGTAATGGTGGACTCAGGTCTTGACATGCCTGCATCTGTTATTTTTTCACAGCTTGTATTAGCTTATTTTTAATAGCCAATATGTATAAAGAGCCTTAAATTTTGTAAAATGCTTTACAAATATTATCTCATTTTTAGCCTTACAACAACCCTGAGACATAGTTGATATTATTTTTCTGATGAGGAAAATAAAGCTTCAATGATTTGTTCAGGATCACAGAGCTAATGTCTAAGGAAGGATTCAAACTCAAGTAGTCCAGAAACCAGATCCAAAATATTTTATCCATTGCCCTGTTTTTGTCTCTGTATCACAGTCATTTTCCACCCACTACCCTCTCCAAATTGTACCCTCATTTATGATAAAGAAAAAAAAATAAGCAAAAACATTAGAGAGACAGACTGATTTTTATATGCACATGCCTATGTATAGTTGTGTATATATGTCTATAATAATGTATATATGTGTGTTTGCATATAAATATTATATATGTATGTACATGTTTATAAAGTGTATATCTATACATGTGTATGTGCACACACACATAGAGAGACAGAGAGTTGAGAAAGAGAGACAGAAAGACAGAGAGAGACAGAGAGAGA
>JAJPUD010000995.1:77369-98224 GCA_023553655.1 Myrmecobius fasciatus | reverse complement strand
GAGGGAAAGTATTCTGTCTGAGTAATCCTTCTACAGCTAAGCTGCATATTGAATAGACTATTGAGTTTGAAGTCACAAAAGCTTTGGTCCATATCCTGCTCCAGACATTTACTAGCTGTGTGACCATTGGCAAATTAGTTAACTTCTCTCAGCCTCAGTTTCCCCATCTATTAAACAAAAGAGCTATTCTCAACATCTTCTAAGGTTCCTTCCTGCTATGACCCTATGGACTGTCTTTGCCATGTGGGATCATTATCTTGGACTGAGAGGAACCCTGCAAGCCATTCAATCTATCTCCTCATTTGACAGATGAGGAAACTGAGGGATAGGAGGTTTTTGGTGTTTTGTTTCTCTTCTCTTCTCTGAGATCTTTAATTTTTCCATATAATTAGAGCTCAACTTCTTTTTTGAGTCATTTTCATTTATATTGTTATAGTTACTGTATACAATGTTCTCACTGTTCTGCTTATTAGGCACTGCACCAATACACTTCAAAAAAGGCAGCTTTATCCAAGGTTGAACACATAAGGGATTAAACTTTTGCTTTTTGGGATCATCTGGTAGAATAGAAAGCTGAATAATAAAATATGCCTGGTGACACTGAGAGTGCCCATTTTTCTAGCGAACCATTCATGTAAACATTCATAACAGAACAGAATTAATAATGTTATGAAAGATCCTTATCCCCAGAGTTTTCTGGACATTGAAGGTTATTATCGCATGTTATCTTCTGGCCTAAAGCATTTATTAAAGAGGATTCCTAAATTGATCGTTTAAGAGAAGGGCCATAAAGATAACCACTGACCTGTGTGCCAAAAAATGAAACAAAAGAACTGGCCAAGACCCAATAAAAATTAGGCAGTTGGCCATCTCCTGTTTTATTTGATTTTCATGAGAATCTGTCTGTGGGGGAACTCTGAGTTTATTTGGTACAATAATAAGAGTGTGTTCTCTTAGCTAATTAGTGTGCAATTAGGTGTCTCATAAAGACTTTCTGATGAGGAGGCTGTAACTGAGTGGTATCTCTGCTTTGCAGGGATACCTGGGAGTGGGAGTGGGGGTGGGAATAATGCCTTCTATGCAGGTAGAGACTAAAACATTTTAAAAGCCAAATTAAATTTCTGCTGCCTGATGGTTTACCATACACAAGGTATATTTTCTCCAATTTCTTCATATCTCTTTGTAAATAGAGACCTTCATTTCTTCCAGCACATTAGAATTATGCCTTATGTATAAGCTTTATCTCTACTATTGATATATTCGGTTGAATAGAAAATTCTCATGATTAAAGAAAAGTCAACATTCTTGAAAACAACATAGATATAACTTAATGAACATTTATATGGGGGGGAAGGGGAAGGCAAAGAAGAAGAGAATCTCAAGTATATTAAATTTGATTCAAGCAAATACTTGTATTTAAACTGAACATCTCTTTATCACTCTAAATCAAAGCACTAATGTAATTGTTGATCCTTTAAAGAAATAGAAACTATACAAATTTTGAAATTTATATAAAATTACTATAATGTAATGGATAAAGATGTTTCTTGTAGACTGTGTGGGATTTGGGGCAAGTCATTTCAACTCTCTGGATCTCAGTTTCCTCCTTTGAAAAATAAAGGAGTAGGACTAAATGGTTTTTATTGTCTTTGAGAATCATAGCATGATCCTAAGATCTTCTGAGTATTATCTTTCTTGTCTGAAAAACACTGATTTGGCTATTTAGACATATCCATATTCTGAGTATTATAAACTCTCCCTTTATCAGTCATGATGACCCCCATACACCCTTTTTCCTCCTGGGCCAGTCATCATCCTATCTTTTCTTCAATCCTTCAGAGGTCTGGCAGATATTGTACCAATCTCTCCAGTCCTTGGGTCAAGATACATTAAGAATTTTTGTCGTCCTCAGACATCAACTTCTACCACATTTCCATTGTACAATACAATAATCGTATACTCCCAAGTTAAAAAATAAATGCTGCTCCAATACTGCCTCACGAGAATCATGAAAATCATCGCTGGACAATGATATTTTTTTTCATTTTTTTAAACTGAGGCAATTAGGGTTAAGTGACTTGCCCAGAGTCACATAGCTAGGAAGTGTTAAGTGTCTGAGGCTAGATTTGAACTCAGGTCCTCCTGACTTCAGGGCTGGTGCTCTATCCACTGCTCCACCTAGCTGCCCCCTGGACAATGATTATTATTAAGTTTTTAGCACGGTGCCTTGAACATTATAGTTTGAACTTTGTTTTCTAAGAGGACCATGACATCAGGGAAATGATGCCATGATATACAGGGGAATTGGATTTAAGGGAGGGAGGTCTGTGCAAGGTAACCTGCCTCACTTTCCCCTCTAGACTCAAGATCAAGATGACTGGAGATGACCTTGGATGAAATGGGAGATCTTGGCCTTTTAAAGCTAAAGTCTTCAACTGATCCCAGTTTGACTGAGGTTGAGCCCATTCAGGGGTTAAGAATACCAACTGAGACAAATATCCTCTTTCACCTAGTTCATAAAAACTTAAATGAATGAATGAATGAATCTGGGAGGTTTTTGATCAGAACAGAAATGACTGCTATGTACATTCAATCTGAGCCAATCAGTACCCAAACAATGACCAAATGGGGTTTGATTTAGGATTATTGGTGGCCAATTAGAATCAGATTAGTTTTTAAGACACAATCCTTAAGAAATCTAGCCAGTAAACCTCTCAAGATGTCTTGGGAGAGTTCAGAGGTGCAAAAGAGAAAAAACATGCTTTTATGAACATTTATAGGTAAGGGTATGATACCCTATGTAAAAGGAGGGAGGGAGGAAGGAAAAGAAGGAAGGAAGGGAAGAAAGAAAGAAGAAAGGAAGGAAGGAAGGAAAGAATGAAGGAATCTTCTAATATAAAAGATATTTAATTTTTGTTGAGTTGAACAATGTCTCACATTTGTAAAGCATCTAAGCATTTTTCAAAGCCCTATATCTTAGGGAAGGATATGAGCAAAAGAGATCTTTTGATCAATTAGAAATACCCTGACTCTCTTCTGTTTTGTTTCCATGAAAGCCTGTGTTGCTGAAGATTTTCTAAGTGTATTTGCTGCAAGCAGATGTTCATGTTCTTTGAGCCTAGTGATCTGGGGAACAGGAAAAGGTGCCAGAGCCAGAAGGGAAGTCAGTGGCCCAGATAAATGGGAGCAAAGCCAGTGTAAGTTATGTGAGTTGAACAGAATTATTTCAAGCAATGACTCAGATTTATTATTTGCAAGGCTGTACTGAAGACAAAGTATATGGTACTATGGGTTTATCTGTGGATTTCGCTCCAATCTCCTACCTTCATAGTTAAGAAAGTCTTCCTTGGGGCTAAACTACACTATCATTTCTTTGCTACTATTAAAAATAGATGTTATATCATGCCTGTGGTGGAAATGGTCACCAATCTCCATATAATGACCTTCATTAGTAGTTGCCAGCTCTTTCTAGTTTTGGTCCCAGACATGCTTCACTTCACTTTTTGAATATCTCTCACAGACCATCTGGCCCATACCATCCTCTGCATCACCATCCTGTTCCCATTCCTATTTTCCAGTTGTAAACTATAATTAAATCACCTCTGGTTTGTAGCCACCCTTTTTATAGTGCCAAGAAATTGGAAATTGAGTGGATGCCCATCAGTTGGAGAATGGCTGAATAAATTATGGTATATGAATGTTATGGAATATTATTGTTCTGTAAGAAACGACCAGCAGGATGATTTCAGAGAGGCCTGGAGAGACTTACATGAACTGATGCTAAGTGAAATGAGCAGAAGCAGGAGATCATTGTACATGGCAACAGTAAGATTATACGATGGTCAATTCTGATGGACAGCGAGGAAATTCAGGCCAATTACAATGGTCTTATGATGAAGAGAATTATCTGTCCCCAGAGAGAGCACTATTGGGACTGGGTGTGGGTAACAATATAGTATTTTTACTTTTTTAATTGTTTGCTTGCATTTTGTTTTCTTTCTCATTTTTCCCTTTTTGATTTGATTTTTCTTGTGCAACACAATAATTATGGAAATATGTATAGAAGAACTGCACATGTTTAATGTATATTGAATTACTTGTCTAGGAGAGGAGGTAGGGAGAAGGGAGGGAAAATTTGGACACAAGGTTTTGCAAGAGTATATGTTGAAAATTATCTATGCATATGTTTTGAGAATAAAAAGCTTTAATTAAAAAAATAAAAAGAAATCACCTCTGTCACTCATCCCTGGAAAGAATATAGCAATCCGTTCCTATAACTGTATTCATCCTTTGTTATTCTCAGCAATACAGTGATTCAAGACTACTCTGAAGGACTTGATGATGAAAAATGCTATCTATACCCAAAGACAGAACTGATTGTGTCTGAATACAGATTGAAGAGTACTTAAAAAAAAACAACTTTATTTTTCTTGAGGATTTGTTGTTTATTTGTTTTTGGGGAGGAGGGGAGGTCTATGTTTTATTTAGCAACATGACTTTTATGGAAATATTTTCCATAACTTCACTTGCCTTCTCAATGGGGGATGGGGAAGGAAAGAAGAAAATCTGGAACTCAAAGTCTTAGAAATATAAATGTTAAAAATTGTTCCATATGTAGCTAGAAAATAAAATTAAACAAATGGAAAGAAATTAACTGTATTTATCATCCCTTTAAAAACATCCAAATCAAAATTCCCCTTCAAGGCCTCAATTTACCTGTGGATATTGCCTCCTTCCATTAAAATATGATCTTCTTGAATTTACTTCATTGCTTGACTCATAGTAAACACTTAATAAATATTTTTTTTCACTTATTCCATTAACATCTCCCAATTTTTTGTTAATTATCATTACCATTTAAAAAAACCTTTTTTAAAATAAAATGAAAACTTTCCCAATTTTGCTTTTCATTTAAGGTTTAACTCAGGTACCCAGCTAACTTTTCTGTGAAACTTTTATTAATACCCACAGATAGAATAGATTTTAGTTTCCTCCACTCAAAGAATACCAATAGTTAAAATCTATTTAGAGATTTAAGATTTTCAGAGAACTTTACATATATTTTCCCTTTATCTTTACCACAATCCTATGAGGTAGGTTCTATTATTATTTCCATATTAAAAATGAAAAACTAAGACTAAAGGATATTAAGTGACTTGCCCATGGTCACACAGCTAGTAAGTGTATATGGCCAAATTTGAACTCACTTTTTCTTGATTTAGAGTCCAACACTTAGATCCATTATGCCACTTCTCTTGCAGAATTTCTTATTTCTTATCTTTGCCTCAAAATCGGGAAGATCTGAGTTCTAGTCTTGCTTCTGACATCTAGAGTCTATGAGACACTTTCCTTGGTACTTACAATACTATCACTTATCACATAGTTATTTAAATATCTCAACCCGAATCTCCAACTTCACTCTATACAATACTCCTTAAGTAATAATAGCAATAATAGCTAGCATTTATACAGTGTTTCAAAGCTTGCAAAGCATTTAAAATATCTTATTTTGTCCTCACAAGAACCTTGTGAGATAGGTGCTATTATTATTCCCATTTTACAGGTGAGTTAGTTGAGGTAGAGAAAAGTTGTCCCTTTCTTAGAATCACACAGCTAGTTAATATTGGGGGCATGGTTTGAATTTAGTTCTTAACTCCACCTCTTTCTCCTTATTTATCTAGCAACAAGGGATAAGAATTGAGTTATTTTATTTTATTTGTGTAACCTCCAATAATTGTCTTGTTCATAGCATATCCTAAATCAATATTTATTACATTGGATGGAATTGAATTCTAGGCATGCTTTCTGATAATTAGCCATTTGTCTAATTATTTTGTCTGATATTTAGATTTTTTTAAAATGTATTCTATTGTTCCATAGCACAGCTATAGATTGAGATACATATAAATGAGATAATACAAAATGAGATTAGTGAAATAAATAAAACTGCTATGAAAGGCCTTATTATTTCAAAACTCTTTTTTCTCTAGCTAATTGGGAGTTATATGAATATGTTCTTCACTTGGTGAAGAAGAAACTTTTCATGCATACATATTCATACCATGTTTCCTCTGGTATCTCCATTGCAGTAGCTAGGACAAAAATGGAAATGCTTGCATTCTCAAGCCATTGCTTGGCTTTCTGAACTACAAAGTCTCTTGATTAATTTATCCTGTATCAGAACAGGAACCATATGGCTTTATTGCATTGCACATTAAACTGGTTAAGTATTCTTATGCCATTTCACATCTTCTCCTCTGGACTGGTTGTGCCTTGTCAATTTTCTGGGGAATTATGACTCGATAGCCTTCCAGTTACTGCTTCTCATTAATTGCACCAATAAACTTCATCTCTGAAAAGGAAGAGGATTTAATTAAGAAGATCCAATGACACTGTCCAGCCCCCATACTTTGACTTGCTTTACTATCACTGGTGTTGGTCTTGCTCTGATCAGTTAACACCTTCCATCTTGATTGTTATTTTCTAACATGACAGAATCCATGGATCTAAGCAATGCTAAACTGACCCAATGAAGCCCACAGGAATAGAAGCCATAATTTTTGGCTCATGATTCAAGCATTTATGCTGATCAGTTACAGGTAATCAGTACAAGGACCAATAGGTTAAAATGATACCCAACATCAGATAGTGGTCATGGGTGCAGATATTTCTTGCAACATATTTTTGGAATTGAAGTGCATAAAAAGGGATGGGAAAATACAAATACTAGACAATGTTTGATGATTCTCCAGCCCTTGTTTCATAGTTATTCAGTTATATTGCAAAAGTCAGAAATAAGTTGATGACTACTGACGGCACCTCTTGAAATGTGGAGTCCCTTTTAAGAAGAAGGACCTTCTGACTTTGGGAATCTCAAAGAGGCTCACTCTGGTCTAGTAAATGTCCTGGATCTCTCATGACTGGCTAATTATTCATCATTTAAAGTGCCTTCTTTCATATACCCAACTCTTTCATAGTGACTGGCATACACCAAGTGCTTAATAAATGCTTGTTGAATAAGAGATGGACAAATAGAATAATAAACATTATAATATAATACTAGCTTATATTTATAAAGTGCATTAAGGATTTATAAAGCACTTTCCTCATCACAATTAAATGCACCTCAGTTTAACAAAAAATGTTACATGACATGTTTAAGGTACTGTTCTAGTTTCTGGAGGTTAATATATCCAACAATTATCTCTATACTTTATCCAAAAATTATCTCTATACTTTAGGAACTTATTTAGAAGTATTGCTCTATATTTAAGAGGAACTCAGTGATCATTTAATTCAACTCTTTCATTTTGTAGATGAAAAAATATGGTCCATGGAGGGCAAGTTATTAACTAAGCACACATTGGTAGTAAGTTCAGCATTAGAGACCACATTTAAACTCAAGCTCCATGTGGGATGGTGAATAGAGAGCTGGCCTCAGAGCCAAGAATACTTGGGTTCAAGCCTAACTTCTATTTTTTTCTTTTTTTTAAATTAAAGCTTTTTATTTTCAAAACATATGCATGGATAACTTTTCAACATTGACCCTTGCAAAACTTTGTGTTCCAAATTCTCTCTTTCTCCCATACTCTCCCCTAAATGGCAAGCAATACAATATGTTAAACATGTGCAATTCTTTTATACATATTTCTACAATTACATCAAAACAAATTTTAAGTTGTATTTGAGAAACAGAAATAGAAGAATGTTGACTAAAATCTTTTGTGCGTTTTTTTAGAAGTGATAAATTTTTATTTTCAAGCACAACTTCTAATCCATTTTGTCTGTGTATGCTTAAGCAAATCACTTATCCTCTCAATGATTCAGGTAATTTCCTAAAACAGCAAGTTGCTGAGGATTTGATAGCCTGTAATGGTAGAAGGAATTTTCTCATCTGAGAATTCGCTATATTATTGCAATCACAATTCCATTCCCTGTCTCCTGTCTCCCACTCTAGAGATAGCATACCAGGTTCTTTTCTCCATTCTCCAAAAATATTGAGTGAAAATATTATGCATCCCATTTCACAGAAGGCAAAACACTCAAAGAAGTTTGTATTCTCACCATTATAAATATAGAAGTCAAGATCTCAAACCTTTTTTAAATTGATGCCAAGTGTAAGACTGTTTTTACTACACTATGCTGACACTTTCTTCCCATACATAAACTACTACTTGTAACTTAAAATACATCAAGAATGATTCTATCACTGAAGGATCTTTAGATTCTCATTAAATCTATGGCTGTTCTAACTAAATAAGACCCCTTCTCCCAAAGAATGGTTTCCTCTCAGGCAGAGTTTGGTTTATTGAGGTATTGTTGAGTATACTCTTGATCTTAAATGAAATTACTTTGATTTCATGGATGAACTCTAAGAAGATCGGGGAAACAAATTGTCAAAATAACTTTTTAATCAAGGCAAAAATGTCAGGTTATGTGATGATCTAAATGCATTTTATAATTTTAGTGAAAAGTGAGTTTTCTCAGTCAAAAAGAACATCCAGAAATTTCATTTTACTGTAGGGGACTTGATCAACCAATTAACAAGTATTTAAATATCAGAGATTGGGAATTCAGAGACAGATATGAAAAAGATTCTGTTTTCCAGTTACTTCCATCCTACTGACTTGAATGGATATATCCATTTTTCCCTCATTATAATTGAGTGATTGAGCATGATTCTACTGGCTTAGGCTTTGGTGGGTCAGAAACAATTATTTTTGCTGCACATATTAAACAGAGTGTTTTAACAGGCACACTAATTCACTAAGATAAAGCTATGAAGTGATCTGAATATTCTAAAGCAATTTGGAATTTGAATCAAAAAAAGACTAAAATGTCTATAGCCTTTTACTGAATGATCTTTCTGCTAGACGTATAACCCAAAGTGATCAAAGATAAAAAGAAAAGTTTATATACATCAGAATTTCCATAGCAATAGACACCCATAGATAATAGAAATAGAAATACAATCCATACATGGATTGTAGGGGAAAATTTCTGTACTATAAAAAATTAGGAATGTGAAGATTTCAAAGAAGTATATGGTATATATTAATGAAGTATGTTAATTTATTTCTATAGCAACAACAAATGGAACCATGATATAAAGGTCCTAAATGATGCAGATCTGGTAGTAAAGGCATTTTTCCATGTAACAGGCTCCCCCTCTTTCCAGTAGCAACACTGGAGATAGTGAAAGGATAGAGAAACAGAGAGATACCAGCATAATGGAATACATGGGGGATTTTATATCTTTTTTCCTCAATAGTATTTTGTTTTTCCAAATACATGTAAACTTAGTTTTTAACATTCATATTTGTAAGACTTTTTGTTCCAATTTTTCTCCCTCCCTTATTTCCTCCTTCCCAAGACAGTAAACAGTCTGATATAGGTCATAGATGTGCAATCCTTTTAAATATATTTCTATATTTGTGCAAAAAAAATAGACCAAAAGGGGAAAAAAGCTATGAAAAAGAAAAAAAAACAAGCAAACAAGCAAAAAGATGAAAATAATGTGCTCCTTAGTCAGTTTCCATAGTTGTCTCTCTCTGGGTGTGGATGGCATTTTTCAGCCCAAGTGTATTGGAACTCCCTTGAATCACTGCATTGTTGAGAAAAATCAAATCCATTATAGTTGATCATCAGGCAATCTTGCTGTTTTATGTTCTCCTGGTTCTGTTCACTTCATTTGGTATCAATTCATGTAAGTCTTTCTAGGCTTTTCTGAAATCAGCCTGCTCATCATTTCTTATAGAACCATCATATTCCATTACATTCATGTACTATAATTTATTCAGTCATTCTTTAACTGATGGTCATTAACTCAAGTTCCAATTCCTTGCCAATACAAAAAGAATTACTACAAGTAATTTGCACTTATGGTCTTTTTCTCTTTTTCATTATCTCTTTGGGATACAGGCCCAATAGAAACATTGCTGGATGAAAAGATATGCACAGTTTGAAAGTCCCTTGGGCATAGTTTCAAATTGCTCTCCAGAATTGTTGGATTAATTCACAACTTCAGCAACAATGGATTAGTGTCCTAATTTTTCCTCATTCCTTCCAACATTTATAATTTTTTTTCTCTCATCTTCACCATTCTGAAATGTGTGAGCTGGTATCTCAGAGTTGTCTTGATCCAGGGCATTTTATATCAATGTAATCCCTTAAACTATAGGAAATTTTTAAGAGGTAAGATTTTGCTTTGTATAAATGTACCAAAGAGTCAGAGGATACATGCAAACTCATGTGTATACAGTTTCAAAAATATAAGCTTAATAATTTGAAGAACACTGAGAAAAGAAAAGGTCTGATTGATTAATGAAATACTGCTCTTGGGAAATTGTCAGAAAGAGAAATATTAATGCTTACAGCAATGGTATTAGGTAAATTCTATTATTCCCATTTCACATTTGAGGAAACTCAGACAGATTTTTAAAAATTGACTTGCCCAGGGTCACACAGCTAGAAAATGTCAGAGGCAGAATTTGAACTCAGATCTTCCTGATTCCAGAGGCAGTTAGGTGGCACAGTGGTCAGAACACTAGACCTAGAGTTAAGATATCAGGAAGTTCTGAGTTCAAATGTGGCCTCACATGTGTGTGACCCTGGAAAGTCTTTTAACTCTGTTGCCTCAGTATCCTCATCTATAAAATGAGTTGGAAAAGGAAATGACAATTCATTCCAGTATCTTGACCAAGAAAGCCCCAAAATGGATCGCTCAGAGTTGGACATAATTGAAACAACTGAATAACAACTTCCTCACTCCAGGCCTAGCACTACCCTCTGCCATATACCTGTCTCTTTAAAAAGTTAAAATAAAATTTGGTAAACTTTGCCATAATTTGATACAAAAAACTGTTCGGATATATTGGTCTTCTTGAAAGGAACTCTTCATTTTCAATTCAATTCAACAAATACGTATTGAATCTAGTATGTTCAAGAAACAGGGCCAATTTTAGCAAATAGAAAGAAACTGAAGAAACCCCTAGAAAGATTACAGTTTACATCATGTACACAGAAAACACAAGAGAAGTTGAAGGGTAAGGGAAACATCAGATAATGTAATCTGAGACATTTTGTGGAGGGAGAAAACTCTTTAAGAACTGGTGACTTCTCAGAGGAGATGGACCCTGAGCTGAGAGAGCTTTGAGGGAAGAGGAGGATTCTGAAAAACAATAGTGAAGAGAATATGGAAATTACTAGGCACTGGGGACTGATTGTGTGGATGTAGAGGGGAAAGATGTCAAGAAAAGTTTAAGGCACTCTAGTCCCATTTAAGTTCATGATAGGAAGTTTTATAAAAATAAAGCTGTTTGGAGGCTACAGAGTTTATATTTTATTCAAGAGGTAACAGAGAACCAATGAGGATTTTTGGGCAAACAGTGATATGTAAGGTGTAGGTGATCCAGTGGATAGAAATCACTGGACCTGGAGCCAGGAAGACAAGTTCAAATTTAGTTAAAGATACTAAGTAGTTATATAAGTCACTTAATCTCTATTTCTTCATCTTCAAAATGTAGATGATATTAGCTTCTACCTCCCAGGGTTGTCATAGGCTAAAATAAAATCATATTTGTAAAAAGTGTTTAGCATGATGTCTAACACATAGTAAGTGCTACACAAATGTTAGTTATTATTATTATTATTATTATTAGTTGCCATCTTGATGTATATCTTGCCACCAGATCCAGATGGGTCTATAGGGGAAAGTGAGATAAGTGACCTTGCACAGCATTCCCTCACTTAAATCCATTTTTTTTGCATATCATGGCATCACATCCCTGATGTCATATTCTCTTCAAGAATGATGGACAAACAACAATGGTTGTAATACCATAGGAACATTATATTTATATCTCTATAGAGGGTGAATTAGATATACTACATTTAAATGAGAGATAATTGATGCATGAAGTAAGATTGTTATCAGTGTTAGCTGAGAAAAAAGGATAATTGTCATTTTGTAGAAATGGAATCAACAGGTTTAGATATCTGATTAGTCAGATGTAGGAATGAGAGAATAAAGGTGATTCAGTTCACCAATCTTGGCAAACTGAATTTGCCACAAAGAAAATCCCCAACTTCTGTGATATATAAAAACTTTGAGAAACATAGTTTCTGGGTAACTAATCATTTTATTAATAATTTTGGCATATTATTAATAAAATGGTAATTTGGCCATCACTCGTACCACAGACCCCTCATGGAACCCACTCAATACTTGCATGCCCTTGGAAGAATGAGGGTTCCTGACTTTGGAAATTAGCTCTGATTAATTAACAATTAATAAGAGGAAGACCTATTTTAATAAGGGTCTGGCTATGTGACTTTTATCACTCAGTTTTGATCAAAGGGAATTATCTATACCCAAATCACCAGTCTGACAAAGGAGAAAATCCACATTTCCCAGACCTACCAGTACAACACAATGGGACAAAATCTATCAATTCTTCTAACTTTATTATTTGAACAAAGCTGAGTTTTTCCTCTCAGTATCAGCCCTGAACTTTAAATTCTGCTTGAATAACTTACAAGGGCTAATTTCTGAGTGAGAAAGTAGAAAAGGGGAAAACCCTGGCCCTATTAAATACAAGAGAAAATTAATTATTTCTCTCACTTCTTGATCAGAAAAGGGTAGGGAGAGGGGAGTACCTCTCATTTTACAAAGGAAGTGGTTATTTACTTTCTTGAAGTAATACCTACATGTTATTCTCTTTTAGGCTATTGCTGCAAGAGTTTTAAAGTTATTTTTTATTTTCATATTAGGCTATTAACCCAGGATAGAGTAGTTTATAGGACACCAGACTTTGAGTTAAGAAAACCTGAATTTAAATCTTAGATTCTTATTAGCTTTATGTAGACACATTATGTGGCCTTGAGCAAGCCCTTTAACCTTTGCTTGAGTTTTTTCCATGGCAGTAGATAAAGTGCTGGGTCTGGAATTAGGAAGACTCATTTTCCTGTGTTCAAATTTGGCCTCAGACAAGTCACTTAACCCTATCTACCTCAATTTCCTCATCTGTAAAATGAGCTGCAGAAGGAAATAACAAACCATTCCAGAAGTTTTGTCAAGAAAACAAAAAATGAAGTCATGAAGAGTCGGACTGAACTGAACAGTAGTAAAATCTGTTTAATAAGGAAGTTGGACTTGATGTCCACAACAGTCCTTTACCAGTTGAAATCCAAGGTCCGATGCTATTATGATCTTAACACAACTCTGTCAGGTCAAATGAAAGACAGCTGAGAACTGGGCCAGATCCATGGGGCCCCTTTATAGGCTCAGTCACTAAACTACAAGTGAATAGACAAAATATAGATTTACTGTTGGAAGAGACCTTAGGGGCCATTACTTTAACTTACAAATAAAGAAAAAAGAACCAGAGAAATTAAGAAAGCTGCCTAAACTTACACAGTGAATTGACAGAACCAAAATTTGAACTTAGATCTTTAGATCTCTTTCCTCTAATTTCAAATGACATTATTCAGTACTTCTTCTAGGCTGGAGTTGATGGTTTTATTAAAATTATTTGATTTTATGTGCTTTAGTTTTCATTTTTCATAACAAAAATGAATAATACTTGTCTCCTGTGAGATGGATATTTTCTGATGTGATCAATTTCCACTTGGAAAGCTGTTTAAAGATTCACAGAGATCATAACTAAGATGGCATTGGGCCTACTCATTTTTTTGATACTACACATTTCCTCTTTGTAATTGTATTAGCAGGAACAGAAATTTTGGAGGTTGTAAACATCTATTCTACTCAACTTTCTCTGTTTCCTCTGATGTCTACAACTTATAAACTATGGTTGCTAAGGTGAGAATAATGGGGCCTTTCTGATTTGGCCTATTGCATCATGATAAAATAAGTGCTGTCCTAGGGTCCATTGTTGCTGTGGAATGACTCAGTATGACTAAATTACCAATGATTACTCCATATGAAACATTCAAGGTCAATGCATTTTTATTCCGAGTCAAAAAGCTCCATTTGACTCACATCATAATTTTCACAGTGGGCAAACAGCAGCCCAGGAATTTAAACTAATGGTCACGATTTGGAGTCCATAGCTATTCTATGAGCCTGCTGATTTTTGAGGTGCCTGGTGACCTTTTATTAGTTTCTCTTCTAGAGAGTCTGGGCTTACATTCAGGACAGTTGGGAGACTGGAGAAGAGTTATTTCCCCTTAGTGGCATGAAATTCCATTCCTAAAATAGCTAAAATAAACCACATTAAGGCACAATATGGAGATTTTATTTGTGCAGTTATACTGAAAGAATATGGATTAGGGTATTGATATTGAATATTGATAGGAATGTCTAGTAACATGCTGCAGGCCTTTGTACTCAATCTTTTTCTTTTTTTTAATCAATTCCATTTTAACATTCTTTTAAAAACATTTTTTGAGTTCTAATTTTTTCCCTCCCTCCATACCTTCCTTCACCTAATGAGAAGGCAAGTAATGATATCAGTCATGCATGTGAACCATTGGAAAACACTTTTCCATATTAGCCCCATTGCAAAAAAAAAAAAAACAAAAAACAAAAAACAAAAAACAAGAAAACTTTAAGAAAGTTGTAAAGTATGCTTCAATCTGCACTCCAGAATTCATCAGTTCTCTTTTTGGAGGTGGATAGAATTTTTTTCCATGAATCCCTTGGAATTGTCTTAGATCACTGTATTGATCAGTTCAACTAAGTCTTTCACAGTTTCTAGGTCCTTTTCTTCATCAATGTATTTATCAACAATTTAGAATAACTCAATCTAATGATCATGAAGTGATTGACAATTGTGAAGTTGTTGGGTGACGCCATAGTGTATAGAGAGCTAGACTTAAATCTCAGACACTTACTAGAGGTAGGTCATTTTATCTCTCTTTGCTTCAGTTTCCACATCAGTAAAATGGAATTAATAACAGCACCTATATTATATGGTTGTTGTAAGGATCAAATGAAATAGTGTATAGAGCACTTTGCTATATAAATATTAACTAAATAGCAAGAAAATGAAAAGCACAAAGCCAGGCACTAGGAAGATACAAGGTATTAGTTAATAATAAAAGTTTCATTTATGTGAGGTTTATAAAGTACTATAGAGACATTATCTCATCTGATTTTCAAAGCTATCCTATGAGAGGTAGAAATATTTTTATGCCCATTTTACAGATGGAGAAATTGAGGATGACAGAAATGAAAAAAATTTGTCCCCAGTTATATACTGATTAAAAATCAAAGGTTGAAAGAATGATCTAAGCAATGCACTAAATGCTGAAAGTGAAGGCAATCTTATCTCTTAAGGAGAAATCACATACAGGGTAGTGAGGGCCAGGCATGGGGAGTGCAGGTAGTTTGCTTTGAAAAAGCTACATGGATGGTTATTATAGCCCCAAGGGAGTAGATTGACATATCCTTCCAAGAAGCAATGACAAAGTTATTTTTATTTATTAATTTATTTTGGACAAAGTTATTTTTCATAAGGACTCAAAACTGAAATAGGAATTAAGGGTATATACATGAAGCAGAATTGGGACTGCTAAGGTGTGTAGGAATCAGTATGAAGTATGATTAGACTTCAGTATAGCAAAGGAATTAACAATCAAACTGATAGTGGTGATACACAAGCAGCAGAGCCCACAGAGTGGGGAGTAGGAAAAGTTCCTGGTCAAAAAGATAAGATTTCCAGGACTTCTTTTCTACCCTGGACAGCATGATGAGTAGTTAGGAAAAGTCTTTGAAGTGAAATAAGATTCACTGGGAGATGACATTCAAACACAGGTCTTCTTCACATCAATGACAATCAACTTTCCACCATACTACTGTTTGGAATTTCAGGGACTATTTTTGAGAGGATGAAGATGTGTCTAATCTCTCTTGCTTTTCCCTTATCATTTAGAATGCAAAACCCCTGTGGGCTCATTCATTCAATTTGTACTAGCAGGTTGGGTCACCAGTGGGTGACAGCTTACTACACTTCTCAGGGTTCTGAAGGGCTAGGGACCTGTCTAGTACTCTCGTTTATTAGTCCTTACTAGTGTGCTTATTAATTAGCATCTACGACCTCCATTTAACTCTTTGAAACTGGTATTTATTGAAATTGTATAGTAAGAATAGTTGACTTAAAGCATTCTCACCAAATACTGAGGGTGCTTTCTGTCCCTGTACATATAAAATTCTCAGGAAGAGTGGAAAATTCCAGTAAAATTTTTTGAAGTATATGGCTGCAAGCAACTGGATTTTAGATGAAAAAAAAAAAAACAAGGGCATACATATTCACAAATATGCATATATAAAACATATATACATATTCACAAATATACAAGTATAAAACATACATAAATAATGTGTATACTAATTATGTGGGAGGAGAGAGAGAAGAAGAATAGAAAGAATAAAAAGAAATAGGAGGAAAAGGAAGAGGAGGAGAAGGAAGAGAAAGAGCTTTTATTCTAACTGTAGAAGACAGCATAGAAGCCAGAAAACAGAGGGTTGTAAGGGTCTACACATATGGAGGTATGGATAGGAGTTAGTGCCAAGGAGATGTGGTACAAGCTTGATTGCCCACAACATAAGATGAAAAGATACTGTTTCTTCCATTTATTTCAATTGAAAGAGATGTCCCTTTCCAGATTTGTAGATTACTCTTAACTAACTGCTAATGGATAATGGCCTGCTTATGAGGTAGCCACAAAACAGCTATTTGAAGATTTTTGATATGGAACAGAAATTAGGCTTATTTTCCTTGACTCCAGTGTGCAGAATTAGGAGCAATAGGTGGAAGTCACAAAAGAACAGATATAAGAATTTCTTGTCTTTGGCCATTATTATCTTGGTAATCACTACTACCATCTTCTAGCACTGGTAGACCTTCTAATATTCTTCCCCAAATTAACATGGCTGCTGAGGATGAGTAGAGCGAGAAAGAGAGAGGACTTGAAGAAAAACTTCCCAATTATTCTATACAAAGAGCAAATTCTTGTTTAGACATAGGTTAAATTTAGAGGCCTCTGAGATCAGCTTGGTAAACTTCTGAGTATCTAGATGGTGCAGTGGATGTTGTGGGATTAGAGTCAGAAAGGCTCATCAATCTGAGTTTAAATCTGGCTTCAGTTACTTATTAACTGTATAACTCTGGGCAAGTCACTTTATCTTATTTGTCTCATATGTAAAATGAGTGGGAAAAGAAAATGGCAAATCACTCTGGTATCTTTGCTAAGAAACCCCCAAAAGAGGTCATGAAATGTCAGAAATGACTGAACAACAAACCCCTAAAGTCCTTTCAAGCTCTTTGAATCTGTGATTTTTATTTTTTAAGCTATGGTCCAGGAATCCCAATTCTGATCCTTTTTTAAAGCAACTATTCACTCTTCAAATTTGCTTTTCTATTCTGAATACCTTCAAGGTTCCTACTAATTCTATGATTCATTGAAATGACTCAAGAAAAGTATTTTCTAAAATCTCAATTAAAATTTTTAAATTTTCAGCTTAAAGATGAGGCTGATTTGTGGTTATTATTATTGTTTTTAAACTAAATAAATAGGTGTGCACCTATGCAAATTTATTTATTTTGTGACGTGTCATGGCTCAATATGGCACTATTATACACTTAATGATTACCTTCTTATCAAAGTTTCTTTGTTAATATCATGTTTTAAATATCATTTGCTATAATAACATTTTGCATCCTATCATCAGCTAACACTCTAGTTGACTGCCAACCTTCTGGTAAGGCACCTTTCTAGGTTTAGTCAAGCTAAGAGGCACAGTCTGTTACCAGGTTCATATTCAAAGTTTATCCAGCTGGGTCAGGATCTAAACTTTATTGGTATAGCAAAGAGAACTTCAAGGTCAGTTCCCCAGAACAAGGAAGCATCAGTGGAACTTTAGTGGAATTTAGAAAAGAAAAATCTCACTTTAAAAGTTTTTTTTTTCTGGATCCATGATTAGATGTGAACTTCAGAAAATGGAAGAAAAATCTGCAGTGCTGCTAAGTGTTGACTGAGAAAATGAAATAAATTTGGAGTCACTTTTCTTCTCCAGTGGAAGAAAATGGAAGTCATTGTCCACTCCTGAAGAAAAAACAAGGAATTGGTCACAGTGAGACTTAATGGCACTCTGAAAATATAGGGAAATACTAGGCCTTAAGTACAATAAGACTGATCTAGATATTTGTTATTTAAAAAAAAGAAATGAAAAAAATAGAGGTCAGTAAGGCTCTCCCATTCAACAAAGATAGTAGAGGAAAATATATAGAAAAAAATAATTTTTCCTAATGTGTAGAGCTTGGCTGGTTTTACACCAAGTGCCAAGTATTATTACTGTTTCTTCTATTTCCCTTTTTTCTTGAGGAAGTAATTCATCATTCTCCCCATAGATGTTATTTCAAACTTTCTTTTATTATCATATGTTTAGAGCTGGAATGGAACTCAGTGGCCACTCTTATGATTTTATAATTGAGGCAACAATGCATCAGTGTCCCAGCCCTCCCACATCCCCTCCAACATTCATCATTAACTTTTCCTGTCATTTTAGCCAATCTGACAGGTGTGAAGTGGTATCTCAGGGTTGTCTTGATTTGCATTTCTCTGATCAATAGTGATTTGGAGCACCTTTTCATATGACTAAAAATAGTTTTAATTTCATCCTCTGAAAATTGTCTGTTCATATCCTTTGACCATTTATTGATTGGAGAATGGCTTGAATTTTTATAAATATGAGACAATTCTCTATATATTTTAGAGATGAGACCTTTATCAGAACCCTTGAATGTAAAGATGATTTCCCAATTTATTGCTTCCCTCCTAATCTTGTCTGCATTGATTTTGTTTGTACAAAAAATTTTTAACTTAATATAGTCAAAATTATCTATCTGGTTTTCAATTAAGAGTTCCAGTTCTTCATTGGACATAAATTTATTCCATCTCCATAGGTCTGAGAGGTAAAATATATTACATTCCTCTAATTTACTTATAGTATCACTCTTTATATCCAGATCATGAACCCATTTAGATATTATCTTGGTATGTGGTGTTAGATGTGGGTCAAGCCCTAATTTCTTCCACACTAGTTTCCAGTTTTCCCAGCAGTTTTTGTCAAATAGTGAATACTTATCCCCAAAGCTGGGGTCTTTGGGTTTATCAAAAACCAAATTGCTATAGTTATTGCCTAGTTTGTCTTGTGATTCTATCCTATTCCACTGATCGACTACTCTATTTCTTTTTTTTTTTTTTTTTTTTTTTTTGCTTTTTTTGCTGGGGCAATTGGGGTTAAGTGACTTGCCCAGGGTCACACAGCTAGGGAATGTTATGTGTCTGAGACCAGATTTGAACTCAGGTCCTCCTGACTTCAGGGCTGGTGCTCTATCCACTGCGCCACCTAGCTGCCCCTCGACTACTCTATTTCTTAGCCAATACCAAATGGTTTTGATGACCGCTGCTTTATAATATAGTTTTAGATCTGGTATAGCAAGTCCACCATCATCAGCCTTTTTTTTTCATTAATCTCCTTGAAATTCTTGACCTTTTGTTTTTCCAAATGAACTTTGCTACTATTTTTTCTAGATCTGTAAGATAATTTCTTGGGAGTTTGATTGGTATGGCACTAAATAAGGAAATTAGTTTGGGTAGTATTGTCATTTTTATTATATTCGCTCGTCCTACCCATGAGCATTTTAAGTTTTTCCAATTCACTAGGTCTGATTTGATTTGTGTGGAAAGTGTTTTGTAATTTAGTTCATATAGTTCCTGACTATCCCTTGGCAGATAAATTCCCAAATATTTTATACTATCAACAGTTATTTTGAATGGAATTTCTTTTTGTATCTCTTGCTGCTGAACTTTATTGGTAATATATAAAAATGCTGATGATTTATGTGGATTTATTTTGTATCCTGCCACTTTGCTAAAGTTGTGAATTGTTTCTAGTAGTTTTTTAGTTGAGTCTCTAGGGTTCTCTAAGTATACCATCATGTCATCTGCAAAGAGTGATAATTTGGTTTCTTCACTACCTACTCTGATTCCTTTTATCTCTTTTTCTTCTCTTATTGCTAAAGCTAACATTTCTAATACAATATTAAATAGTAATGGTGACAGTAGGTAGCCTTGTTTCACTCCTGATCTTATTGGGAATGGTTGTAGTTTGACTCCATTACATATGATGCTTGCTGAAGGTTTTAAGTAGATACTACTAATCATTTTAAGGAAAAGCCCATTTATTCCTATACTCTCCAGTGTTTTTAATAGGAATGGGTGTTGGATTTTATCAAAGGCTTTTTCTGCATCTATGGAGATAATCATATGGTTTTTATTAATTTGCTTATTAAAAAAATGAATATGCTAATAGTTTTGCTAATATTGAACCAGCCCTGCATTCCTGGTATAAATCCTACTTGGCCATGATGTATTATCCTGGGGATGACTTTCTGTAATCTTGTTGCTAAAATCTTATTTAAAATTTTTGCATCAATATTCATTAGGGAAATGGGTCTATAGTTTTCTTTCTCAGTTTTCTCCCTACCTGGTTTAGCTATCAGCACCATATCTGTGTCATAGAAGGAATTTGGTAGTACACCTTCTTTCCCTATTTTTTCGAATAGTTTATATAGTATTGGGATTAATTGTTCTTTGAATGTTTGGTAAAATTCACATGTAAATCCATCTGGTCCTGGAGATTTTTTCTTAGGGAGTTGATTAATAGCTTGTTCTATTTCTTTTTCTGAAATAGGGCTATTTAAATAATTTATTTCCTCTTCTGTTAATCTGGGCAATCTATATTTTTGTAAATATTCCTCCATTTCATTTACATTATCAAATTTATTGGCATAAAGTTGGGCAAAGAAACTCCTAATTATTACTCT
>JAJPUD010000995.1:15618-71402 GCA_023553655.1 Myrmecobius fasciatus | reverse complement strand
GCCAATTGAATTTCTTGATTCAATGCATTCTTTTTCCATTTTGCCAGATTTATGTTTCAGTGAATTGTTGTCTTTTTCCAATTCACCAATTTTGTTTTTCAGTGAATTGTTGTCTTTTTCCAATTGACCAATTTTGTTTTTCAGTTCACCATTTTTATTTTCCAGTGAATTAGTGATTTCTTCCAATTCACCAATTTTGTTTTTCAATGAACTGTTTTCTTTTTCCAATTCACCAGTCCTATTTTCCAGTTTTTGATATTTCTGTTGCCCTGATCTCAATTTATTTCCCCATTCTTCTTCTAGCTCTCTTTTGAGATTCTTAATGCAATCATCCAGTTAAGCCTTCTGAAAGGGAGACCAACTTAAGTCTGCCTTTGTGGCTTCATCTGGGATTGTTTTCATAATGTCAGGATCTGGGGACTGTTCTATTTTTTCTCCTTAAAAGCTTTCTATGGTGAGAGCTCTCTTCTGCTTCTTGCTCATGATTTAAAGTTGGGATATTGGTCAGAAGCAGAGAAAACTGCAACGATTTGTATTTGCCCTGGGGCAGTTTGCCGAGTTGACTTCCGGTCTGAGGCTGGTCGGGCTAGATTCGCACTAGGACCACGTTTTCAGCTGCTCTCGATCCACCCTTTACCAAAAGCAGATCTGCCAAAGCACCTGCCCGCAAGCAGAGCAAAGTGGCCCAGGCGTCTCCCAGGGGCTTCCTGGGTGCCCAAAATCCTCCCCTCTATCGCAGCCCTATGACTTCCGCCCCGGCTGGAGTCTGATCGTGACCAGTGGCCGATTTCCCCTGAGGCTAACCTTCTCCGGAGTCCTTTCAAGGTAGATTTTTGATAGAAGTGCATTGTAGTCCAAATGTTTGGCGGAGCCCTCACTCAAAAACCAGTTCGAAGGCTCACTTTGTCTGGGTCTGAGGGAAGGTCCCAAGGAGTTCACAGAGAAAGCTGTCTGCAGTTCGCCATCTTGGCTCCGCCCCCCAAATAAGATATTTTCAAAAACATTTAGTATGGCATATAACAGGCATTACTAAAATACTTATCTCCCTGCCCTATCTTTCTCATGAACTCTCAGTGAAAAGGACCTTAATTCAACATCTTCATGTGAAGAAAGGTCTCTATGGCTTTACTGTTTGGGCACATGGACTCATTTCTTTAAGGGATCTAAAAGGTATATGTTATAGTAGAAATGGGAAGAATTTTAAAGATCATTTACAACAAATAGAGCTTCCAGAAAGGTTTAATCATTTACCCAAAGATCACACAAATAGCAAATATCTGAAGCAAGATTTGAACCTAAGTCATCTGACCTCCAATTACTTTTCTCACATGACTCTAGTAATAGATACAAGAACACAGATATAGTTGGTGGAACTGTGAACGGATCCAACCATTCTGGAGAGCAATCTGGAACTATGCTCAAAGAGTTATCAAACTGTGCATACCCTTTGTCCCAGCAGTGTTTCTATTGGGCCTATATCCCAAAGAGATCTTAGAGGAGGGAAAGGGACCCACATGTGCAAGAATGTTTGTGGCAGCCCTTTTTGTAGTGGCTAGAAACTGGAAACTGAAGGGATGCCCATCAATTGGAGAGTGGCTGAATAAATTATGGTATATGAATGTTATGGAATATTATTGCTCTGTAAGAAACAACCAGCAGGACGATTTCAGAGAGGCCTGGAGAGACCTACATGAATTGATGCTGAGTGAAACTAGCAGAACCAGGAGATCATTATACACAGCAACAAGATTATGTGATGATCAATTCTGATGGACATGGTTCTCTTCAACAATGAGATGATTCAAACCGGTTCTTATTGTTCAGTGATGAAGATAGTCATAAATATCCAGTGAGAGGTCTGTGGGAACTGAGTGTGGACCACAACATACATTTTTCTTGCATTTTATTTTCCTTCTTAGGTTATTTTTTTTCTTTCTAGATTCGATTTTTCTTGTCCAGCAAGATAACTGTATAGATATGTACACATATAGTGGATTTATCATATATTTTAACATATTTAACATTTATTAGACTACCTGTGATCTAGGGGTGGGGATGGAGGGAAGGAGGGTAAAAATTTGGAACAAAAAATTTTGCAGAAGTCAATGTAGAAAAATCACTTATGTGTTCTGTAAATAAAAAGCTTTAATAAGAGATGATGGAAAAAAGAGCCTAGATAACTATGGCTGAAGGGTGAGTGGTAGAGGATGCACCATCCACTGGTCTACTGTCTTCCCAAAAGGAAGAGTAGGAGTAACACCTGAGCATTAATACCTGAAGAAAATTATTGACTCTCAAAACCATATGTGGCACCAAACATTCAAGACAGCATCAGGACTCTGAACAGGTCATTTTTATCTTAGTAAATTCACCACCCTTAAACCTCTGTTATCTTTCCTAAACAATAGAAACCAGCTCTATATTTTATTTTTCTAACAATAGCTTTTTATTTTTTCAAATACATGCAAAAATAGTTTTCAACATGCAACTTTGCAAAACCTTGTGTTTCAAATTTTTTTATCTCTCTCCCTTTTTTTCCCTTCCCCTAGACAGCAAGCAATCCAATATAGGTGAAAGATATGCAATTCTTTCAAACGTATTTCCATATTCATCATGCTATGCAAGAAAAATCAGATCAAAAAGGGAAAATGATAAAGAATAAAAAAACAAGCAAACAAAACAACAACAAAAGATGAGAATACTCTGCTTTGATTCATATTCAGTCTCCACAGTTCTTTCTGGATGCTGATGGCTCTTTCCATCACAAGTTTATTGAAATTGACTTGAATCACCTCATTGTTGAAAAGCAGCTCTATATTTAAAAAAAAAACTTTTTTTCTAGACATCAAGTTTAAATTTGTTTCTTTGTAATTTCCACCCACATTACCTAATTCTGCCCTTCATGGACAAACAGGGTAAGCCTACCCCCTATTTCAAATAAGAATACTTCAAATACTTAAAGACAACTTTCTTACCTTCTTAAATCATCTCTTCCCCATGCTAAACATTACCTGTCCCTTTAGTCAAATTCTCTGTGGCATGAACTTGAGGTCCTTTGCCATCCTTGCTCAATTAAGTAGGAACAAAAAAAGGGTTTTCTCTCAATATCTTCATGTCTTCATGAATGTCAAAAAAGACCTGGATTTATTTCTGTAGCATGAAGAAACATCAAGCAAACAGGTGATTCTATAATCATTTTAGATATGTCCAAATAATAATTTATACCTGTACTTTCTACTTTAGTACAACAGGCAGATAAGACATGAATACAACCCAAGGGTTTATAAAACAATGAATACACTTTCATTACATTCCACATAATCTTAGTCTTAATCATTTCCCCACAGAGAAGTCAGAAATGATGAATAGCTCATCTCTTGCCTCCAAACTCACATGAATTGAGCAAAGGATTTGAGCATAGAAAAAAATACTGAAATCAGAACTACAAGAGGCCAGAGTATTTTAAATTCATACACTGACAAGTATATTTCCAGATAAAGTAGATCAAGGCATTTTTTTTCCAAGGGGATATGAAAAAGGGAGTAGTGATCCAGTTTTCCTTTGGGCATTAATATTCCTTTTCCTTTTCTTAAGGATAGAGGATGATAGTGAACCCATTATTTAATCAGTAAAGGGATCTCTCAGATGAATAAAAAAAATCTCTATCAAAACAGGTGGACACTTTCTTCACAATTTCTATAATATTAGAAAGTCATCTAGAACAAAGCTTCTTAAATCTCTGTATGGGGTTGCATAACTGAATATGGAGGAATTA
This sequence comes from Myrmecobius fasciatus, assembly GCA_023553655.1. NCBI lineage: Eukaryota > Metazoa > Chordata > Mammalia > Dasyuromorphia > Myrmecobiidae > Myrmecobius > Myrmecobius fasciatus. The sequence continues at coordinate 67,627 of JAJPUD010000995.1, read as the reverse complement.
AGAAAAAATTGGCAACAGTAAAAGATTTCCGAACATAATGACCAAAAATTAATTCAAATTAATGAAAATTAATGAAAAATGAAAGAGTGAATCTGAGGTATTTCTGGTAGTTTCCGCTGTGTTGTCCAATGTCACTTTCCTGCAGCCCTGGTTCTGACCCCAAAACATGCGCACTTTGCATTGTGCACACACACTGCCAGAAACACCTAGACTCAGATTCAAGATGGGATTGGGTAAAAATTTCTCAGATGAAAAGAGGTCATGAATAAAAAATTTTTAAGCCCTGATCCAGAGATTTACGCAGACAGTGGGGATCATAGACAATAATTGAACCAGGTTTTCCCATTCCTAAAGCCAACTCCCTTGCTTCTAAACAGAAATAAATCTATTTCAAGCACTTCTTACAACTTTTCTAGATCTTGTTCTTCTCTAGGTCTTATCTCCTTTTCTATTATCCTTCGAATCCATCTCTTTTACATTTCCAAACTTGAGTGGTCCAAAGACAGGTAAAAATAATTCCAATTTCTTTTTCTGTTGCCATCTTAGTTCTTTTCCTTCTAACTCAGAATTCTTAAATTTTGCTGTTTTCCTACAGATAGATGATAAAGTTTCCAAGTCCACAGAGACAAACACAGTGATGTGGAATGGGAATTGAAAGGGAAGGTAAATATTGAACAACCAAACTGTTATCTATCTAACTATATGTGTACATCACTTTCATAAAGATTGTATTGATAATCCTTAATGTTGGGTAAGGTTAAAACCTAGGCAATACATGCAGAAGAGTCAAACAAAGAGATGTGTTTAACAATAGATATTCCCCTCCCCCCAAAGTAAGCAGAATACACTTTTAATCAACAATCCAAAAAAAAAAAATCAATCCCTGCTTATAGCAGCTGCCCATTTCCAAGGGGTAATTGCTCACAATGAAAATATCACAATTGGTTCTTATGACTCAAACAGACCTTGCCTTAAACTTGAATCAGGTATACCTTAGAAGTGAGTCAGAGCAGTATAATGATATCATTAGAAAACATTTAGATCCAAGTTGTTTTTCAACATGTATATCATGCCATGCATATTTTCTCTGTGTATACTCCTCTAGTTGTATTCCCTTGAAAGGATTTAATACTTTAAAGGACATTTCCAGGACATCAGTCCAATACCCTAATTTTATAACTGAGGAAACTGAGGCACTGAGTGATTAAGTGACTTCTTCTTGATCATAGAACTCATAAATATTTGAGGTGAAATTTGAACTTGGATATTCTTGACTCCAAGTTTAATAATACATATAACCATTACCTGGGAGAGGTTTCCCCAGTTTTATGGGGAAAATGTTCTGTTATGTTTTTCATTGCGTCATTTCATTAAATGTCTTTCTTTTCAACAAGAAAAATAAATGAATCAGAGTTTTCTCAGAAACCTTCACATATCAAAGGTCAGGTGGAAATAACTTGGCTCAAAAACAGGTGCTACTGTTGGCCTCTAATACTGGACTGCTAATCACTGGGTCCATCACTGGAAAGAATTAAAATTCATGGGCTGAATCTAAGGGATCAAACTGTTAATAATTTATGCATGGAATCCAGAGGTCATCACTTACAAGAAAATGAAGACATCACTTGAACCTGAATTAAAACTATTAAAGATTTCCCATGTCCCATAACTTAATTTTAATCTTTCATTCATGAGCCAGTTCAATTTAAGTTGTCATATTTTCTCATTATTTTTTTTAGATTTACTTAATAGCATGCAGAGTTCTTGATTAGAAAAACAATCTGGTAATAATACCTAATCAAATGGTAATCTTTTACTGTGACATTTCCAGTTGATGAGAATAGATGACCAAATTCCTACAATTATATGTTGAAGGTTTTAACTCCACAATCTTGTAATTTACTACAATCTGTAAGTCATATTATATATATATATATTTCATACACACATAGAACAAATGCTTTAATATCTCAATATTGCCAGGTAAATAACTAGGATTAAATTGCTGAACAGTTGCTTTTCTGCATGGATAAAAGGAGTTCCCTCACTGAGGGTTCCATATTATTGCAAAAAGGAAAAGATGGAATCCGTGGTTTATTCAGTGTAAAGAGTGTTAGTTTAGAAAGCCTTTTTACTGATGCAAATCCAGTTTGGGTTACATTTCCTCAGAGAAAACTGAAGCCTGAATTTTAAGTGACTTGTCTATGGTTAAATAATAGTAGTGTGCATCAAAGAAAAAAAATTGAATCCCATGTAAGTATAATAGGGATCTTGTATATGCACAATGTCCTTTCACGAGATGACTTGAGAGCCTGTTTTTAGAGGAATTATGATAATATGGAATAGAAGTTCTTTGGTCATACTGAAGACCATGTTGGATGTTTTATAATTACTTGTTGACATGGTAAAGAGAAAGATTTTTCATTAGTTGTGAAGTCTTTCAGTTAGACTAGATTTGTCATTAGTTACATTCTTGAGAGATTTTTGTGACTCTTTACTCATGGCATCCAAGGACAGACAATGCTGCAATGAGAGAGACCTTGGAGCCTTCTTCACCTAAGCTCTTATAGTCTCACGAAAAGACTTCAGCCCATGGCAGCTGATAACTTAATGGATAGAGCACTGGTCCTAGAGCAATGAAGACCTCAGTTCAAATCCCCAACTGTCTGTGGCACTCAGGAAATCATTTAACCTCTTGTTTGCCTCAGTTTCCTCAATTCTAAAATAGGGATAATAATAACACCTACATTACAGAGTTATTGTAAGAATTAAATTATATATATATGTATATATATATATATATCTGGTAGAAACTATGCCCTTAATAAATGCTTTTTTTTATTCCATGGCCTCTGTGATTCCCTAACTCCCAATTTTGAGATTAATCAGGGGGTCATGTGAGTAAGTCATAGGAATATGTGAGTATTGCTTCTAGCCAAGTTTTACAACCAATGCAGCACAGATTCTCTGAAAACTGAAAAAAAAAAACATAATGGATCTAATTGCTTGTCATAGAACAAGAACTCCTTAAGGACAGTGTTGCTTAATTTTTTTCTTAATATCTCCAGAGCCTAATATAGTGTCTGGACTATACAAGACATTTGATAAATATCTATAGATCACAAAGCCAAATTATTCTCCAAATGCTCTGAAGTCTGGCCAGTCCCACATTCCATTATGAACTTAGTTTATCAAATTACTTGTCAAAATGGGCCAACACTTTTCCTAAAACATGTTAAAGCTGAGTGTGTAAACCAGATCAAGAATTAAAAATTTTAGAATAGAAGTTTTATTATAATTATTTGTTGCCAAATATGTTGTTGTCCAAAACAGACTGGGAGAAAATTTTCACTTTAGGAATATTTAATTGTACCACTTATGTTGAATAGAGTGACTACTTTTGGCTGAGTTTGGGTTATTTAAAAAAGAAAACAAAACTTAATGCAAAAGCATTAGTCAGCAGGGAATACTGACAGGCATCACTGAGAGCTCCAGGCTGTCATTTAGTATACAGTTGTAAAGAAAAAAATGAGACCTTTTTAGCCAGAGAACAATGATAGAACCTCCCTAAAGAGAGCAATCACTCCCTTCCCACTAGTCCGTGCAGGCCCATTGTCCTATTAATTACATCTTGTAGTTCTGATAGCAAATCCCCAAGTGTTCCTCTAACTTGAATTGACGCACAAATTATATACAATGGAACACACTACAAAACAGCATTTTCCTTTTGCTAATTGGGATGTGGCAAAGATTCAAGCATTTTTAGTTCTTTTTTGAAACTAAACCACATAAGCCCCAGTGATAAAAAAACAACAACCCAAAACCTTTACTTGATGACTTTATATAAAAAAGGGAAAAAAAAATCACATTCTCTTATTATGTAATTTAAATGGACTTGTTGCTATTATTAATCAATGTTGTATCTTGATAAGGCATCTTTGATATGATTCCTATGCCAAAAGGACATGACTGAATTTGTAATATCTGATGAACATATTAGGGAAAAGTTAATAAGAATTGATTAAACAACTTATTATGAGTCTACCACATTAGATAATATATGAAACACAAAAGAAATAGAATGTGTGTTTCATACCCTCAATAAGGTTAAAAGTCAGGTTGAAGATTATAGAACTCAAAGATGATGATTTCAAAGATCCTTTTAGTGGGACAGTCTGGTTGAGAAACAGAGTTTTAGCTTAATGAATTAGTCTTTTAAAAACTATAATAATAATAATGGCAAATAAGATCATCATCCAAGATAGCATAGCACTACAAGGTCTAACATCTGATTATTCAAAGGATTCCACAATGATGTTAAAAAATAATGCTAGTTTCAAAGTCCAGTGCTCAAGTCCATTCCCATATACAGACTATATCTCTGCTAAATTTTTTTGAAAGAGTTTAAAAGTGCAATTCCTACCCAGAGGACTTTTTCCACTGACAATCTGAGATTTCATCAGAGGTCAGTGAAAATTCAATGGGCAAGGAAGTTTTTTTTAACTTTTTACAAAATGTGGGCAAGATGTTTCCCAGGGTATTAGTCACATCTGGAGATACAATGGCAAAGCTTCTTCAGATCTTAACTTTCCATAAAAATGATTTGTATGAGAACTGGAAATCCCAGTATAGCATTGACTGCCAGTGGCAGCAGGGATGATGCAATAAGAATCTTCTGCAAAAATGTATTTTGCGCAAAACTTCCATTAGAAACTATGGCTTGTTTTCTCAAATTTCTTTTACAAATGTTCTTCCAAGTTCTTTTAATGTAGCTATTTCAACTTCTTTTTTCAGTCCAGCTATGAAAACTATCAGGAGTCCAAATTCCAGGGGCTGACAGAAATGTAACCGATCCAAAGAGAATCCATGAATAATTACAAATTTTAATTCAATAGCAAAAAGAAGAAAAGATGGTGTAACTCTCTTTCTTTTTTTTTAAATTTAGAAGCAGCATATCACAATGAAATGCATACTGATTCTGGGGTCAGAAGATAAAGAATCATGTCTTATATCTGATATTTTTTACCTGTATGTCTTACTATTTGCCAGGCATCATATAACTTTATCAATGGGTTACTAAGAAAGTTTCTGCATTTAGTCTACTTTTTTGACTAATTAATTGCTTGAGACATGTAATTATTTTGTTAAGGTATTAGCCTAAAATAAGGAAAAATTATTTTGACCCTACTTTTACACTGATAATGACCTCCCCTTGCACTTGGTTTTTTAATTCCCTAATCATCATGTAATATAATGCATTATAATTATATGTAACTGGTATCATCCATTTATTAGATTTCAAGTCTCCCTAGCTCAAGGATCATGCCTTAATTAATCTATTTTTCCTCTAGCACTTAGCAAATGTTGTACAAAAAACATAAGTCCTTAGATTTATTTTTTGTTGTTATTTCAGAAAAGAATACTATTCTACAAAATAAGAATCTTCTAGAATTGTGCTTAGGATTGTTTTTATCATGCTAAATTTCATACCTGGTCAATGTAAAAATCTTCCATTTCAAAAGAAGGTAATTGGAAATAGTGCTTTGGAGCAATGTGACATATCCTTGCTAAGAAGACTTCTTGCTTCTACAGGTTGTCAAGGAGATGGGGCAAGGTAAAGGAGGAGAGAAGAGATATGAGACCCACTATAGTACAGTGGAAGAAAGCCTGGGGAGCTTTATAAGCAATGGCTGAATATAATGAATGATTTCATGTCTCTTTATATGCATACAGGACAGTTATAAATGGAAAAGGTGTCCCACTTCTGTGACTGTTATTATAAATTCTAATTGGGGGCTGTGTAGGTGAAGGGTGTAGGTAGGTAGTAGAGAACATTTTATGCAAAGAAAAGAAGTCTGCTTTCAATTATCTGACTTGTAATTAGAAGCAAGGTAATAAAGACCATCACTTAAAGGTATTGAGGATCTCCTCAAATATAAAAAGGACCTATTTCCAGGGACAGGAGTATCATCTAGCTTCACTCTACCATCCTCTTACTTTATGATTCTGTCTCATCTGAAATTAAGTTCTGATTGTCTCAGTGGGTGGTTAAGGCAATATTTGTGGTAATTATGCTACTTTGAAAGAAGCCTATGAAAATAACTCTGTGCTGTTATAGTTCTCTTCACAGCCCTCCAAACACCATTAACAAGGAATCAAAAGTGCACTAGCAATCAGAGAACCAATATAAATACCAAATCATCCCCCTAAAAAACAAGCACAAACAACCCATACCCGTTACTTGACTAAACAAATATGTTTTCCATTTCCTTTTGCAATTGAATGTGGCTTGGGGTGAGAAGATGCCAAAAAAGGTAGGAGGCAGCCACAAATAAGATCTGTCAAAAGTCATCTTTAAATGGTACCACCAGTCATATTGCACAGAACATTTTGTAATCATTCTGACAACTGTCTAACAGAAGGAAGGGACTGAAACATTGAAAAACATGAGCATGTGGAAAGCAAAGCCCAGACAGCACAACACTTTTGAATGGTTTCAGACCATTGAATGTCTTCATATTTTGTGTGACCACAAAAGCAATAAGTCTGAAGACCAAGTATTGTGGATACAGTTTAAGGAAAACTATGGCTAACAGTTGTAAATATGGGCAAAGCCATTTGTGAAAAATATTCTGTTGATTAATTTTAGGACTGCTGAGTGAATACCCTAGAAAGGGAAGAGATAATCCCGACAAACCAGCTTCTTTATCCAGAAGAAGAGGAAATGTAAAATTGAAGAGGTGATCAGTGTAATAGGAAGAACACTAAGTTTGTAATGTAGGTTGGAATTCTCATTTTGTGACTTTGTATATATAGAATATTGGGTAATTGATTGAATTTCTCTGAGTTTATTTGAACAATAAGAAGGTTATCTATAAGTTTCCTAAGAGCTCTGTCTTATGAGCAATAAATCATGCCAATCTAACGTTATTTCCTTTGAAAAAAACAGAATTTCTATGTTGATAAAACATAGATATATCACAGACAAGATTAAATGATTAGTAAATGAAGTCTGCACAATTTGACTGGAAAGTTGTCAAGAATAAAGAACATTGTCCAATACTTGAAAAAATCTTCAGAAACCACCACAAAATCATGAACATGATATATTTCAAGGATCCATAACTTTCTCTATACCAGTATCTTTTTTAATGAGGCAGACCATTGCTTCTTTATAGTGTAGTAAATGATCTTCAATAGTTGCTATTTGATAAATGAAATTAATCAAACCAAAAACCTGGTGATGAACTTATCTCAATTTAGACAGACTGGTCTCTGGATGACATACATATCTATAATTATAATGATTCTCAAAGCTTTTCCAAAAAGGAAAGACAAGGTAGAGTTACGAGTTGAAGAATCCCTCAGAGACTATCTGGTCCAACTCATACCCAAATGTCATTCCCATTATAATATCCCAAATAGGTAGTCATGCAATCTCTACCTGAAAACCTCCAATGAGAGGAATTCCCTTTCCTAATGATAGTCTTTCAAATGCTTGAAAATATCAATGTAACTTTTATCTTTCAGACTAATAACCTTAGTTCCTTCAAGCAATCCTTATATGACATGTAGTCAAATCCCTTGACCATAAGGGATGACCTTCTCTGGATGCTCTCTGGTTTATCAAGCACCCTTTCAAAATTGTGGCACCCAAAAATGAATGCAATTCTCCAATTGTAATCCAACCGGTTAAGAGGACATCTGCATATTTGGTAAGCATATTGTTATAGAACTAATATCTATCTAGTAGCATTTGACCTCAATATAAATTAGAACCAATCCTCCCCCGTCCTTCAAGGATCAGCTGTCCTTCTTGTCACTCAGTAGTTTCAGTCATATCCAACTCTTTATAACCCTATCTGGGTTTTGTTTTGGAGTTTGTTTGTGTGGCAAAAAATACAATGATTGCTATGTCCTTATCCACTGTATATTACAGATGAAGAAACTAAGGTTAACAGGGCTAAATGACTTTTCCAGAGTCACAGAGCTAAGTGTTACTATATCTACTTTTTTACTGCTCAATGTCTTTTAAATGCTATATCTATGCCAAATATTGGAGACAGTTCTCACACTAGCACTCTCTTAGATAAGTTCAAGTTCAATTGAGAAAGAATGATGATGAAAAATGTTTATCATTAAATCATTAAAAATTATTAGCTGTTTTGTCAGAGAGATTTTTTCAGAAAGCTCTAGATCAAGGGTTGACAAACACTTTTTTGATCCATGGAATAAATCCAGCCCATCATCTGTCTTTGTATGGCCAATGAGCTAAGGATGGCAAAATATAAAGACTATTGTTAGCTCACATACTGTGCAAAAATTGTTGGTGAACCAGTTTTGGCTCATGGGCCATAATTGGTCAACCTCTAGTCTCAGTACTTGAAATCTATTGTAGCTAATTTATAATACCTTTGTATGATATCAGGCTTTCTTAAACTCATCATCTCTTTCCTCTTTCTGTCTAGGTAGTCTATAGAATAAATCTTTGAAGACTATAGGATTCTGATTAAAAATATTACTGTTTCTCCTTCCATTAATCCTATTATGCTTCTTTCCTCTGATAACTTGATTTCCTCACATGACTTTATCTTTTCCAACTGCAAGGCTCAAAATCAATTAATAAACATTTATTAAGCTCCTATATGGCTGGTGCTAAGAACTGGAATTTCAAACATAAAAAGTAAAACAATACCTGCTCTGAAGAAGCTTACATTCAACTGAACAAGACATGAAAACACATAAATATATACAAAATGTATAATATGCAAATATGCAAAATATACAAAATATACAAAATGAAAAGGTAATTCTGCAAAGTATGGGGAAATCTCAATAGCTATTGGGTTTAGTAAAGTTTTCTTGTTCTTTTTTCTAACATGAAATATCTGCTACTAGACTTAAAGGACTAGAGCGCTTCACCTAATCCATTTCTCCAAGAAGTTTACTTTGTCTAGATCCATGCACATGGTCAAGATCAAGAGTAGGTCTGGGGAGATTAGCTTCTAAATAGAAAGTCCAATTTCCCCTTTTTTCATGCCCTTGGTCTCATAAAAATGCTATCTTAGAACCTCTGGAGGTGAATTATTTAAAGCTTAGGTTTTAGTTCAATCTATAATTTCCCAAAAAGGTATTATTTGATATATAATATGAATCAGGTATGGAACAGGTATTTTTTACACATGGAAGAAATTCTAGAAGACTCAAAAACCTTATAGTGGTTATTGATGGAATGACTTAAAAATAGGGTTAAGTAACAAATTATAACTACTGTTAAAATCTTCAGAGAGGTTGATAATTAAGTCTCATCTAAATATGAAGTCATTTTTAGACCTGCTATTTAGGCATTAGCATTTCACTTTGGGTTTGCACTGTATTCCCGAAAGTCCATGATTGTTGGCAAGATAGGCCAGATTTTTGAGTTTACAAATCAAATTGGCAGTAGATTTCTCGATGCAAAAGCTCCACAGCACCTCCTCCAAGCAGCCTTTACGGCCATTGGAAAAAAAATTGTTCTCATCTACCCAATCTGCCAGGAAAAAATCTTTACATGGTTGGATAGATACCCCCTAACTCATCAATTAATTTGAGGCCTATTGGCTACCCTCAATCTAATTTTATCTGCTGAGATAGTTTACCAGGATATGACTGCTGCACATGCTATAGCTTCTTGGAGCCACAGGATAAATCAGGTAAATACCAAAAGTAGATGAGTAACCCTGAAAAGGCCTCAGTAAGCCCTCACACCAGAGGAACTAGTCTTTCTAAACATCCCACATGTGCTCTTCATTAAATAATCTATTCAGGAGAGGAAATACAAACCAAAAAAAATGCTATAATAGACATAGATACAAGGTCTCCTAACATTAGGCTGTAAGCTTTCTAAGGACAGGACTATCTTTCCTTTTGCCTGTATTTATATCTGGGTACTTAACACCGGACCTAACATATAATGAGAGTCTGATGAATGCATGTTTCCTTCTTTCTTTCCATCTCAACCAGAGCCATAGTCCTGTGATGGATTCATTCTCTTTTGCTAAGACTCACTGTTACCTACAATTTTAATTTGTCTCCTTTCATTAGGAACTTTAGTTTCTCTTACTTGTTGCCTAAACTTTGGACATTTGCATATGAACATTTCAAACTATGGATTTTAATACGGGCTCTTTTCTTGAATTTTATCTTCTATGAACTTTTAGGTATCACATCTGTTAATTTTCCTTCATTACAATCATTCTTCATGATACCTAGCTTAATATATATAAATTAATAGCATATATGCACATATATAATACCTATATTCAAATATCAGTGTGATATATATGTATATATATGTAATATGTGCACTATATATATACATATATATATATATACACACTGAAAGAGCATTTCTTAGCATTTCCTGTAGCTTAATTATAGATATTATCAACTAAAAAATTATCATTGAAGATGCCTTAGAATTTGAAAAGGTATCAGAGGTCATCTAGTCTAACCCATATCCAAATCTTAGCTTCTTCTTCTTCAAACCATATTCCCAAAAGGAAACTTACTACATTCTAAACCAGGTCATTCCATTTTGGGTAGCTCTAATTGTGAGTAAATTCTTCTTACATCTAGCCGAAATCTTCCATCCTGTAATTTCTACTCTTCAGTTTTAGTTCTTTCAAGAAAAATAATTTCAGTTTTACTTGAGAGTTCTATAAATATTTAAGGACAACAATCAATGCCCTCCTCCACTGCTTCAGTCTTCTCTTATCTAGGATAAACATCACAGATTCTTTGACATTATCTCTCTGTGTCCTAGTCACTATGACCATTCTGGCCAAGATGACTTTTAAAATGTATTGACCAGAATTGGACACAATATGTAGATGGGACCTGACCAACATAGAGTTTAGCACAACCTGTAATGTACAAATAAGATAAAGACAAAAATAAGAAAGTCTCTTCCTTGAAGGAACTAAAATACTCCTGAGGCACTACAATATTTACACATATAATTTTAGTACACAGTGAAGAATGAAAAAGCAAAAGGAGGAATCACAAATCACAAAGGAATTCAGGAATTTTTTTTAAACCAGGAACAGTGTAGCAATCATGGGAGGCAGGAGGAGAATAAAGGAAGATTTTTTGGAGGTGATATCTGAGATGCCTCTAAAAGAGAGAAATGAAGGGATCTGATAAATTACAGTTATCAGAAATAGCTTATATAAATAAAATACAATAGGAGACAACATATTAAGCTCAAAGTATAACTGGTGGTCCAGTTTGACTGGAAAATAGAAATATATAAAAGATAGCCTGAGATTGCTTTAGCCTATTTTAGCTGCTAAATCAATACTCACTCATATTGAGTTTGTTTTTTTTTACCTTTTCTGTATTGTATTTATACAGTTGATTTTTTGAACTCATATGCAAGACTTTACATTTATTCCAGTTGTTGCATATAATTAGTTTTAGCTTACCATTCTAAACTATTGAGAGCTTCTGTGATCCAAATCTTATTATCTAATAAAACTGAGAAAGTGTTTTCTTAAGTATTCTTAAGTATTGTATTTAAGTAGCAAACATTTATTGAATCTAACCCATTTTGGCACATTGAAATGAACATGTGTGCATTCAGTCATGAATAAACCAATATAGGGAAGAAAAGTTGATTTCATTTTGAAGCCAGGTAGTTGACTCATTAAGCCCTTAGAAAAGCCAGTGAAAAGAATGTTTTACTCATTTGAACAGAAGTATTATAAGTAGAATAGACATGATCCAATTTATTAAAGACACTCTGAGGTTTTCATAAAAAAAGACTGTGACATCATAGCATTATTTCTATTAATATTAAAAAAGATTCTCAATAAATTATCTTTTAGCCTTTTCTGTCATGACCCCACACAAGGTATCTTCTTCCCTCAACCCCTCTGCTTTTTTGACTTCCTTATTTCTTTTTATTGTTCTTATCTTCTTTCAGTAGATTATGAGTTCCTTGAAAGCAAAAAAAAATGTGCATTTTTATATTTGTATCCCCAGCACTTAGCACAATATCTGATTCCTGGAAGGTGCTTAATAAATGTTTATTGGCTGACTAAATCCAAGTCTTCCTTCTCTGGGCTTAAACATTCCTATTTCCTTCAACTGCTCCATATGTGGTATTAATGGGAATTTTCAGTTTATTAATAATGCTTACTACAATTGGGCATCTGTAATTGAATGCAATATTGCAGATAAGGAAAGCATTATGCTTCTCATAAAGCTTGACAATTCAATTAACTTTCTTGCATGCCATATCACAATGTTCACTTACATTAAGCTCACAAACTTTTAAAACTTCCAGATCTTTTTTTTTTCACACAAATTGTTTTCTAGCTCTGCCTTTTTAAAGATTCAAAGATTCAAAATATAATACTAAGATTAACTACAGAAATGAATGATAAAATGGAAAAAAATTATCAAGTACTATATGCCAGGAACTGTGTTAAGTGCCAGAGATATAAATGATCATAAAGACAGCATATGTTATTAAGAAGCATACAGTGAAATAAGGAAAGATTTCACATGTAAGGGAATTGAAGATTTAAAGGGGCAGGAGGATATGCATGTCATGATATGGTTTGGATATCCCCAGAAAGTGACATAGTGACCTGTTTTCCGGAAAGATAAGGTGAAAGCTTATCTAAAGGAGACACAATCTTAGGGATGGAATCTGAATTCTGCTGAGAAGAAGTAGGTTGAAGGCTAATGTGTAAGCAGCACAATATGGAAATGTTCAGGAAGTGGTCATTTACCATCAGTTATAATTTTTTTTTGTATTATTAGAATATATAGGCATGTTTTATCATGAAATCACCAAGATGTTTATCAACATAACAACCACTTAAGACTTTAAGAAATTAATCACTTAATAACTACTTAAGACTTAGAGGTCCAAAAAAATATCTAGTCAAAACTTCTCATTTTCCGATGATGAAGAAACTGAGTTCCAGAAAGATTAAATAAGTTGCTCCTAGTAGCAGCATTAGCATATTGCTTAGTTATACAATTAAGCAATAACACTAGTAACAAGTGAGCATTTGGATATTTTACTTTGTAACAGTTATGAAAATTAAGGTAAAAACTGGCTTAAATTCCTGGGGTTCTAATTGGTTATATGGGCAAAGCAAATTGCTTTAGCTAGAATTAAGGTACAAAAACTTAAATGCTGAAACTTTTATTAGGTAGATATGTACTATTGTTAAAACAATACAAAATCCAAACTTCCAAAGCTGATAAAAATAAAGCTTTTTTTTTTACAGCATAACAATTATTATTGATGTTTTATTACTTCAATAAATTATAGGATGTTGTGCAAATGTTGGCTATATTAATTAGTATTATATATCTGTGTTCTAAACACATTGTGTTGGCAATGATTGCACTAGAAGATTTTTCATTTTATCTAATAATTCATCACAGAGTAGCTTTATTCCCAGATCTCCAAACTATCTGAACTGTGTTTTAATTGAGAAAAATTTGATTTCTAACTAACTTTACTGGCACATATCCAATGAGTAAAGCCAGTTGCAGCTGTACTCAGTATAAAGCTAGCTTGCTGTGTAAGTAGATTTTCTGATTAATAAAATGATATCCCTAACAGATTTTCTTAATAGATAATCATAAAAAGGTGAAGGTTTTTCCAAACTCCCAACACAGGATCTTTCATATTATACTTATTTAGAGACCTGTGAGCCTTGTTACTGAATGTTAATGTTGACAGTATTTTGTTGAAATCACATATATAACATGTTTTTTTTCCTTTACTTATTAACAGTAACCATTTCAAAACTTCCCAAAATCTTCTAAAAGTAGGAGATGAGGAAAGGAAGCATTCCAAGCATGGTGGGATAGCCTACAGAAAGGTAAGAAAGGGAATACAAAATATGGAGAACAGCAAGTGGAAAGTTTTGCTAGGAAGGAGAATTTATGAAGTTTAATGATAAACAAGGCTGGAAATGTAGATTGGAGTTAAATTGTGGAGAAGTTCTTGTGAAAGAAATATGTTGTACACTAATATATTATTTTTTTTTACAAACAAAACTACATAGATTTCAAGTGTGTTTATGTGAGACCAGATAATTTGTTTTGCAGAAAATAAGTACTTAAATCCTAAGAAAAGGTTTCATGTATTTTCTTGTTCACGAACTCACCATGACAATTTCCCCCATAACACTTGGCTTTTAAAATAGCTCAAATGAGTCATTCTGGTAAAGAAAAAATAGTTTTCAGTTATGGTCTAATAAGATTCGAGATTGTGTCTTTCTGTGCACTACTATTACACTGAGATCAGCTAATGGACTCCTGCCAGCATTGCCCAGATCTGAGTTTGAGAGAACTGGAATCATTGGAGATAGTAAAATACAAAGAAATGGAATGGGGGAGAAAAGGATGTAGTTTTCTATTAATTCAAGAAAATAGAGATAGAAAAGAGTACTAAGGGCAAGTAATATATGAAATCCTTTCCCCCCTACATCAGGAATTCCCAACCTGGGATTTATATACAGAGTGACTGGGAGAAGTTTGTCAAGAAAGTACAGAGAATATTTGATTTATTTTATACAGATATATAATAAACTCTAGAATTTATTTCCTTTCACATTGAACAGGTAATAGGAAAAGATTTACTAAAAGCCAGGAGGCATGGAACTGGAAATAAGTTGTGAATTCCAACTCTATGACCTTCCAAACAATTAATGTGGGACAGATGAAAAGAGAAACATTTAACTGGAAAGTGTGGATCATTGAGGAACAAATATTCAGTTCTAATTACAAAATATAAATGCTATAAATAATAAAAGAAGTCATATCGAAAAATACCAATAGTGGAAGAAGTCCTCAGAATAATAAGAAATTGAGTTGAGAATACTTTCTGTGTGTACATAATGTGTATGGCAATATCACTATTAATATTGGTAACAACAAAGCAAATTGTATCAAAAGGAGTCAACACAATCTTAGCCATTTTAATAAACACCAGTGAATAGAACTGACTGAAATATGACAAGGATTTGTTCAAATGAAATAATAAAAGAGATTAGAGACCTAATAAAAGAGATTAGAGAAACAAATGCAGTTCTACATAGAGATCCATAAATAATATATACTTAAAGGCAAAAGAAATAAATAAATAACATTATTATGCTAATATATTATGGACCACCACGACAGATGGAGCATATAAATGACACTTTTCTAAACCCAATTTTAAAAATTGCAGAGAAGCTAAATAAAGTAGTTAGAGGACTTAATATTTTGAGTATCTGAGATTTTTCTCTAACTAGAAATTCTAAAAAGGGAGATGATTTAAAATGAAAGGAAGGTGCTAAACAGTGAATTCCCCACAAAACAGTCACAAAGGAAGAAAAAGGTTAATTTTTTTTTTCATGAAAGCTTTGCTAAACTCTGTTTTGAAAGAAATTTTTTAAAACAAAAGAGCATGTAAACAAGGATGGATACCAAAAAAGTGACTACCAAAAGAGCTAACACAAGTATGGATCGCATTAAAAGAAGTAAGTCAATAAAGGTAATAGTTCTGTTTCATACTACGTTTTAGTACTGCATTCAATTCTAGGACCCACATTTTGAGGGCATGATTATTCTTTTTAATTTGTTTTGATCTATGCAAAGAACATCTCTTTCAATCCATGGAAGATAATACCTTTTATATTTTTATTGACACCCCTATTTCTTCAAGTATGATAGCTAAACCATAACTATGTTAAGTTTGATAAGTTAGAACACATGGAAAGAAAGTCACTAACAGTGAAGGACTTTAACATTTTAACCAAGGGACACTCTTTACCACTTCACAATATGAATTTTTCTCTTTAAATTATTTTATTTTCACCTCACATTTATAAACCAACTAGCTATTCAGTATCTCTTTATGTTTAATGTTGTTTCTATTAGTTAGCTCTATCTCTTCTAATAGAGCCATCCATCAGATTACAAATTCCTAGAGTACAGGTACTATATCTGATTTGCATTGCACAGTACCTAGTATGCACAGATAGGTTATTAATAATTGTTTTTATAAAAAGAGATAAAGAGAAATTCATGAAATATTTCTCGTTTGTTCTACCACTCATTTTCCAGGCTGACAGAAATCCTACCTCCTATCATGAAGCAACTTGTTCTCAGTCTGTCTCAGTGAAAATATTTTCTTCCTCCTCTGGACACCTGTACCCCTTCTAAGACACCTTTTACATTTGCACTTTCTTACAAGATTTTGTATTGTGAACTCCATGATTCCCCCTTTTGTAGAACTGACTCTGGGTTTAATTGGATTAGGCCAGCTGAATATAAGACCTGGCAGATCCTACTAAATTAGAAATACTTCAAATGCAAATCCAGTGAATTGATGACATGCTGTCTGTCTGAAGGCCAGTTGAATTCAGTTGAATTCAGAGGGGCTCATCACCAGACTGGTCATAAAGTGATAGTTATTTTTGAATGCAGAAGCTCTGAGAGGTCACCTATGAAAGCACAGAAGGATTGCAGTCATCTGCATTGGCAGAGGAAATATTTCCATGAATAGAATTAAAGATTTGAAGTTGTGTTGATTTTCTCTTTCATGTCTCCTAATGGGAGTTTATGTACCCAATCTTAGTTGGGTATAGTATATAGAATATTGATGCTACAATCAGGAAAATCTGAGTTCAAATACAGCCTCAGACACTAACTAGCTGTGTGACCACGGGCAAGTCACTTGACTCTGCTTACCTCATTTTTTTTTATTTCATTTACAAAATGATCTGGAAAAGACAATGACAAAACAGTCCAATATCTTTGCCAGAAAACTACAAAAGGGGTCACAAAATCAGACACAACTGAAAATTACTAGACGATATCAAAATCTTAACAAATAAGCATTTTATCTTAAATTTCTTAAACCAGCATGGTGTCTTGCAAGGTGCTCAATAAATTGTGTCATTAGAGGAGGAAGAGAAAAAAGTGGAGGATAATGGATAGTTAGTCCCTCAGTGACCTGAAACTTCATCAACCAAAAAATAAAAACAGAAGTCTCAGATTAATAAGGTGATTTTTCCCCCTCTAGACAATGCCTGGTTCACTTGTCAAAGATTAAGGACTTTTTACTTTGGGCACATTGCTAACAGTCTACAGTGTATTAGATTAGAGCCCAAAAATGCCCTTGTAATTATTTCCCAAACAATCATATGTGGTTTATCAAAGTAGCTAGCATTGAATATCTTAGCAAATTAATATCATTTACAGAAAGATATCCATCATGAGAATGTATTCTGATTGAATAACATTCCATTCATATCATCTTCCCATTCTTGTCCATATAGGATCTCAAGCAACAGGACTGAATTTCATGAGATGGTTTGATAATTGCATGGTCCCATTGAATACATGAGTCATCCATCACTTTCCCAAAAGTTATTATTGTTTTTATATATTCACATAGAACTCTTTTCATCCCCTTTTAAATCAGGCTTCATTATGCCATAAATGCCATTTCTCTAAGAAAATTATAATCTTCAATTCTGGAGTCCTCAATTTTCAGTTGATTATCTATTTGCATATTACAAATCATTAATTATTGAAATGCCTACATTGGTAAGAATAGGATATAGGAACTGATGTCTCTTTGTAGATACAATTGAGCAGGCATGCATTCTTATAGCATCAATATCTTAAATTCTGAATGTATGAATCATCAAAATATTCAGAGAATGAAGATGCATTTATTCTAGGCACAAAACAAGAAACTCTAATTATTGGCCTGACTCCAACTATAGGGACATTTGACCAAATCAGTTTATTAAATAATCATAACAGCTTTTTGATGGGAAAAATATTGGAAAAAATTAGATTTTCATTTTAAACTTGTGAGTGAATACTCATAAAAATCAGAGACTTTGTGTTATGATGAAGTTATCAGTTAAAGATATCTGATTAATTATGCATAATTATAGGTGCCCAACCCGGAAAAATAAGACTTAGATACACATACCACCAGACTGAAGGTCTTTTCTTCATATTGAATATTGTGTAACATCTAATTATCATTAAATTATTACCAAACATCCAATGTTAAAATAAGATCATATTCCTAATCAATCAATCAATAAACATTTATTAAACATCTATTTTGTATCAGACACTGTTCTAATCACTCTAACCATCATAGGAACATCAACAAAGAGCATGGGATGACCAATATTCAGAATCCAGTAGAATGTAAATTCCTTGAGGGCAGAAAGTGCTTTTCATTTTATATCCATTCTGTTTTGAATATGGCAGAGATAGGGATGGGAAAGAGAACCATAATTTCATTTATATAGTTAACCTCTAATGAAGTAACTCCTTCTACCAAAGTAAATTGTTATTTTTACTGCACTTTATTATCTTAAAATGTTGCCTATAGCACTAAGAAGTTAAATGAAATTGTCAGGGGTTCTACCCTTTTCTTCTTTCAGCTGCATGATTTTGGAATGTCTTACTACTTGTTACCATTTCTAGCAAAAGGTGTCTGGGAAAGTCAAAGGGAAAGAGATTCAAATACTGTTTTTTTTTTTTCTGTATTCACCAAATCCATAATTTAGTTGCAGAGAAGATAAACTACATTGGCTAACCTGATGTCTTACCAGTTTTTATTTTCTCTATTTCCCCTGTCTTTAGTTAGCTGAGATGATTTCAATTTGAAATTTTGGTTTTATCTTACTCCTTAGACATATAGATTCCATTGTTTTCTACCTCATGTAGGCCTGCATTATATTCTAAAACTTTTAATTACACAGGCCTAACAGAAGCCACTTCACCATATCTGTACATGAAATGGAGTCAACCATCATTCTAACTGACTTTTTAAGTAGTAGCAATTCTGTTAGAAAAAAAAGCCATTACAAAGCTCTCCCAGGACCATTTATGTTTAAGAGCACTACAGATTAGGACATAATAGGTTCCTGAGAAATGGGAGATGAAAGTCCATCATTATTTCAGTTATTTCAACCCCTTTTTAGTAGGTCACATATTATTTTTCTTTTCAGATGAGTACACCTTTACCAAAAAGAAAATTTCTCCAGTAATGTGTGCCTTCCTATTACTGGTACCGTAACATTTCAGGCTGTCAGCTTTTCTATGTCAAATTCCTGGTTTCAGCAGTTTATAAATATTCATATATGGGGAACAACCTGATGAGAAAATCAACTTGATTTCTATGGATTAGAAAACCAGAAAACACATACTATGCTGGCATTCTAGAAGAGGAAGGAAGAAGGTAGAGAAGTCAGAGATGGTACCAGTGGGACAAAGAGAGTTATAACTGGGAAGGTTATATAGGCTGTATTTTCATAATTTAGATTAATTATTCTTATTATACAGGTGATGATCATTGTCCTTCCAGTATCTCAGAGTTGTTGTAGGAAAAAAAAACACTGAAAATCTCAGAGAAATATGAATATATAAGTTGTTGATTATTTCCACAAATACTTGAGGTAATATTTGTGTGTATATACACATATACACACATACACACATACACACACAACTCAGTAACATATAGTATGGGATGGAGTATGGGATATGAAGTCAGGAAGACCTGAATTCAATCTGGTCTCAGACACTTAGCAGCTGTGTGATCCTGAGCAAGTCACTTATTTTTTGTCGATCACTGTTATTCCATGGATAGTTACATTCCTGTAATAACCAAATTAGATAATTAGAAAATCAAATTAGATAATATCAAACAATCAATCAACCTACTATATGCCAGGCACTATGTTAAGCACTGAGGATACAAAAAGAGGCAAAATTTACTGCCTTTAAGAAACTTACAATATAATGGGGGACATAGTATGCAAAACAAAAATAAAAACAAAAACAAAAAAAATAAAACTATACCATTTTGCAAACCTTAAAGTACTAGTATTATCACTATTTACATGTGCATGAAATTAAGATTTTAATATTGTTAAGATTTGTTCGTGTGATATTCTATTGCCTCTAAACGCCTCAGTCTGGCATTGGAAGTTTTCCATATTCTGGATTCAATTTATCTTTGCACACTCATTTCCCATTACTTCCCTTCCCACTGTCTATTTTCCAGGCTAATTGATCTTATTACTATCCCCCAAATTTGGCATTCCATCTCCTGCCCCTGTGTCTTTGCAGATTCTAATACATTTCTGGAATTCACTTCCCTCTTCATCCTGGGCTCATATAATGCCCAACTTACTCCCAAGGTCCAACTCAGTTACTTTTTCTGAGCTCTCCTCCAAATTATGTTGGTATGTGTGCATTTGTAAATACTTCAGTTCACCCTCCATCCTTGTTTTCTGAACAGAATGAGAGATACTTGAAAATTCAGACTATTTTGTTTTGTTTTTTTCTTTTCTTTTTGTATCTCTAATATTGCCTTGTACACAATAGGTTAAGCTGAATTGAATGTATTTCTGAATTGGTAAGTTCCCTGGAATTTTCACCTTGGAAGGTTGTCTCAGGCTATTTCCTCCATTTGTTTGACCACTCATTTTTTCCACTTAATGTTGCAAGCAATCTGTCTATCAAAAGAAATTTATTCTGCAAACCTCTGATTCACTGCCACCCGGCTTCATCAAAATATTATTTTGGTAGGACTTTTGATGGCTGACTAAAAGAGGAACCAAAACATGAATTCCAGGAGAGTAAAAAAAAATCAAACTCACAGAGGATAAGAAATAACAAAGACTTCAGTGAACATCATTATAGTTTTTTCACCATCAGAAACCCATTTAGTTGAGGATAAAGCACTCTGGCTGTGATTCTGTCTTGGTTTTTGAAGGAAGAACTAGGCTGAAACAGCTCTTTAAATGCATCTCTTTGAACCTTGGAAAAACAACCCCCAATCAATCTGCCTGGTATGGTTAGTGATTTAGAGGAGGAATGAGAAAGGGGAGCATTAGGCAGGAGACAAAGATATTTTCCCTAATTAAGTATAGACAAAAGGAAAGAGAAATAAGAGGAGTTATATATGAACAGAGAACTGAGGATAAAACAAAATTGGCTTCAAAAGGCATAGTTTCTTTAAAAATTAAATATATACATATATATACATATATATATATATGTTGTTAAAGGAATGGTATTTCAAACAGATTGAGAACTAAATTACTATAAAATCATATTCCAAATAAGCAAAAGTTAAAAAGCAAAGATATAATACAATATATGTATACATTGGGGTTGGCACTCTCAGCTGATTGCTTATAGGCATCAATTAATTTTTACTGGAATGCTATTAAGTAAGAACTCTTGCCTTCAATTTCCAGATAAATAAAATAAAAGGCAGATAGGTTAAATGCTAAACCCAGGGTTGTAGAACAAGTTAGAGGCAAAATCTGAACCAGATATCAGGAGCATTGATGCACAAGAAGGTGATATTTCAGTGTATCAGTTCTGGTCCAAAGAAAGGTCTTTGTGATTTTGATGACTTTTTGTGACTTTGATTGACTTTTGTGACTTTGTGGCTTCTTTTGTACTGTGCCAGGCTCTGTAATTGTTGGATATTTCATTGGATGGGTCCTCAGATCCAATCCTTCCTCTTAAAACCCTTGTCCTGCTCCTTACTTTAGTGTTGTCTTTAGGTCCTGTAAGGAAATATGAATCTATTCTTTGAACTCTGACCTTGAAGTTATTTTTGTCTCCATGTATTGGGAAACACATAATTTATAACCATGGGATCTTTGTCTTCCTCCCCAAAGGGCCTAAATAGGCAGATGAGTGGCCCTGGACTTGGAATTAGGAAGTCTCTGAGTTCCAATCTAGCCTCAGACACTTACTAGCTGTGTGAACTCAGTCAAGCCACTTAACCTCTATCTGCCCCAGTTTCCTCATCTATAAAATGGGGATAATAATTTTGTAAAATGCTTATCAAGACCTAAAGCTCTATATAAACACTAGCATTTATTCAATTAAAAAAAGGAAAATAGATGAGTCAACCTTAAGTCTGGCTCCCTGTCATGAAATTATGGGCACACCTCAGGAAATTCAAAGAGGATCATAAGTTTGCTTCAAGGATAGGAAAAAGGGGTGTGTGTGTGTGTGTCTGTGTGCCTGTGTCTGTGTCTATGTCTGTGTCTGTGTTTATGCACATGCTGTGTCTGTGTCTGTGTTTTTATTTAACCAAACCCATGATTCCATAAATATAAGGAGCTCCCTCTGAGGAACTCCTTCTACCAATAAACAATCGCAAATACTTTACAACTTATAGTCTTTGAAAGTTGGGACACTTAAAAGATTTGTCAAGGGTCTCACAGCCAGCATATGTCCAAAATCAGGATTAAATCTTGGCCTTCTAGACTTTGAGTCCAATTCTCTATTCACATAGTGTATTGCCTAGCCCTACTTTATCTCTATGTTATATATATATATATATATATATATATATACACACATATACACAAGTATATTATATTTGTTTATGTTCATACACTACATTTATGTTTACAGCCTTTGATTCCCAACAATAGGCAGCTTCTAAGAGGCATGAAACTAATTTCATTAACTAGGAGGAAATATAGAAATATTGAGAAGGAAAAAAGCCAGCCTTGTTCTTCTGCCTTCTTCCTTTCCAAAAGAATGAGAAATGAACCCAAGCAGATTGCTTATAAATAACTAACTAAAAGGAGGCTAATGTGGATGATGATATTGCCAATATAGAATTAGGAATGACTGAAGGGGCTTCTTTATAAAACTCAAGATCTCATTTGAAAGTTCTTCTTTTACTCAGTCTATAGTTAGGTAATATGAGTAGCAAAAGAGACCTGAATCAACCAGGATGGGATACCCACCCTCCATTCAGCAATCAGGCACAAACAAAACAAAATTTGTGTCTCTATTGCTTGTTATCTGTTGGGCTGAGCCTTCACTCATGTTGCTTATTAAAACCAGGATTGATCCACAGGGTAGAAGGGCAACGCATGGGTCCCTGATTCATCACACTGCCAAAGTCACATTGTTCTGCAAACCCAGGAATCTAAATAAATATCTCTTGTCCAAAGGTTTAGGTAAAGGGCCTGCTAACTGTGTTTTTGTTAACAGTGAATGGTGTGATACCCAGCAGAGCCTCTGAGTGAGAACTCTATATGAGATGATCAAAGAAGTCCTTTTTGCCTTTTCTCCTGCTCCCCAACTCCTCCCTTAAATTCTCTCCTAATCTAGAAGTGAAAAAACTACTACCAAGAAATCAATGTTAAGCACATCATAAGGAAAACATGGATAGAATTGAACAAAATAATGAAGAGTAAAATAAGCAGAACCCAGACAACATTGTATATAATAGCAATATTGTTTTAAGAACAACTTTTGAGCAAATAATCTTGACTATTATAAATGCCCAAAGTAGCTACAAAAGACATATGAAGAAAGATGCTATATGCATTCTGAGAAATAATTGATAAATAGAAGCAGATGTAGAATAATTTATAAATACATAAAATATATATGTATGTATGTATATATCTATATCCATCTATCTACCTATATATATATGTATATCTATCTATCTATCCATCCATCTATCTATCTATCTATCTATCTATCTATCTATCTATCTATCTATATTTCTATAACTATATTTATTGATAGCTATCTCTAGGGGAGAGGGAAAGGAAGAAAAAAGGGTAGGGAAAGAAATTTGCAAAATAACCTTGTTATATAAAAAAAGAAATTATAAGTTATATGTAATAGATTTGCAGTTTTATGTGCAATCATCTCTTTTAGTAATTATACCATGTTATAAAATGCATATTAAATAAATTTAAAATAAAATAAATGAATTTTTTAGATTAAAAAAAATGTACGCCTAATTAAGCCAGAGATAGTTTTAGCCCTCTGTCATTTTCCCAAATTCCAAGTTCTAGATCCATTTGGAGTTTCCTCCTTCAGAAAACTATGACCTCCTAGGAAAAAGAAAATGAAGTCATGTAAACACAATCTTTGCTGTATGGATTAGATGCCCCCAATCAATATTCTCAGGTTCCTTCCCTTTCTCTTGATCTTATTCTTTTCTCTTCCTGTCCCACTCCCAAATTCTTGGAGATTATATTCTAATAGGGAAATACAAGGTGGGGGGGGGGGGGGAAGGAGGAAGAGGGAAGTGGTTTTTTTTTTTTTTTTTTTTTTTGTTAGTTTTGTTTTGTTTTGTTTTGTTTTTTAAAGCTCCTGGAAACTGGAAGGAGTGGGTTTGTAAGGAAATGCACCTATGAAAAAAAGGCCATAGGGTAGAGACATTTCCAGTACGAAAAGGCTACTGACAAGGGAGTGGTAAAGTCTGTTGGTGTGTCAATAAACATTTATTAAGTATCAGGCACTGTGCTAAAACTGTACCAAACTAGTCTATCACTGAACCATGCTGTTCCCTAAAGCTAAAAGAGAAATGAAGGCAAAGAAGGGCACAGAAGAGTAGGCAATGTGGTAGAATCACTCGAGAATATTTGAATTGTCAATGATAACTAGATAAGGAAGAAAGGGACAAGTTATAAATGTGTCATGGGGAGCCCATGCACCCCATGTACTCTTCTGTTTAATCAGTCCCCTTTCCCCAGTCCCAATGTGCCCTCATTTCATGGGGTGCCTGGACCACTCTCACTACGCTCCTGGCTCCCTTTCTCATTCTTCAGATTTATTCCACCTCCTTGCCAGCAGCCATCTCATCCTGGAGATTCTCTGCCCTGTGGTCCTCTCCTCTGATTGGTGCATTTCCAGTCCCCACTCCATCCCCGCTCCATAAATTTTTAAGACAGTGTCTTTCCCTGTAAGAACGCAATCCCCTTGGAAATGGGGATTGTCATATTTATTCATATTTGTTGCAGTGCTTAGCATAGAGGTTGATCCAAATGAAACATTTAATAAACACTACATGTATCTAGTTAAATACCAGTGACCTTATACCATTGTAACACTTTCCTCCAAGTATTCCCTAACTTAGATACAGTGTACTTTTGGATTCCTTCAGATCATAGATTTAGAGCCCAGGAGAATCTTAGAGCAGTTGTGACAAATTGGAAAAAAAAAAGGGAGGGGCCGCTAAGAACTACATATTAACTTAGAAAACCAGATATTAGTATTACCTTAGTTCTATTTCATTTTCATTTTTTGTTCAGTATTTCCCAGTTGCATTTTAAACTGGCACTAGGCTCTCAGTGTCAGGCTTCCATGTGGCCCGGGCTGTGTGCTGACATGTCTGCCTTAGAGAAGATGATCAATGTGCTTAGAGTGATAGAGAGATAAGAGTGGATTTGAAGTCAGCAAGACCTGAGTTCGAATCTGCACTCAGACATTTACTAGCTGTGTGACCCTCAGAAAGTCACTTAACCCTGTTTGCCTCAGTTTCCTCAATTATAAATTAAGCTCGAGAAGGAAATGGCAAACCACTTCAGTATCTTCGCCAAAAAACCTCCAGATGGGGTTATGAGGAGTTGGACACAACTAAAAAAGTAGCAAACAATTCCTGACTTTAAATTCAGTGCTTTAAACTAGTTAGTCATTTATCTCTCTGCAAGGATTTTTAAGTACTTTCTGTGTGTCAGACACTATGCTAAATACTGAAAGGGACTAGGAGGGTGGAGGCAAAAAAATAAAAATAAAAAATAAACAAAAAACCTGGTCTCAGTCTTCAAAAAATCACTTTCTAAGGAGAGAGACAATATGCAAATAGCTGTACACATAGAAGATATAAACAAAACAAAGGAGGTTAACTGTAGTATCTATATCTCAGGGTTGCTGGGAGAATCAGATAAGATAACACATGTTATTGTTGTTGTTGTTATATAGAAAGTAATCTCTTAGAGAGCATTAGCAGCTGGGAGTAGGGAGGGGAGTGTGAAGATTGCCATGGGAGGATTAGGAAATGCTGGGTGGCATTTGAACTGAGTCTTCCAATTCTTGGTCAACTGCTAGAGTTGGGTTTGAGAAATATTGAGAAAATTGTGAAATAATGAAGAGAGGATTGGATTAGAAATAGATATCTAGATTTAAATCCTAGTTTTGCCACTTACAAATAATGTTATTGAGCTGGCGACAACACTTGTCTGGACCTCTGTAAATACTTGTAACCACCTTTCAAGATTATTTCCAGAATCAAATGAGCTAAGGTATAGAAAGTGCCTAGTGAGCTATTATTAAGTGCTCTTTAAATGTCCACTCTTATTAGCACTGCTAGCCTGGTATTTTCTTCAAACCTGGATGCTTCTTTATTCACATTTTTTTCATTAGTCTTTTGCTTTTTGATGTTAGAAGCCTGGATATGAAAGTTTTTTCAAGCTTTTATAGCCATTTTTTCTATCAAAAAATGGGATACTTTCCTACATGTGCATCAAATATCAGAATTAAATGACCTATTTTTAATATTGAGCCCATTAATGAGGGATGTTTTCTGCAAGTATTATAACCTGTCAGTCTCTTTGGTGGTGCTTGACATTTAATGAATCAAGGAAACTGAAATTTTAATTGTGAGATTCTCCTGAGGACAACAGACAGCTGCTGCAAAAGTATATCACTGAAGTATTCACTGAGCTGGTAATGGGGCTAAATAAAAAAAAAAATAATGCCTAAGAAAATATTCCTTTCATTAAAAAGTGGCATGTTTTATTTTTTTTGAAAACCCAGATAAATATACTTTTGTATATTTGTACAAGTATAATTGTAAAGTAAAAGTTATGTACTTTAAGAGGCTACAGATCATCTATTATGATTGCTACCAAAACATTAGTATAAGATATGAACTAAAACACATGGACTCAAGCTGAAAGTCAAGGAATCAGGGCTTTCATTAAGTTTAGACTTATTAGTTGGGTCTATAAGTCCCAGAAAGCTCTTAACCACCAAGACAATTCCCTCATTCATTTAACTGGGATGCCTGAAATTTTCACCATTAAGCTCTTTCCCTTGATTTAAAACAATTTTGGCTCCTGTTAAAATGCTAGCATGTTGTCTCAGAGGAGTAATATCTAAAAGACAGTATAGTTACAGCTAAGAGAATTGAAGTGCTGGGATTTGAATTCAAGCCCTGGCTTTACCACTTACTACTTTGGAGAAATCCCCTAATTTCTTTGAAACTCAGTTGCCTTGTCTATAAGATGAAGGAGTTAGACTAGTTTAGAGAATTATAAAGTTCCTTCTAGCTCAGCATTTATAATCCTACAAGTTCCTCCAATAAAAACTAAATCTACCTGAATATATGATTTTCTTCTTTCCTCCTCTTCCTCCTCCTCCTCCTTCTCTTCCTCCTCCTCTTCCTCCTCTCTTCTTCTTCTTTTTCTTTTCTCCTTTTCCTCCTCCTCCTCCTCCTTCTTCTTTCTTCTTTTTTCTATCTGTTTCTAGATTTCTATCTTTGCCTCTCTGAGAACCTAGAACAGTGCTTGACACATAGTAGACACTTAATGAATGTTTATTAAATGGATTGAAATTAAATTTACCTATTATCAGCCATTAGTTTCTAGCTACCAGGAGTTAGGGACTGAAGGGTATTGTACAGATCAGCTAAATTTTGATAGCTAGTCAGAGAGTATTAATATATTTATGTGAGTATGTTCAGCAATTACAGAACCATTCCCATGTACTTGGTTATTCTAAAAAGTAAGTAGGCACATCAAATCTTTGGAAAAGCAGAAAATTGTGCTTTGTCTTCTGTTCTTGATATCTTTTGCCTTCAGGAGATGAATAACCATAGCAATAAATGCCAATGCTTAATTAGAGTGATTTGGTTTAATTTGGGTGTCTCTTCTCATCTTCAACAACCAAATATAACTTTAGTATCTAAATTGCCTTTTTTCTTTTTTTAAATTTTTATTTACAAAACATATGCATGGGTAATTTTTCAATATTGACCCTTGCCAAACCTTGTGTTCCAAATTTCCCCCTCCTTCTTCCACCCCCTCCCCTAGATGGCAGGTAACCCAATAAATGTTAAATATCTTAAAATACTTATTAAATCTAATACATATATGCATATTTATGCAGTTATCTTGCTGCACAAAAAAATGGATCAAGAAGGAAAAAAACTGAGAAAGAAAATAAAATGCAAGGAAACAACAACAGAAAGAGTGAAAATACTATGTTGTGGTTCACACTCAAGTTTCCCCAGGCCTCTCTCTGTGTATAAATGGCTCTCTTCATCACAAGATTATTGGAACTGATCTGAATCACCTCATTGTTGGTGTCCATCAAAATTGATCATTGTATAATCTTGTTTTTGCTGTGTATGATGATCTCCTGGTTCTGCTCATTTTACTTAGCATTAGTTCATGTAAGTCTCCCCGGGCCTTTCTAAAATCATCTTGCTGATCTTTTCTTACAGAACAATAATATTCCATAACGTTCATATACCATAACTTATTTAGCCATTCTCCAACTGATGGGCACCCACACAGTTTCCAGTTTCTTGCCACTATAAATTGTCTTCTTTCTCTTTTCGCTATTTGTGACTTTCTTTCATCTGTCAACCATCCCTAAACAGCACCATTGTTTGTAATAATTACTCCTCTCAGGGCAAGAAAGGAAGTTACTAATAGAAGATAATTAGAGGCTACAGCCACTGTATTCATTTAAATTTCAGAAATGATTTCCACTATGGATGTTCTGTATCTCCTACACTAAAGATTTCCTCTGTTGCCTTGTCTTAACCTGGAAAGGTGGCTGTGTCCTCTAAGTCTATCCCAGAGGAATTCAGGATTTGATAAATCCAACTAAGATGGAAAATTTCTAGTGTGACCAAGAGGTAAACAATTCTGAGGACCATTCTCACTAAATTCACTAAGTTCATCATCTAAAGATTATCCACCAGAATATGAATTTTTCTGCCATATAAATTCACAAAAACCTTGTACTAAAGGATAGAGTGCTTGAGATCTAAATCAGGGATGGAGGTCTTGACAATGATAAATTATAAAACACTGAAGTATCAATATGTTCTTTGTGCCTAAAAATTGGTACAGTCTAAGTAATCCCTTCAATATGAAGTCCTTGAAAGGCACATTGTGAGTTGGATTCCATTCAAGACCATTGCTCATAAGACTTTGTCAATACATATGACCAACTTGACATGTGTGGAAAAGAATATGAAAGTTGAGAAATCCAGGCAGACAGGAAGCACGTGAAGTCAGGATAACTTACCCTTCTAGCTTGGCAACCCTGTTGGAATCTCTCTTCTTTTAAATGTATAATTTCTTTGTGGAAGCTGCTTCTGGTTTGATGAAATCATTGACTGTAAGCTACTTTCTCTGCTACTACAAAATTTTTTGTGTGTGTCCCCTATTAGTCTACTTTATTTGCTGCACTGCTACCTGAGGAAGTTTGGTTTGAGTCACTCTTTGCTGATTGCTTTCAAATGACACCTGCTGAATAACAACTATTATGCCATTTTCTTTTCAGGGTAAAAATATATTCACCCTTTTAGTTCCTTGTCCCAGAAACTAACTCAGCTCTTTTGTGATGCAACTGACTAGTTTATTTCTTAGACATAAAGTTTTTGCTTTCTTTAACTGTTTTTTTTTCCCCTCTGGACTTATATTTTACTCATTCAATGTAAATTGCCTCTGAGTTAATTTGGCAAAACCTCTCAACACTCAAAATTCCCATTATAATCCACACATAGCACCCACCAAAAGTTTCATTTAGCAAGCTAGAGAGACACAGTAGAACACATAACTTTTATTCTGTCTTCCTGCCAGCATCAAACTCATAGCTCTTCTTACATTAGGACCTACATTTGCCTTGCATTTTGCAAATGTCTCTACTTGCACAAAGGATCCCATTCCATTCCATCTCTTCTAAAATATTACTTCTTCTTACTAAATAAGGTTAGCCTGTTTACATTTCTATATGGAAAGATGATAATATATAGATCCTAAGAACTTTATCACTATTGGGCCAGTTAGAAAGATACTACATAGACATAGGACATGAAAAGTGAGTTGAATATGTCAGGATGATCTAAAACAAAAAGTGAAGGGTGAAAGAGTAACATATTGGGAGGAAAAGAAAGGGAAATGGGGGAGATTGTTTCATATAAAAGAGACACATAAAGAAGAACTTTTATAATAGAGGGAAAATAGGGGAGGGAGAAGGCAAGTAATACTTGAATTTCTTTCTCATCTGAATTGGCTCAGAGAAGGAAAAATAGATGAGGAGAGAGAGAGAGAGAGAGAGAGAGAGAGAGAGAGAGAGAGAGAGAGAGAGAGAGACAGAGAGAGAGAGACAGAGAGAGAGACAGAGAGAGACAGAGAGAGACAGAGACAGAGACAGAGACAGAGACAGAGACAGAGAGACAGAGACAGAGAGACAGAGAGACAGAGAGACAGAGAGAGACAGAGACAGAGACAGAGACAGAGGTGAGCCAGTTAAAAAAGGGAAAGTAGATTAAACAAAATCAAGTTTTGAGGAAGGATAGGATAAAAAAAAGAAAGAGAAGGATAAAAAGGAAAAAAAATAATAGAACAGAGGAAACTGCATCGTTTATAATCACAAGTATGAATGTGAATGGGATGAACTTACCGTTCTGCAGATAGCAGAATGGATCTATGTTGTTTACAAAAAATACATTTGAACACACAGAGTTAAAATATGAGGCTGGAGCAGTATTTATTGTGCCTCAGCTGAAGTTAAAAAGAAGACAGAAGACACAATCATAATTCCAGACAAAGCAAAACAAAAACAGACTAATTAAAAGAAATAGGTAAAGAAAATGTACTTCATTGAAAGGCTTTATAAACAATAAATATCAATATGCATCTTTCAGTATAGCACAAACATTCTTAAAATTTGAATGTTACAGGAGGAAATAGTAAAACTATACAAGTGGGGGGATTTTAACTGTCTCCTCTAGAACTTATTAAATCCAACCAAAAATAAACAAGAAAGAAATTAAGGAGGTAATTAGAATGTTAGAAAAGTGAGGTATGACAGACCTTTGGAGGAAACTGAATAGGAAGAAAAAGGAATTTTTTTTTAACCATACAAAAATAGATCATGTAATACAACACAAAACCTTCAAAGACAAATGTAAAAGACAGAAATATTAAATGTATTCTCTTAGGATCATAATGTAATAAAAATTATATTCAACAAAGGACAGCAGAAGGTGATATGATGAACCTTAGAGCATTAATTTAAAAATTACTTGAAATAATTAACAACTTTAGCAAATTTGCAGGAGATAGGATAACCCAAAGTAAATTATCAGCCTTCTTAGGTAAGACCAACAAATCCCAGCAACAAGAAATAGGAGAAATTCCATTTAAATAATTGTAAAAAAAATATAAAATAAAATGTTTAGGAGTCTACCTGCCAAGACAAATTCTGGAACTATATGAACACAACTAGAAAACATTTCACACAACTAAAGTAAGATTTAAACAAGTGGAAAAATATTAATTGCTACTGAGCAAATTTAATAAAAATGACCGTTCTGCCCAAACTAATTTATTTATTCAATGGAATACTAATCAAATAACCCAAAAATTCTTTGATAGAGCTAGAAAAAATAGGAACAAAATTGATCTGGAAGAAAAAAACCTCAAGAATAAGCAACAGCCACAAAATTATCTGGTACTAAGAAAGAGAGAGGTGAATCAGTGAAATAAATTAAATATATAAGACATGGTAGTCAGTTAAAATGTAACCTAGTGTTTGAAAAACTCAGACTCCATCTTTTAGGATAAAAACTCGCCATTTGATAAAAACTGGAAAAACTGGAAAACATTAAGACACAAACCAGGTAGGACCAAAATAAGGTCTAAATCAGTGCATGATTTAGATATAAAGGAGACGCCATAAGCAAATTAGAAGACAAAGGAACAGTCTTCCTATCAGACTTATGGAAAGAGAAAAATTAAGAGATAGAGACCATCACAAAATGCAAAATAGATAATTAAATTAAAAATCTTTTGCACAAACAAAATTAATGCAAACAAGATTAGAAGGAAAACAGAAAGTTGAAAACAATCTTTACAGCAAGTATCTCTGATAAAGACCACATTTTTCAAATATATTGAGAACTGAGTCAAATTTTTAGTAATACAATCCATTCCCCAATATATAAATGATCAAAAGATATGAGCAGGCTGTTTTTGGAGGAAGAAATCAAAGCTATGTATAGGCATGATGAAGAAGTGTTTTAAATCACTTTTGTTTAGATAAATGCAAATAAAAACAATTCTGAGACACCACCTGTCTCAGACCTATCAAATTGGCTAATATGAAAGAAAGAAAAGGAAAATAAATGTTGGAGAGGATGTGGGAAAATTGGAAATATAATACACTGTTGTTAATGTTGTGAATTGATCCAACCATTCCCAAGAGCAATTTGGAACTATGCCCAAAGGACAACCAAACTGTGCATACCCCACTTTGATCCAGCAATACCAGTATTAGGTCTGTATCTCAAAGAGATCAAAAACAGAAAGAAAGAGGAGGGAAGAAGTAAGGGAGGGAGAGAGGAATGAAGGAATGAAGGAAGGGAGGAAGAAAGGGATGTAGGGAGGGAATGAGGAAGGAAGGAAGGAAGGAAGAAGAAGAAAGAAAGAAAACATGATGCAAAGGTTAGGGGCCCTAACTTTTGATCCTGGAGAATAATATTGTGAATTAAGGTTAGGAAATTATATTTCAAATCACTGAATCACTTGCATGATGAATTGATAAAAGAATGAAATAGATATTTTGAGGAAATAATTTTAGATTTCCGAGGAGTGAAGAAAGGATCGTGAAGTGGAGGAAGTGTGTATAGATAACTTTTTTTCAAGTTTGGCAATAAAGGGAAGATTATAGAACAAAAGAACAACAGGACCAAGTAAATGATTTTTAAAGACCAGCTATGGAAACTAGGTACAGTGGAGAAAGCACCAAGTCTGGAGTCAGGAAGACCAATCTTTCTGAGTTCAAATCTGACCTCAGACACTTATTAGTTGTTTAACTCTAGGCAAATCATTTAGTCCTATTGCCTGTGTTTTCTCATCTGTAAAATGATCTGGAGAAGGAAATGGCAAACTACCCAGTATTTTTGCCAAGAAAACCCCAAATGAGGTTACAAAAAGCATTACATGACTAAAATGACTGAACAAAAACAAATGGGCAGAGAACATTTGTAGTCTATAAAGAAGGAACTAGTACAAAAATATATATTTAAGATGGGAGAAATATCTTCCAATTGGAGGAATAAGGAAAAACTTCATAGAGGATGTAGCCTATGTATGAGGTAGACCAAAAAGAAAGGAAGGATGTCTGGGCAAAATGCTGGGATCATCTGTGGGCAAACACGCTGGGGCCATCTGTTCAAAACATCCAGAAACTGAGCAGTAACAAAATCAGAGTAGTTGACAAATTTTTTGATCTTTCAGAAAGTGGAAGAAGCCATGATCAGGACTTCCATTCCAGATTTAGTTTTTTGTTGTTGTTTTTTTGTTTTGTTTTGTTTTTTGCTGAGGCAATTGGGGTTAAGTAACTTTCCCAGGGTCACACAGCTGGGAAGTGTTAAGTGTCTGAAACCAGATTTGAACTCAGGTACTCCTGGTTTCAGGGCTGGTGCTCTATCCCCTATGCCACTTACCTGCCCCCAGACTTACTTCTTTTTAAAATTAAATTTAATGTTTTTCAATTAGTACCTTCCTTCTCCAATTAAGAGAAGAGAAAAACAAAACCCTTATAACAAATAAGCAGTCACAGAAAACAAATTCCTGAATTAGCTACATCTAAAAAATTTCTCAGTCTGTATCCTGTACCAATCACCTCTCTGTTGAGAGGTGAATAACCTGTTTCATCACGAGTCCTTTCAAATTCTGGTTGATTGTTGTATTGATCAGAATTCTTAAATCTTTTAATGTTGCTTGTCTGTACAATGTTGTTGTACATATATAAATTGTTCTCCTATTTCTGCTTATTTTGCTCAGTATTCATTTATATCTTTTGAGGTGTCTGTGAAATCATTCATTTCACTATCTATTATGGAACAAAAAATTCCTTTGAATTCATATACTACAATTTATTCAGCCATTCTCTAATTGACGGGAATGAACTCCTTTAGTTTCTATTTCTTTACCACTACAAAAGAGCTACTTTTAAACCTATGGTTTTTTTTTTCCTTCTTTCTTTGATCTCTTTGACACATAAACCCAATATTGGTACTAATGGATCTAAAGAGGAAAAAAAGAGGTGAATAAAGTAGAAATTAGAATGAACATGGAAGTTATCATTTTATCTCAAATTTTGATGCATGAGAAACAGAAGCAACCTCCATCATATATCTGAGCCAAGCAGATAGATATCAAAGAATTCACACTAATATATTGTTTCTGTCTCCATATTTCCTCTTCTCTCCTCTCATAAAGATTAAAGTTCCCTCCTTTTATTCTTCCTATTTTAAAACTCTCCATCCTTTAATATATCTTCCATATAATTACAGCCCCCCCCACTCTCCAGGTTCAAATACAAACTCTTCTGCTTGACATTTAAAAGTCTTTCCAACCTGGTCTCTCCTTAATTTTCCAGTCCTCTTACTTTCCTCCAAATAATTTAAGGTTCAGTCATGATGGCCTACTGGTTCTTCATACATGATGTTCCATCTCTTATCTCTGTGGCTTTGTTTATCCCATTCCTGAAATGTTCTTCCTCTTCATTTCTATCTATTGGAATGCCTGGTTTCTTTTAGGATTTATATAGTCCCTTCTGTCCACATGATTTTTCCCCCTTATTCTCTTTAGCTGATAATGTTCTTCCTTAACTTTATATTCACTTTTTACATATTTTGTATATATGTATAATGTATATGTATGTATATCTTGTCTTCCATGATAAAATGTATAAATATCTTGAGGGCAGGGATTTTTTTTTTGTTTCCAGTGTTCAACAGTGTCTGACATACAATCAGTATATAATAACTACTTGTTGATTGATTACTTGATCTATGCCTTTGGTCATAGGAAAGACTGAAAGAGTTTGCTGTAAACCTATTAGCAGTAGTGGAGAAGAAATTCATTTTTTTTCTTTTTTCTCTTTAAAAAATTATTAAAGCTGTTTTATTTACAAAACAGAATTTTTTAACATTGGGTAATTTTTTAACATTGACCCTTGCAAAACCTTCTGTTCCAAATTTTGCTCTCTTTCCCCTCTCTCTCTAGATGCCCTTTCCCCTAGATGGCAGGTAGTCCAATACCTGTTAAATATGTTACAATATATATTAAATCCAATATATGTATACATAATTATCAGTTATCTTGCACAAGAAAAATCAGCTCAAGAAGGGGAAAAACTGAGAAAGAAAACAAAATGCAAGCAAACAACAACAGAAAGAGTAAACATACTATGTTGTGGTCCACAGTCTTCTCTCTGGGTGTAGATGGCTCTCTTTTCATCATTGAACAATTGGAACTGGTTTAGATCATCTCCTTGTTGAAGGGAACCACGTCCATCAGAACTGATCCTCGTATAGTCTTGTTGCCGTGTATAATGATCTCCTGGTTTGGCTCATTTCACTTAGCATCAGTTCATGTAAATCTCTCCAGGCCTCTCTGAAATCATCCTGCTGGTCATTTCTTACAGAACAATAATATTCCATGACATTCATATACCATAACTTATTCAGCCATTCTTCAACTGATGGACATCTATTCAGTTTCCAGTTTCTTGCCACTACAAAAAGAGCTGCCACAAACATTTTTGCACATATGGGGCTCTTTCCCTCCTTTAAGATCTCTTTGGGATATAAGCCCATTAGAAACACTACTGGGTCAAAGGGTATGCACAGTTTGATAACTTTTTGAACATAGTGTAGAAAAGACATTCAAAGTGGATAAGTTAATAACATCAGCCCAACAGCATTATCTTTGCAAATGATAGAGAGCAAGACATATATAGAAGGGTAGAGCATTGGCTCATTAGGAAAGACTATTTGTAAAGCATATGGCTTTGTTGACTGATTAAAAAGGAAATTTATGGAAGATCTGAAAACCAGATTACCTGGAATCTTTTTTTTTTAAATTTCTAATTTCTACTTAAATCTCTGCCAGATAGTGGACAACCTTTAAAAAAGGTGCCAAGGTTCTCACAGGGAAAATTTTGCTGTGTTCCTTTTTGGCCCCCTTCTAGTCAAAAAAGAATAGTTCTACATTAATAATGGGTTACAAGCCATTATATATGTATAACTACACAGCATATGTTTAGAGAATGATAAATACTAGACATTCAGCTGAATGTGAATGTTAGGTTGTACAATTATTGTCTAAAAAAATTGTTGTGTTGTGAAATATTCGGATTTGTGGCAAAAAAAAAATCTGTCAGACTGGCTTCCTGTAGTGGAACTTTGCCTTCAATAGCTTGTCATGTGGAACCATGGGAGGTGGGAGTTACAGGATTTGCCACTCACTTGCTAGGGCAGCTGGGTGGCATAGTGAATAGAGTTCAAATTCAACCCTGAACACTTATTTTAGGTGCATGACTCTGGGCAAATCACTGACCCCTCAATTTCCTCAATTGAAAAATGAGGATAATAACAATACCTACTACATAATATAATATTTAAATCAAATGAGATATATTTGTAAAGTGCTTAGCATAATGTTAGCACAAAGGAGATGTTATAGAAGTATTTATTACCTTTCCTTTCTCTGAATAGTTGTAGTAATGAGGGGGAATACACTACCTCCAAAGACATCATAAGCATAGGATAAATGTTGTAAAGAACATACTTGAACAGGCATGGCTGATAAGGTTCATCCAAATAAAAACTTGATTTGGTAATTCTAAAGTCCAGATGAAAAATTCTGAAGATTCACAGACATCCTCTAAACTTCATTCCTTAACTAAGCTTAGATCATTAACTCTTCATGCTAAATAAGACTTAGATTTGTCCCATGGTTGATCATCTTCAAAAGATGGAAATCCCTGTAACTTAAGAGGTAATGCTTTGTGAAATTCTGATATTTTCCAAAAATAATTTATTTGTCAGACCAATGGAGGTATCTTTAAGCATTAAATTATATGATTATATTCTTTTTCATTATCCTTACTTAACATTGAAAGGAGTTTAGGCATCAAACTCCCTAAGGGATTTCAGATAATCTTCAAAGTAGTGGTCATGTTTTTAAATAAAGAGAAATGCATTCTAATGCCTCACCTGGCCCAGTTTGCACTTAAGATGGTTTTTCATGGATAAATAAAAGGCTTATTTTTATAATTCTCAAAAAAGTCTAAGTACATTTCAGGACTTGTATACTTCACATCTAGAGGCATCTTTCATCTGAAGCATTGACTATATTAGTATTATTTGGAACAGACGAAGAAATTTAGGTCACAGATTGAATCACTGAGGATAGCAGGAAGCAACCTTCATCTCCAAAGGCCTCTGCTCTGTGAAACTGAGTAGATAAAGGTTGTCTACCTCTCTACACACACACACACACACACAATTCCAATGGCTCCAGATATAAAAAGGAGTAGTCTGATGCTTTCTCCAGCAGCTCCCACCTGCCATCTCCTTCAAGGGTATCCAGTTCAATGGGAAAGCTCATTTTTTACTTAACAAGTCTGCTATACACATGACAAATGGTATCCTCTTTGATTTGTTGTATAGCCAGAACTAGATGTGCCTTGAAAAGGCCATAAACTTGACTGTTCTCATTCTTCAGGTCATGCTGGCTATAAAAGCCAACATGCGATGCTTCCTAGATTCTCTGACTTCCAGAGGCTTGCTCTCCTGACTTTTTGAAACTTGCAAGGTCATCACTTCCAACTTAATCTCTTCCTAAAACAAAAGGAAAAGAACTTCTAAGGTAAAGGACTGAGACCCACATGTTGTTTTCAGAGGGAAAAGGGCCTGGAGTTCTCCTTTTTTTCAGGAGTGTCTCACTAGTTACCATCAGCCAAAAATTCATATCAAGAGCAGAAATCTTCCAAGAGAAAGACGATCAGATGAAATGCAATTTTCTTCAAGGGAGTGTATAAAATCATACATGTTGATTATTTTGAAACTTTTGATCATAGGGAAACTTACTTTACTAGGGAAACAAATAAAAAGACAGTGCTTATGCTTCTACAGGTTGCTATGGGAATAGTCTAGATTAGGGCCTTGGAAATTACATTCAGAATATCCCTACCAATATGCTAAAAGCCTTATTAATCTCAAGTGGGGGGAAAGCATGCAGGAGTCTGGCATAAAAGCAATATTTCTGATTCAGATTCCCCATGTGGAAAAGTTTTAGAGCCTATGTTCTGAAAAATTATGGGTATGTTTATTGGTAATGACTTAGGGAAAGTTTGGAACAGTCTTAAAAACTGTTCTAGTAACTTTTCTGTCAGTAAATTGTCCTAGTGAGCTAGTCACATAGTGAATTGGCCCTTTAAATGGCTATGGAGACATTCCATAGCATGATCATTGACATCTTCCCTTCCTGTTATTTGGATCACTTCTCTTCGTGCTGATGACATCCAATGAGAGATGATTTCTAAAGAAGAGACCTTGAGTCTTCTTTCTTAAGTCAACATGTGACCTGGTAAAAACTGGTTAAAAAAAAAAAAGTACAGTACTCTGCCTGGATGTTTATTCTTTTGATTTAGGTGAAAGAAATGAATCTAGAGACTCCCATTTTGTCAATTTAAAAAAGTTCAGGAGAGTAAACTTCCAGAGTCCAGGAGTCTTGGAAGTATAGACGAGTTTTACAGCTAGTTCAGAATCTATTGCATGAGGAACAAGGAATAATTTTGGGTATTCAGGTCAGTGGTAGTTGAGGCAAGTATTCAAATAGAAGTCATGATATATTTGGACATGAACTTGGTTGAACAAATATTTAAAACCTGTGCTGTTACAACTTCCAAGATATTGGGGAAACATTTATAATGCTGTTTTGCCCATATCTTTAAAATATATAGTTCTTTATGAAATCTAATTAATGCTAATTGGTAAAATGCAAATAGAGTATTAGTTAATGTCATTTAACAAGGATGGGGAACATAATTAGTGAGGGATTTGACCTGATATCATTACAGGAGAGATATCTAAGGGAAAGATATCAGTCTAGCTCAGGAATGTTGGGTCAAAGGATAATTGCTACGTATTATGATCCATTGTTTTGATTCTGATTTGATCCTTTTGATTCTGATTTATCCAAAATTATTGGCACAAATAGTGACATTTTTTTTCATTTTACCTTATACTGTATTTTACTTATGACTCATTAGTAATTACTACAATCAATCAATCAATATTTACTATGTTCCTACTCTGTGCTAGGGACTGTGATAAGGATAAGTATACAAAAAAGGAAAAGGTAGAAGATTTTGCCTTCAAAGAACTTATAATCTGATGTGGGAGACCATATGCAAACAAATATATATATATATATATATATATATATATATATATATATATATATATATAAAGCAAGCTATATGTGACATCAGAGGAGAATATTTAATAAAGGAGAGGCCCCAGAATTAAGAAGCATTGAGAAAAAGCATTGAGAAAACTTCTGGTGAATGTTGAGACTTTAGGAGAGGATTCCAGGAAGATGGAGGACTAGGTCAGAAAATTCCAAGCTCTACAGATTTTCCCTACAACAAGACAAAATTGTGCCTCAAGGTGAACGTAGAGTAAAAAAAAACAAATAAAATGGATGGCAAAACAATGGTCTTCCTGGGACAATTAGAAAAGATTTGAAGAAAAATATTAGGATGAAGGTTTGGCCCCTGTAAACATCTCTAGGCTAGTTCTACTGAAACAGAAAGAAGCCCACCCTTGGGTTAACTAAGTTGGGAGGAAACCTCTGCCCCAACTATAAAAAAATTCACCATTAAAGCAGTATGAGGAAGATTATGGGAACTTCTGCTGATAAGGAACTCCAGGCCTATCTCTGCTGTTGAGACATGGCTCTGTAAAAAGGAACCAGCACATGCCTGGTAAGGGCAATACTAGTGGGGAAGGGAAGGAGGAGGCATTTACAAGGAGGGTAATATGTTCTTGGTTTGGGGTTTGAGGTGAGAGGGAAGAACTAAAGGATGACCAGAGGCTGAAGATGCCATTGACTGTATCCTAGCACTAAAGCTGATTATATCAATAATCTGCTACAAATAAAATACAAAAAAGTAGAAAGAACCTAGTTATAGAAAGTTGCTCTGAGAATAGAGATTGGAATTCAGCTTCAGAAGAAAATGCCAGAATAAAAAAGGCCTCTTCTATCCCAAAGAAAATGTTAAATGACTACATGACCAAAAGCAATTCACAGAAGACCCCCCAAATAACTTCAAAAATTAAATGAGAGAGATTGAGGGAAAAAAAGAGAGCAATCTAAGAAAAACAATATTATGAAAATAAAGTTAACCAACTAGAAAAGGAAATCTAGAATCTTAAGAAAGAAAATGAGTCCTTGAAAACTAGCATTAGGCATGTTATGCCTCAGTTTCCCTGAATTTTTCTGCCTTAGTTTCCCTGCTGGCAACCCCTCCTCCTTCCTGGCCATTAGGACTGAGATAATTAGGGCTGTGGAGCTCTGGTCACTCTGGCATTCCAAAGAGTCATAAAACTCCATATGGCTTATCTCAAATACCTAGATGGCACCTCCTATCTTCTGCCTCAGACTTAGTGCATCCTAGCTTCTTCACTCCCAACTTATCAGAATTTATGATCCTTCTTCCTTACCCCTAACCTGTCAGAACTGAATTTATGGTCCTTTCCTGGAACTTCCATCCACCCAGTGCTCTACCCTCCTTGCCTTTTGCCCCCTGATACCTGGAGCCCTATAAGAGTCTCTGGAATCCCTTGCTCATTGCTAGATACTTTGAGACAAGAGTCTGATTCAGTCAACTAGTCTAAGCTCTCTATTAATAAATTATTAAAAATCTATAATCTCTATCTTCCCTCAGTTTCTCCAGAATTACATGCAAAGGAAAGTTATCCATTTTATAAGAGACCAAGAAATAATAAAACAAAATGTAAGGAATGAAAAAGAAAAGAAAAAGTGACATTTCATAAGAAAAACAACAGGTCTAGAGAACAGAACAAAAGAGGAAACAAAAGAATAGTTGGACTACCTGAAAGATATGATTTACGGGGCAGCTAGGTGGCGCAGTGTATTCACTCTCTGCTCTATTGAGCACCAGCCCTGAAGTCAGGAAGACCTGAGTTCAAATCTGGTCTCAGACACTTAACATTCC
The DNA here is from genome assembly GCA_023553655.1 of Myrmecobius fasciatus. Taxonomy (NCBI): domain Eukaryota; kingdom Metazoa; phylum Chordata; class Mammalia; order Dasyuromorphia; family Myrmecobiidae; genus Myrmecobius; species Myrmecobius fasciatus. Next base: position 26,461 of record JAJPUD010000995.1, on the reverse strand, counting down.
CTAGCTGTGTGACCCTGGGCAAGTCACTTAACCCTAATTGCCTCAGCAAAAACCAAAAAAAAAGATATGATTTAAAAATGGAATTTTAATATAATAATATAAGAAATAATGTCCTGAAGTGTTACAACAAGAGGGAAAGACAGAAATAGAAAAAAAAAAAATCAACCAATCACCACCTGAAAGAAATTTCCTGAGGAAAATCTACAAGAATATCATAGCTAAGTTCTAAAACCCTCAGATCAAGGAGAAAATATTATGAGCAATAAAAAAAAATTCAAATATGGTGTAGTCAGATTTAGAATCACCCAAGACCTAGCAGAAGCTACATTAAAGAAAGGACAGATATTAGAACACTATATACTGAAGAGAAAAAGAACTAGAGTTGTGGCTGAAAATATTATACCTAACAAATTTAAGCATAATCCTGAATGAAAAAAAAAGATATTCAATGAATTGCCAGTGTTTCAGGATTTTGTTACAAAAAAACCCTGAAGTTAATAGAAAAATTGCATATAACATTCAAGAGAAATATGAGAAAAACTTCAAAGACTAATTTCAAGGGACTTAATAAAGACAAACTGTTTATGTTTTATACATAGAAATATAAACATATGTCTAAAATTGTCACTAATAATTAGATAGTTTGAAAGGAAGATTGGGATACAATTGAGTATAATGTGATTCTAAGAGGTAAAACCATATAGAAAAAGGTAAAATGAGTAATTTATGTCTTATGAATTAGATGCAATAGCAAGAACTGATACAGAACAATTATTTGGGGAAGGATGGCTGATAGTTCTGGAATTGTATTCACATTGGGAATGGTTTAAACAAGGAACAATACATGTATATCTAAAAGTGTATAAAAGTCTCCTGAATGTACAAAGAAATAAGAAAGGGAGGAAAGAGATAAGGGGTAGGGTGTAAAAAGTGTGTAAACGAATGAGAAAGGAATAAAAATGGAGGGAAATGGTTGGGGGGAGAGAATAACGGAGAGATTCCAGTGTGGGGAGTGGGCTAAATAATAGCAAGGCAAGGTAGTGAGTAGTAGTAAAGCTGAGGAGTCATCGAAAATAGGAAATAAAAGATACATATAATATAATAATAATGATAAGAAGTAGAATTTATTAGGAAAAAAGTAGGGATGTCAATCATTGATATCAGACAAAAGTAAAGCTAAAATAGATTTAATCAAAAAAGAAAAATAGGGAAACTACCTATATGTCAGGCATATTAATCAATATTGTTTTAGACTTTTAAAATAGCTAGATATTATAAGGTTAGAATATTGCTGTGCTGTAGGAAATAATAAGTTGGTGGATTTAAAAAATGTGGAAAGACTTGGACTTATAAGAATGATGTTATCCACCTTAAGAGAAACAGAAGAAAAACAATTATAATACAGCCCTACATATATGTATACAAATATATATGTGTATATAAGTATATAATTATAGATGTCTATGTATATGAATGTATCTATATAAGTATATATGTGTATTGTGTATATGAATGTATATATATATGCATTTGTATGTATGTATTGTATATAAATGTGCATATATAAATATATAAAAAATATTTGTTTAATTGTAGTCTTGTAGGAGGTGGGGGAGGAAAAAGGCAAAAAAGAATAAAATGAAAAATGCATAGCAGAGAACAAAAGAAAACCTAGAAGGAAGCAAAGATAGACACCTTCAAACACAATATGCAATATTTACTGTACAGGTTTTCTTGAATTGAAAATTTATTGTCACATAATTTGAATCCTTTCTTTTGTTCTGCTCTGCATATGGCAATCTTCTTTTCCTTTTTCTATTTTCCTTTTATTATTTCAAATGTGTTTTAAATAGATAATTTTTTAAATTGTATTTTAAAAAATGAAAGATGAGATTTTAGTTGAGACTTAAAGGGAGCTAGAGAAAACAGAAAGTGGAATGGAGGAAGAGTAACATTCTAATTTTAAGGGAGCAATCAGAAAAAATTCCCAGAGCTGAGAGAAGGGATGTTTTGTTTGTGAAACATACAGCAGACCAATGTTTCTATACTGAAGTGTAATTCAGGGAGTAAAGTGTAAGAATAGTAGAAAGGTATGAAGAGACTTAGTTATAAAGGTCTCTGAATGCCAAAAAGTATTTTGTATTTGATCCCGGAGCAACAAGAAGCCACTGAAGCTTATGGAGTAAGGAGTGACATGGAAAATCACTTTAGTGAGTGAAAGAAGAATGGTTTGGAACAGGGAAAAATTTGAGGCAGACTGACCCACCAGCATGATAATAGTCCGGACATGAAGTGATGAAGACCTTTCCTAGAGAGTATTAAGGGGACTTATTCCAAACATGTTTCAAAGTGAAATTGGCAAATTTGACAATAGCTTGAAAAGACGTTTGGTTAGTAAGTGAAAAGAAATAATGAGGAGTCCAAGAGTAGGTTATGAACCTAAGAGACTGGGAAGATGATGCTTTTTATGATAATGGGGAAAATAGGAGAAGGGCGGGATTTAGGAGAAAAGACTGTTGTGTTTGGAGTTGTGTTTGGAACAAATTGAATTTTAGATATCTACTGAACATACAGTTTGAGATGTCTAAAGGGCAGTAGGAGATGAGAGATTAGAAATCAGCAATAATAAAAATTACAATTCTCTTTAAATTGGTGTACTTGTTCAGTACCATACCAACCAAACTGCCAAAACTTATTTTATAGGGCTAGGAAAAATTTAACAATATTCATTTGGAAGAACAAAAGGTCAAGAATATCAAGGGATTTAATGAAAAAAAAATACAAAAGATTATATTTTAGCAGTACCAGACCTAAAACTATATTATAAAGCAGCAGTCATGATAACCATTTAGTACTAGCTAAGAAATAGAGTGGTTAATCAGTGGAATAGATCAGACACACACGACATAATAATCAAGGCCTGTAGCAATCTGGTATTTGATAAACCCCAAACTCCAACTTCTGGGATAAGAACTCACTATTTCACAAAAATTGCTGGGAAAACTGGAAAATAATGTCAGAAACTCAGCATAGTCCTACATTTTACTCCCCATACCAAAATAAGATCAAACTGGAAACATGATTTGGGCATAAAAAAAGGTGATACCATAAGCAAATTAGGAGAGCAAGGTATTAATTACTAGTAGATCTTTGGAGAAGACAGGAATTTATGATAAAAGAAGAACTAAAGAACACAATGAAATACAAAATGGACAATTTTGCATTAAATTAAAAAGGCTTTGCACAAACAAAAGTAAAAGAAAAAATTAATAGGGAAGTAAAAAAGGTAGGAAAAAGTTTTTACAGTTAGTGTTTCTCATAAAGGTCTCATTTCTAAATATATAAAGAACCATGTCAAATTTATAAAAAAATTTCATTTTATAAAAATAAATAGAATATGTGAACAGATAATTTTCAGATTATAAAATGAAAGCCACTTATAGTCATATGAAAAAATACGCTAAATCTCTACTGATTAGAGAAATGCAAGTTAAAAAAAATTCTGAGATACCACCTCACATCTCTCAGATTGGCTAAGAGGACAGAAAAAGATAATAATAAATGTTGAAGGGGATGTGGGAAAACTAGGACACTAATGCATTCTTGGTGGAGTTGTAAAATGATCCAACCATTCTGGAGAGCAATTTGGAACTATGCCTGAAGGGCAATAAAATTGTGCCCACTCTTTTTTCTGGCAGTGCCACTTCTGGATCTGGATCCCAAATAAATCATAAAGGAGAGTGTGCAAAATGTGTGCAAAAATGTTTGCTGCAGCTCCTTTTGTGGTAGCAAAGAATTGGAAAATGAATAGATGCTCATCAATTGGAAAATGGCTGAATAAATTGTGGTATGTGAAGGTAATGGAATATTACTGGTTTATAAAAATGATGAACAAGCTGATTTTAGAAAGGTCTGGAAAGATTTACATGAACTAAGGCTGAGGAAAGCATCAATTTTAAAAATAGAACCAGGAATACATTGCATGCAGTAACAGCAAGAATGTGCAATGATCAACCATAAAAGACTTGGTTCTTCTCGGTGGTTTAGTGATTTAAGGCAATCCCAATAAACTTTGGATAGAAAATGTCATCTGCATCTAGAGAAAGAACTATGGAGATTGAATGTGAATCAAAACATGCTATATTCACTTATTTTTTCTGTTTTTTTCCTCTCCCACGATTTTTCCCTTTTATTCTGATTTTTCTCTCCTAATATAATTCATAAAGAAAGGTGTGTTAAATAACAAAAATAAAATTAAATAAAAATTTTAAAAGAAATCAGCAGAGATTTAGGGGCAAGTTTTGTAGATATGGATATCATCAACATAGAAATGGCAGTTAAATCCATGGGAGTTGATGAGATCATCAAGTGAAGTAGTATACAAAAAGAAAAAGAAAAAAGAGCACAGGAAAGAACTCTGGGAGACATATCATTAGAAGTCATGATCTGGAGAAGGATCTAACAAAGACGACAGAGAAAAAACACTCAAATAGGTAGGATGAGAATCTAAGGAAAGTGATGTCTCAAATAATGGAAAGAAGAGTATCAAGGAGAAGAGAGAGATCAAGAGTGTAAAAGGTTATAGAGAGTTGTGATAGAAATAGTACTGAGAAAAAGTCAATGGATTTGGAATATAAAAGATCATTAATAACTTTGGAAAAAGCAAGTTCAGTGAAATTATTAGGTCAGAAATTAAATTATAAAAAATTAAGAAGAATGAGAGGAGAGAGAGTGAAGATACCTATTGCAGACAGTCTTTGGGAAGAGTTTAGCTACAAGGGCAGAAGAAATATAAGATAATAGCAGAGATGGAAGAATCAATTAAGGTTTTTTTCCCCCAGGATGCAAGAAACATGGGCACATTGCAGATGATAGGGTATGAACTAGTAGACAGGGAGATATTGAAAATAAGTGAAAGAGTGGAGATGATAAAGGGAGCAATCTTTTGTAGGTAATAGGATGGAATGAAATTACTTGAACAGGTTGGGAGATTAGTTTTGGGAAGGAGTAAGGCCACTTCATCATGCAAGATAGGTGAGGGAAGAGAAAGTGGCAGACAATATATGAATAGTAGGAATGAGAAAGAGGAAAGAGGACACTTTTGGTGAATGGTTTTAATTCTGAAGGGGAAGTATGGGTCCAGGCTCTTAGCTAAAAGGTGAATTTGATGTTGGGAAATTTTGAATGGTGTTTTGCTGATGATCTATAGCAATTCATATTATTGGAATGTGAAGACTATAACCAGGTATGAGAATGTCCAGTGCCAATGAATAGAGAGCATCATTTCCCTTCCCAACAAAGGGTTAGAGATTATTATAGAAAAATGCCAAATGAGATGCAAGTCACAAGATCACATGATCATAACTCCTTTTCTTTCCAAAAGCTGGAGATTAGGCAGAAAAACATGCACTGATGGAGATGGATGTAGAACATTCACAGCAGGAGAAAGAAATCCTATTCCCCACAACTTTTCACTTCCTCTTCCCTCAGAGGACAAGCACAATGGGAGACTCAAGGCCTAATATCAAAAGATAGATTTCATTTCTTTTCACCAGAGGTTCCTCACATACCAATTGTAGGATTGGCCCCTTGTACTAGCACAGATAGAAGTCAATGTTTTGGGGAAAAGAAATGTTTTTGGGGAAAGTCCCAACCTCTTACATCCTTCCTTCACGGAAAATAATAACACCTAGAAGAAGATTGAAGGTATGTAGCACTTTCCTGGTGTAGGGAGCATTAGATATTCTTTTTACCTGAAGAGCTTGGTCATGAGGCAGCTGCAGAAAGTGGTAGATTACCTTTACAAAGGGAAATCCTTTGAAAAGATTGAATACCCCCAACCTGACCCCTTGTACCCTTGTCTCAGGTGACATGCTGCACAGGAGATAGAAAGCACAAAATGTGTGGTTACTTCCTTTCTATAACTTAATATCTTAATAATAATTTATACTTATTCTCTGAAGTTTTTTTAACTGAAAAGACTTATTACATCAATCATATAGTATAAAGAATATATAAATGACACCATTGTTTTTGCAATATACCATAATTTTTATTTTTAATAGATCAATTATGTTGATTACTTTCCTAATGTATACTTGCATCCTTGTCATAAATCTAACTTGGTCATAATGAATGATTTCTTGGATAAATTACTATAATATGTTTCATAGGATTTTATTTAAATATTTTGAATTAATATTCAATAATTACATTGATCCATAATTCTCCTCCTATGATTTATTCATCTTAGAAAGCATCACCACCTAGATCTGGGAAGATAAAATGAGATGATCTTTGTAAATCACTTTGTAAATCTTGAAGTACTAGATAAATGCTATTATTATTATTCTAGGAATTTTACGCCTTTGGGTTTTTTTCTAGGACTTTTATTTCCCAATAAGGTTCTGGGGGTGCCATTTCTCTGTTTTCTAGATGCCCAGGAATTTACTTCCAATGGGATAAATAACAAGTTTATAGATGCACATTTTTCCAGATTTCTAATCACTGAAATGTGTTCAGAATAGGAAGCCAAATATTCCTGTTCAGTCTCAGGATCTTTTAAAAAATACATATCTCCTATTGCCATGTGCTTCTTCTAGAAGTCATAATTGTCACTGGTTGTGTGAAAAGAGAATTTCCCTCCTCCTTTTCCCCCTTGCTGGAAGTCAATAAAAAGGAGATTGAAGAGTTCCAAGCAAGAAACACAAAGTGAACAAAGGATAATTCTTAAAGTTTAGGGGTGGGCAGCAGAGTACTCTTCTCTTACATATTGATACTTAAAGACCAATCATTTTGGATGCAGTCACCAGTTACTGGGGTCCCATCACCAGTTCCCTATGTCATTTCAGCAAGGCACTAGATTGCATGTCTTTCAGTAATGGCTTGTACACATAATCAACTCTATGGGAGCTGCTGTTTTCTGATAAAAGTCCATATTCTATAATCCTATCAAACTGACTAGGAATTTCACATTAAGCAGAGGTGCTCTTAATCACTCTGCTTAGACCAGAAAGAATTACTATCTCTCTAAAGTTTCTATATCTTCATTTAGGCCTTCTCCCATATCTGGTCCATCACTTTTTGGTAATTTTTTTTAAATACAAGAAAAAATAACCAAATTGTACAAGTGGAAATTCCATTCCAAATAACTACAAAAGAACCAAATATTTAGTGCTCAATCTATAAATACATGTAAAATATTTATAGATTTGACTGAAAAGTATTTCCTAAGGATAGGAGAAACATAATTACCATCTATCACAATGAATCCAATTCAACAAACATTGAAGAAACAATTACAAAATGCTGGGGATTCAGAAAGAAAGTCTGAAATTGAAAGTTCAACAAATCAATCAAAATGTGTTTATTAAGTATCAACTGTCTGAAGAATTAGATATTTAAATATAAAAGTGAGACAGTCTCTGACTCCTTGTAGCTTACTTCTACTAGACTTCATGTAGCTTACTTACACTAGGGGAACACAATTTGTAAATGTAGGAGAATTTGATGGAAGTGACATTTGACCTAAGCCTTGAAGGGACATGGGTGTTCAAAAAGGCAGAGGCGAAGAGGGATTATACTCCAGTCATGTAAGAGAACTTGTGTAAAGGTAAAATGGTGGGAGGTGGAATTATTGTATAAAGTCAACAATTAATAAGCCAGTTTGTATGGAAAATAGAATGTGTGAAAGGAAAAGAATGTATAATGAGACTGGAAAGGTAAGTTTTAGACAGATTTTAAAATTCTTTAAATTATAAACAGAGGTGTTTGTATTAATTTAAGCAGCTAGGTGACTCAGTAAATAGAGTAATGGACCATAAATCAGGGAATACCTGAGTTCAAATTTGGTTTCAGATACTTACTAGATGTGTAATTTTGAGCAAGTCATTTAACTGTTGACTGACTCAGAAGATCACACTGTTAGCAACTGACAAAACTAGAATTAGAATTCACATCCTATTACCCTAAGTTAGTGATATTCTGAGGCAATCATAAATTACTTCCTATACATCAATAATTGTGGAACGTACTTGGGACAGATTCAAATATGGAATTACCTACCTTCAAAGAACTTATATTCTATCAAGAGAGAGAAAACAACATTGTTGTTCAGTCATTTCTTGCAAAGGTACTGGGATGGTTTGCCATTTCCTTCTGTAGCTCATGAACAGATAAGGAAACTAAGGCAAATAGGGTTAAGTGACTTGCCCAGGGTAACACAGCTAATAAATATCTGAGGCTGGATTTGAAATTTTGGTTCTCTTGATTCCAATGCCAGCATTTTATTCACTCTTACCTAGCTTCAGGAAACAACATATTTACACATCAATATATGCAGAAAACCTCAAATATAAATACATTTAAGAAATGAGGAGGGAGATCTAACAGCTGAAGGAATCAGAAAAAAATTCATGTAGGATGTAGTATTTGAATTAGATATTGAAGGAAGATTGGGATTGAGGAAGGAGTATTTCCCAAGCATAGAAAATAGCTTGTACAAAGGTAAGGAGACAGGAAATGGAACGTCATGAGTAAGGAAAGAAAAGTTAGTTTGGCTGAAATATACAGAACACTGAAAGTGAGTAAATGTGGCACAAGCTGAGCAAGGTGGGTTAGAGCCAGATTGTATAAGGTTTTAAATGCCAGAGCCAGAGGCATTTCTTCCACATTATGATGTGATAGGATTAGTGCTAAGAGTTCTAAGAATGATGACAATATTCACCACTCCACAATTATAGATTTCTTGGCCTCTTTAAGCAAATTGGCTTATAATTACCTTGGAAGCCTTTCACAACTCTCCTCTAAAATATTCAATTGTACTAGAGCACTTTGAGAACCTGCAAAAAGGAAGATGTAGAGGAGTCAAGAAAGGAAGAGGAAATCCCTATTGTAACCTTCCTCTCCACATCCAACAAATAAAGTTTCATTGTTTTATCATGAGAACAACTAGAACAAAACATCCCTTAATATTTTCATTTAAGTTATTGTTGAGAAGGTTACAGTCACAGCAACAAGGTACCTGAATCCTCCTCTCCCTCAACTCTATTCTTCTGTCAAAGCAATAGGTGCCCATTGCAGAAGGAAAAGGGAGTGATGAGTAGGGAGGAGGAATTCAGAGTTAATAAGGAATTAAAGTCATATAGTAATTTTTATGCCAACTTTTCACCAAAATGTAAAGGGAAATCTCTCTTGGAATGATTTCTTAAATGAAATCAGAATAGCATGTGGAGTTTTGCATTACCAGTTGGAATTTGGCTGCTGATATTTTATTATGACTTACTTTAGAAACTGAAATTCCTACTTTCTGGTACAGTAAGATAAGCAAGGACTGGAGTTTGGATGACTCAGGCTTATCTTTAGTATCTCATAGTCATTTTACAGAAGACTGAACTCCTCTAGGAGAAAGATTTCTCTTATTAGTGAACATGAAAGTTTTCTTTCCTGGCATTATCAGTTCAGATGCTGTGAAAGGGAATTGGCAACATATTCTAGCTAAAAACTTCTTTGCTTTTCATCAGTTGGGGTCACATCTGCAAAGAGTTTTTATTTCTGTTCTTAAGAGCTCTCCCCAGTATTAGGCTATATGTGTACTCAGTTTAAATGAGTCAAATTATCGAGTAAGTCAAGCAGGATGCATAGCCAGATGGATGGCATATAGCCAGATTGAATGATGGCCAGAATAATTTTTATGAGGGTGTCAGTTTATGAAGGCCTGTCTTGTTTTGGTTTGGTTTGCTTTGGGAGAGGGCAGGATTAATATAAATATCTTGAAGAACTTTGTATTCTCTAGAAAATACCAATTTTATTATTTTTTAATATTTCATTATTTCTTTTCATTAAAAAATTAACAGCATAATCTTTATTCTATTAATAATGCTGAAATTCTTAGATAATTCAAAAGAAAAATCATGTAATTTGGTTTCAGATTTACCTCTTAATAAGTCTGATATAGTCCAAAGTCATAAATGGAAAAGATCATTTCATCAAAAGAATATCTGAAATTCTTTATACTTGCTTAATTTGCAGAAAAGTAAATATATATTTTTCTGAAATAGTTGGATAATTGTCTTAATTTCCCATTTCATATTGGTTACAATGGCCTTAGCCTAACAATACAAGTTAATTAGTGGTTACATTAATTGTCTGTTTTATTGCTTAATTATGACTAAAAGATAATCACGGTTGCAGGTTGTAATTTTTGTATGGTATCTTCTTGATCGACATTTCCAGCATATTTGTGGGGAAATGTTGTTGAATAAATGATAAATATTAATAAGTTTATGTTTTGTGAGTTCCATTTAAAATGTCCAATTTAAAGTATAGTAGTGTAAATGTTCTATTTAAAATCAAACTGAAACCATTAAATAATATATATATATATGCACATATATATATATATGCACACATGTATTGTGTAACACACATGGATATATACATAAATCTCCAGTCCCAATATCCTAAGTTCAAAATTCACCTCTCACAAAACTTACTTTTTTCTTTTCCTAAATCCCAAATTTCTATTCACTTTAATACTATTTTCCCAGTTTTAAGAAATATTCAAAACCTTACAATTACTTTTATCTTTCCCCTCTTCACTAACATCATTTGCCTACTTTTGTTGATTCTTCCTCTAATCATTATCTCTTGTATTTGTTCCCTTCTTTCCATTCTCATTACTACATTACTTCAGGTCTCATCTGGACAACTGCAATAGCCTTCAAAGCAGTTTCCTTATTTTCTGCTTTGCATCTCACCCCTTTTAATCCATTCTACATTCCAGCAATGAATTAATGTTCCCAATACACAGTTTGGATTAGGTTATTCACTTCACTGCTCAACA
>JAJPUD010000995.1:0-14976 GCA_023553655.1 Myrmecobius fasciatus | reverse complement strand
TCTCTCTCTCTCTCTCTCTCTCTCTCTCTCTCTCTTTTTCTCCTTCCCTCCCTCCCTCCCTCCTTCTCCCTCTCTCTCTCCCTCCCTTCCTCCTTCCCTCCCCCCCTCTCCCTACATAATATCACCTTCGGCCTATTTAAAAATTCTCTCTAGAGCTTGGAACCTCATGTGATTCTCTAATTAAGTCTTTTAGCATATCTTAGCCTTTCCCACTTCCAAATCCATCTCTTTGATGCCTAAAAGAAAGAACAGGAGAAAGAAAATGGTTATCATTTATGATAACTACATAACTACTCATGAGGAGCTAATATAACAGTACTACATCAAGTTTGGGGAACGATTACTGGTCTGAATTGGTTTGTAACATAGACTATGGGAAAAGGAACTAATATGACACAAATCTGTAAAAGTAGATTGGAGATTATAGAGTAATTCTGATGCCATGGTAGAGAAATGTGCATCTTACTGAAAATGCATTTAATAAGGAATCACTGTGGTTGACTATGCCTTAAGAATAATATTTTGGCAGTTGAGTGAAGGGTAGATTGGAGGGGGATTGATTAGAAGGAAGGAAATTAATTATGAATCTAGAACAATAGTCTAGTCTAACAGTGATGAATCTAGGGTGAATAGATAGGGACAGCTATTGAAGAAGTTAGTTTTATTATTTGGTAATGACTAGACTTCTGAGATTTGGGAGCATGTAGAGTTAGGAATGCTTCTAGGTTTCCAAACTGGATTGGCTGTGGGATCAGAGATACCCTCAACAGAAGTGGGAACAATTGGAGAAGTAAAAGGTTTGAAAGTGGAGGGAGAAGGTTTGGTTCAATTTTTGGAAATGGTGAATCTGATATACTAATGAAATATTCACATGCCAATATCCAATAGATAGTTGTTTATATGGGGCCAGTATAGAGGAATAAATTCAGGCCTGAAATATAGATTTGGCTATCACAGACAGAGGCAGTGGATAGAGCACTAGAACTAGAATTAGGAAGATCTGAATTCAAATTTGGCCTAATTAATTAACTGTGTAAGTCACTTAACACTAAGTAAATCACTTGGCAAATCACTTAACCACTATCTGCTTTAGTTTTTTCATCCATAAAATGGAGAAAATAAATAATATCTCCATCTCAGGGTCATTGTGTGTATAAAATAAGATATTAGCAAAGTGCTATATGTTACCTATTATCATTGAAAATATGATAATTAATCCACAGCAGTGAATAAATTTGCCAAGAAGGAAAATGCAGAGATGATAATAGGACCCAGGGAAGAACCTTGTTCTTCATTGTCTGACAAACAAAATTCAAACTCCTTAGCCTGCTATTGCAGGCTCTTTACTTGAATTCAGTCTCATTTTCATTAAGCACCATGCTGAGGAAGTATGTAATAGCTATATAAAGATGGAATAATATATAATCCTTTCCTCTAAGTAAGTTTGCAAATTTATAGGGGAAATGAAATCAGATCACCTGTGATTTCATTGGGGAAAAGGACTGACAGTGAAAGAATCCATTCTGTTAGTGAAAATTAATAACTGCTCTGAAACTAATAGTCTTAGAGAACCCCAAGAAGTTACATGATTGTACAAATGACATGTAGTTAGTACTTGTCAGAGGAAAGACTTGAAACCAAGTATATTTGATTCTATAAACAAATCTCTATCCATTATAACATCCTCAGTAATGTCATTGCTGTTGCTCATTGTCTTCAAAGAAGACCAATGACCTCATGGGTGATATCTTAACTCAAGAGTAAATTGGATTTAAGTGAGGCAGAACTGTACAAAATCATCAACATCACTCTCTCTTCCAGAGTCATCAAAATGGCAGGACAAAAGTCAGAATTACTCTCAATGATCTGGAATGTAGTATATGACTTTCAATGTGTGACCAAGTTCTAAGCATTTCACAGTGCTTGCTTCACCCAACTTCCTGGCTCCTGCTTCTTTTTAAATTACAATATTACAAATCGAAATATGACAAATGTATAGTATTTTCCAGCTGGGAATTTTGGAGGTGATCTTTTTTTTCACAGTGAAAGAAATATTTATGTATATTATTGTCTTACATAGATACCTCTATAACTAGAAACATATATATTTTTAACTATAAATATCCACATGGTTAAAAAGTGAAATTAGTTGAACCACAAAAATGTTTTATACAATAACAGCAAAAATGCTTGAAGAATTATTGTGAATGATTAAGCTAATCTGAGTCATACTCAAATCTACTCGATATAGGTTATATAGGTACAATAATATTAAACATATTTCTACATTAGTCATATTGTAAAAGAAAAATCAGAACAAAAGAGAAAAATAACAAGAAAGAAAAACAACCAAGAGAGTGAAAATAGTTTGCTTCAGTCTGCATTAAGACACCATAGTTCTTTCTCTGGATGTGGATAGCATTTTCCATGAGTGTTTAGAATTGCCTTAGATCATTTGTATTGCTGAGAAGAGCAAAGTCTTTCAAAGTTGATCATCTGTATAATGCTACTATTTACTGTGTACCATGTCTCCGGATTCTATTTATTTCACTCAGAATCAGTTCATAAGTCTTTCCAGGATGGATGTGATCTTTTTGATTGCATAGATTATCCAGAGCTAAATCTATATCTAAATGTTTGTTTTATAAATTAATATTTAATTCCTTTTGTATCCCATATGATACAATTAAATTCTTAAGCATCAGAAATAAGATCAGCGAAAATTCACTAATCTCTGAACTCATTCTAACTTTATATATCAATAACTTTCCCCCATATTTGTAGGAGGTATTCCACTCCCTCGCTATCCACCTTCTCTTGTAATTAGCTTTTATTAGTAGAAATCCTAGCCTCTGGTCTTCAAGATCCAAGTCACCTTCTTCATTAAACTTATTAAATTACCCTTAACCAACTAGACAAATCAATTGACCATAAATTCCTTGAAAGAAAAGATTGTTGTTGAGGGCTTTTTTGCTCCATTTTTATCCCAAGAATTATCTACAAGAATATTGACAAACACAATGGATGTTTAATAAGTATTTGTGATTTCAATTCTATTCAACACTTTATACTTCTTTTTCCATTTATTATACCCTTATGAACATTATATCTTTGCTCTTTGTAATCTTCTCTTTCTTCTTCCTTAAGGCCAGTGGCTCAATTTTATTTACTTTTGCATATATCTCAGCAAGTAGTATCACTGAGGTGAAATAATGGATAGAGCTCCAGGAGTGGGATTAGGAAAGATTTGCATTCAAATCTGGCCTGGGGCACATTAATTAAAGAAGTCAATTAATCCCTTTTTGCTTCAATTTCCTCCTCTGTAAAGTGAGCTGGAAAAAGGAAATGGCAAACTATTTCAGTATCTTTGCCAAGAAAACCCCAAACTGTATCATAAAAGTGGGACGTGATTAACCAGTACCAACAATTATCTCAGTGTCAAGAAATGATTTTATTGCATGCATTCAAAAAATGTTAAATGAATTGAGTAACAATTATCTCAAAATATTTTATATGTCTTAATAAACACAATGGCCCTTGTTTATTGCTCTTTCCAGAGATGTGAGAAATCTGGGCCTCACTCCTTAGGAGATAGTAGGTTGTTTTTTTTTTTTTTTTTTTCATTTTGTTTGGTAGTTTATTGATATTTACTGGGTTCCTGTTATTTGCTCCCAATTTTAATGAAAAAGAAACAAATCTTCATTTTATTTTTTTAATTATTTAAAAAAAATTATCATAATTTTTCATTGTGCTCTGTCATTTCCATTTTTGAATGAATGCTGCAATTTTACTCACAGGAATCCAGAAAGCTGGGAAAGCACTTTGGAATTCTTAAATTACTTCATAAATGATAGTTGTTATTATTATTAATTTATAAAAAGTAATTAAATACTATGAGCAATGTATTACTATATAGTCACTAAAAGGGTTTCCATGAAGCACTAGGCATAGCAGTTACCATAAAAAAGTTTACAGTATGCCCAGTGAAATAATGTGCACTGATAAACATGATACAAATTAGAAGATGGATAGAGCAAAAGATGTATACAAAATGATAGATTAAAGAGAATACACTTCCAGCTAGGAGAATTAGGGACGATTTTTATGAGAGAAATAGCATTTGATCTGGGCAAAGAAGGATGTGTAGAATGTTAATAGGTAGAGATAGAGGGGGAGGGAGAGGAGAGCATTTCAGGCAAACAAAACAGGGTGAGCAAAGTCACAGAGGTCAAAAACTATTGGATATTGAATGTGCTCAAGGGTTAGTAACTACTCTTGTTGGTTGGAGCATAGAGCATATGAGAGATAGTAATATAAAATGAACCTGAAAACAGAGTTTGGAGTGGTTTCATGCATATAAAAATTGCTTCTGAGTTCCTGAGTTAGCAATTATGTCTCCCCATAGATAGTCCAAGTCCTTGTCCAGGCTATTATGATGTTATAAAATACTAACAGAGCTTTCTAGAAAATCCAAAGTAGTTCTTTTCTATTTATGAATATATGATGGAAAAGGCAATACTAAATAGTTAAAAAAGTTAAAGGTAAGCCAGAGGGAAAAAAACAAGCCAGAGAGGAAAGACACCATAAGAACAGTATCAAAAACATGCTTCATGACAAAGAATAGAATAATAATAATTTATATAGTGATTTATAAAGGTATTGGTCAATGTGCTGCTCACAGAAAACTTGTGAAATGTATAGTGAAAGTATTACTGTCCCATTTTGCAAATTAGGGAACTGAAATTCATAGGTAATCTTCTCATTCTAAGATCAGTGCTATTCTTACTTCATCATATATAACACCTGTGATGAAAATCCAAATGATTTACTCCAGAAAACCTATCTTCATTAGAATTGAAATAGTACCATAAATGTTTCATGACCTGATTAGACTAAACATACAGAGCCAGCCATCCAGAGTCAGTCCTCCCATAATATTCCCTCTTCTACCTCCTCCTCCAAAAACTGTACCTTCATAGAGCAGAGAGGAAAAGTTGGAATTCATATTGAGGTTATAAATCATGGGGTTTGGAATGTAGTGATGTCAGAAATACTGTATATTGGATAGTTTTGCTAATTTTTTCTTCGTTGTTATAAGTTATGATTCTCTGGGAAGGGGAGAGATGAAAGGTATACTGGTAAATGTAGGTGGTGGAAAAACAAAATATACCAATACAATTAGATGTTTTATATAATTATGGGAAGAAAAATTAATAGAGGAAAAGGAAAATATATACATAGAAAAGGTATACAGCTTTTCTATATATAGTTTAGCTTTCTTATAGTTCTCTGGTAAGAAAAAAAATAGAAAAATATGAGAAGAAAGAAGGATTTTAAGGTTCCAAATGCCCTGCATAACAGAATAAAAATAGCACATTCCTATTTTTTAAATAAATTTTTTATTTTTATAAATTTAAATACTTGAAGGAAAAGAAAGTAATCGCAGAATGATTTTCATTAGATATATCTCTTTGAAACATCTTCTTAGACACTTAAATGTTATTTATCTGCTAAATGAGACAATGAAAAAATTCAAGAATGACCAATGCTTATACTGCATCATTGAAAATGATTGAGATTCTTAACTGCTGGGTATGTAGACCTAATAAATGTTTTTTAAACAAAGATTAAGAAAAGAAAAAATAAAGGAATGTTGTAGTTATGTCTAAGTATCTAAGTGTGTTTTCAAACATCTGCCACACTTGGAGTCAGAGATTGTGCTCATTGAATGATGCTAAGCTCAGAGTGCAACCAAGCTTTCATTCTCAGTGTAAATGAATAGTACCTAAGTGACCGCTATTTGCTAGTCTCTTAGGTAGTAATCTTAATTAAAAGACTGGGGCAGGGACTAGGGGGAGGCACAGCAGAAAGGAACCAAAAGGAAAAAAAAAAGAATAACTAGGTACAGAAAGACAGAAATGGCAATCCAATAACTGAAAAGTAATGTATCAAAAGACAGTAAGATTGTAGCTGGGGAAAAGAATAGGAAGATTCAGGGGAATATTTATTTTTAGTCTCATAAGACACATGCATGACTGAGAGCTCTGTTAACACTGAATAAAATTGAAAGAAGAAAGAAGATAAATAGAGAAGCTGGTGAGTTTATGTATATGGTGCGGAGCTATGATTTCATCAGCATAATGTAACTTCCAGTGAAGAAACTCTCACTGGTATAATTTGGTAGTTCATCTGCAATTTAGAATGGTGCACGAATTACTTAGGACAATCAATAATTTTGATATAACTTCATTTTTTGACAGCAGTGGCTGTGTGCTTTACCAATATTAGACTGATTCAGGATATCTGACCATAACCAGATGGAACAGGATTGAGCTGGTTTCTCACCCCTTTAGTAATCTTCTGTTAATTGAATGCTGAATTCAAGTAAACAAGTGATCACTAAGCACCTACTATGTGCTAGGGAACAGTGGCTATAGAGCACTGATTTTGGAATTAGGGAGATTCATCTTGCTGAGTTCAAATCCAATATCAGACACTTACTAACAAAATCACCCTGGACAAGCCACTTATCTCTGTTTGCCTCAGTTCTTCATCTAATAAAAAAAAGTGAGCTGGAGAAGGAAATGGCAAACCACTCCAGTATTTTTGCCAAGAAAATTCCAAATAGAGACAGGAATAATCAGACACTGTACAAATGCCGTAAGTGAATTATGTGTCAGGAATTACATTACTACAAATACAGGCAAAAGAAAAAAAAAAGAAAAGAAGATACTCAAGGAGATTTCAATTTAATAGAGGAGGCATTAAGCAAATGTAGTTTATACATACATATACACACAGATGCATACATACAGATATATGCAGATATCTGTGAGTATTCATGTTTCTACAAAGAGATAGATACAAGGTATATTGAAAATAATCTCAGAGGAAAAGCAGTAGTATTAATTTTAATTTGTCTTTATTTTTAAAAGGAACATATTCATCCAAGAGAATGACAATAATGAAACATACCAAAACTCATGGGATTCAGCCAAAGTAGTTCTTTGGAGGAATATCTTGAAATGCTTACATGAATAAAATAAAAAAGGAGATTAGTGAATTGGCTTGCAACTAAAAAAGCTAGAAATAGAACAAATTAAAATCCCTCAATTAAATACCAAATTAGAAATTCTGAAAATCAAAGAAGAGATTCATAAAATTTAAAGTAAGAAAGCAACTGAACTAAGAAATAAAACTGAGAGTTGGTTTTATGAAAAAATCAACAAAATACATAATTCTTTGATTAATTTGTTTAGGAAAAAAAAGAAAAAAAGTAACTAAATGACCAGTATCAAAAATAAAAAGAGTAAATTTACTGGTAATGAAGAGGAAATTAAACCAATAATTAGAAGATATTTTACATAACTGTATGCCAATAAATCTGGCAATCTAATTGAAATAGGTGAATATTTACAAAAAACATAAATTCTCAAGATTAACAGAAGATGAAATAAAATACTTAAATAGCTGCTTTTTAGAAAAAGAAATTGAATAAATCATCAATGAACTCCCTAAGAAAAAAATTCTCCAGGGCCAGCTGAATTTACAAGTCAATTCTAACAAACATTTAAACAATGATTAATTCCAATTCTAAATAAATGAATTAAAAAATGAATTAAAAAATACAAAATAAAAAATCTGCTAAATTTATTTTAATACACAAATATGGTGCTGGTACCTAAACCAGGAAGAACCAAAACAGAGAAAGAAAATGATAAACCAATTTCCCTAGTTAATGTTGATGCAAAAATGTTCAATAAAATGTGAGCAAAGAGACTACAGCAATTTTGTTCACACTATGACCAACTGCGATTTATACCAGAAATGCGAAGCTGGTTCAATATTAGGGAAACTATTAGCATAATTGGCCATATCAATAACAAACTAACCAAAATTATATAATTACCTTAATAAATACAGAAAAAGCTTTTGACAAAATACAGCATCTATTCCTCTTAAAAACCTATTAAAATTTCTATTAAAAATCACTAGACTAATAAATAGAGTTTTTCTTAAAATGACAAGAAGTATCTATCTAAAACTAAGACTAACCATTATATAAAATAGAAAGTTAAATGCATTCCCAATAAGATTAGGAAGGAAACAGGATGCCCATATTGTACTAGAAATGTTAGTTTTAGGACTTCACAAAGAAAAGGAAATAGAAGGAATTAGAGAAGGCTACAAGGAGATAAAGCTATCACTCTTTGCAGCTGATATGATATTATTCTTAAAGAAACCTAGAGAATAAACTCAAAAACTACTTAAAAATTAACTACTATAGCAAAGTTACAATATATAAAATAAAACCACAAAAATCATTGGCATTTCTATATGTTACCAACAAAGTCCAGCAGCAAGAGATAGAAAGAGAAATCTCATTTAAAATAATTCTAGACAATATAAAGTATTTGGGAGTCTAACTGTCAAGATAAAACCAGGAACTGCATGAACACACTTCACACAAATAAAGTAAATCTAAACAATTGGAAAATATCAAGTGCTCATAGGTAGGCTGAGTAAATATCAAAAAAAAATACTATTCTACCTAAATTATGTATTCCATAAGATACCAATTGAACTGCAAAGAAAATATTTTATAAAGCTAAAAAAATTAACAAATTCATCTGGAATAACAAAAGGTCAAGTGAAATAATGAAAAGAAAAGTACAAAGTAAGGTTGCCTGGCTGTAGCAGACCTAAAACTGTATTATAAAGCAATAACCATCAAAACCATTTGGTAATGGCTAAAAAAAATAGAGTGGTGGATCACTGGAATAGAAGGATAAGACACAATAGTCAATGACTCTAGTAATATATAGTTTGATAATTCTCCAAAACTCTATCTATTGGGATAAGAACTCACTATTTGACAAAAATTTCTGGGAAATTTGGAAAATAGTATAGCAGAAACTCAGCATAGACCAACAACTCACTCACTCCCAATACCATGATAAGATTGAAATGGAGTCATGATTTAGACATAAAAAGTGATACAATAATCAAATTAAGAGTGCAAGGGATAATTTTTTGTCAGATGTTTGGAGAAGGGAGAAATTTATGACCAAATAAGAATTAGAGAACATTATGAAATGCAAAGTGGACCATTTTTATTACATTAAATTAAAAAGGTTTTGCACAAACAAAATTAATGCAGCCAAGATTAGAAGGGAAACAGCTGTAAAAGAAATTTTATAGCCAGTGTTTCTAAGAAATGTCTCCTTTCTAAAATGTATATGTAGAGAACTGAGTCAAATGTATTTGAATGCAAGCCATTTTTCAGTTGATAGCCAAAGGATATGAACAGGCAATATTCAGATGAAGACATTAAAGCTATATGGAGTTATAAGAAAAAATACTCTAAATTACTATTGATCAGAAAAAAATTCAAAAATTTTGAGGTACCACTTCATATCTGTCAGATTGGCTAAGATGACAGGAAAAAAGTTAAATGTTTGGGGGATATGAGAAAATTAGGTCATTACCTAATTTAGTAGAGTTATGAACTGATCCCATCATTCTGAAGCGCAATTTGGAAGTATGTCCAAAGGGCTATAAAATTGCATAATCTAGAAGTGCCATTACTGTGTCTGTCAAAAAAATCATAAAAGAGAAAAAAGGACTATATGTGCAAAAACGTTTGTGGCAGCTCTTATTTTGGGGGCAAGGAATTAGAAATTGGATGGATACCTCTCAATTGGGGAATGGCTAAATAAATTGTGGTATATGGATGTAATGAAATATTATTGTTCTATAAGAAATAACAGACAAATTACAAAAAATCTAGAAAGATTTATATGAACTGATGCTGAGTGAAGTGAGTAGAACCAGGAGAGCAAGAATGTGTGATTATCAACTGATAGACTCTTTTCAGCAATGTAGTGATCCAAGACAATCACAGTAGATTTGTTATGGGAAATGTCTTTCACATGAGAGATTATGAAGACTGAATGAAGGTTGAAGCATACTATTTTCATTTTTGTCTTTGTTTATTTTTCCAATGGTTTTCCTCTTTTATTCTGATTTTTCTTTTACAACATGAGTAATATGGAAATATGTTTAAAATAATTACATATGTATAATCTATATCAAATTTCTTGCTGTCTTGGGAAAGAGACAGGGAAGGATGGGAAGAAAAAACATTTGGAACTCAGCATCTTACAAAAATAAATGTTGAAAATTCTATTTATATGTAAATGGCAGGAAATTCCATTAAGTAGAACAAAAGAAGCAGCATATTAAGGACAGATTTCTAATATGACAATCATTTTAATACCATAATCATAATATTTCACCAAAACCTGTAGTTCAGAAAGCACAAACTTATCAAATCTAACCATGTCCTTTCCCATCCCATGTTTTCTGTATCTTTCTTTCCCATAAATGTTGCATTTCCTCTTGTCAATTAAGTTAGGATTCTGAAACTTTCAAGCTTTATATACAGCTCAATAGTACCTAAATTTGGAGTTAACCAGCAAAATCTTTAGCTGATTTTGAAACCCTCTACCCCAGCGAGATATCCCTTCATTCATACAAATCAATCCCAGTAGCCTAGTCAATGAATAGAACTGCTGAATAGAAGAATCACAACAGAGAAAGAAGTCAAGTGGTAAATAGAAGAATAGAATAAGCATTTGTTAAGTACCTACTATATGCTAGGCACTATGTGTGTCTTTCAAATGTTATCACATTTGATCCTAACAAATAATCCTGGGATACAAAGTTATTATTATTATCTCCATTTTAGGCTAAGGACAAGTGGTTTACTCAGCATTACAGTGTTTGTGTCCAAAGTAAAATTTGAACTCAGTTCTATTCCATGTATTTTATCAACTGTGCCAGATAGCTGCTTCTAATATAAAGCCTGGAAAGAAAAAGAGTATCATAGGTTAAAAATCACTTCCCTAATTATGGATGGAATAAATGAACACTAGAATATATAACTGTGTTTGAGCATCTCTGGCCTGTCAATAATCATAGTACTCTTCAGACTTGGAATGAATGAGCTACATGTTCATGGAGAAACTTTGGATGTAACTAATTATGTGTGGGTATTGAAAGTTACAGTTGTCTATCATTTCATGGGACATATTCCACTAGCATAATTCCCAAAAATGACTTCCAAGATACTGCCAGTTTGTGTGATGGGAGAAGAAGAAGAAGAAAATAGAACTGGATTACACCATACAGATTTTATTACCATGATTTTAATAAATAAATATCACTCCAAAATGCATGAGTAGTAGTTTTTAATAAGGACACTTCAATAATTGCTAGAGATATTGCAGATGCTATTTGGTATTATTAAGTTAATTGTTTCAAGTGAAACAGGATTTACCAAACAGGGTGCACAAAGGAAAAATTTAAACTAACAAACAAAATAAGAAACATAATTCCAATGGCTGATACTATAGTGAATATAGAGTGAAAATTTAAATTAACCAACAAAATAAGAAATATAATTCCAATGGCTGATACTATAGTGAATATAGAGTGAAAATTTAAATTAACCAACAAAATAAGAAATATAATTCCAATGGCTGATACTATAGTGAATATAGCTGGTGCTATAGTAAAATGACTCAACAAGTCTCCTGAAAACAAGCACAAACTTTCAGAGTAACCTGGCAACTATAGAAGTTATTATTCATTCCTCTACACAACTTGAAGGCAAATTGTAGAATCTACAGTATCCCTCAAACATGTCTTGAAATGGAACAACAATAACAATAAAATAGCTACTAACTTGATATTAAAAAAAATGAGCAAGACAACACAAGATTGTATTACTAATGATGGGAAAAATGATTTTCATTGATGTAATTAACTTTTTCATTCAAGCCTTCAATAAAACCAGTGTCAAAAAAAAGTCTAGGTAGGGTGTTAATATCAAAGGACTTTCACTGACGTATAACATAAACACTTGGAAAATGTTTTGGAGGTATTTTTCTTCCATTGGATCTGAAAGTCTTGACCCCATTGAGGAACTAATGAATTCTTTTTTTTAAATTTTATTTTATTTGCAAAACATATGTATGGGTAATTCTTCAACATTAACCCTTACATAGCTTTCTGTTACAGATTTTCCCCCCAGCTCCCCACCCCTCCCCCAGATGGAAGGATATCCACTACATGTTAATTATGTTAAAATACTTGGCAAATCAAATATATGTATACATATTTCCAAACTTATCATTGGTGTGCAAGAAAAATCGTATCTACATAAAAGACATATCAGATAAAGGAAACACAACATAAGCAAACATCAATCAAGAGTATGAGAATGTTATGTTGTGGTCCACATTTCACATCCCTCTCTCTGGGTGTATATGGCTTTCTTCAGTGAACAATTGGAAGTGGTTTGAAACATTTCGTTGTTGAAGGGAGCCATGTCCATCAGAATTGATCGTCATATAGTATTGTTGCTGTGTATAATGATCTCTTGGTTCTGCTCATTTCACTCAGCATCAGTTCATAAAAGTCTCTCCAGGCCTCTCTGAAATTGTCCTGCTGGTCATTTCTTACAGAGCAATAATATTCCATAATATTCATATACCATAATTTGTTCAGCCATTCTCCAATTGAAGGGCATCTATTCAGTTTCCAGTTTCTAGCCACTACAAAAAGGGCTGCCAAAAACATTCTTGCACATGTGGGGTCCTTTCCTTCCTTTATGATTTCTTTGGGATATAAGCCCAAAAGAAATGCTGCTGGGTCAAAGGGTATGCACAGTTTGATAACTTTTTGAGCATAGCTCCAAATTGCTCTCCATAATGGTTGGATCCATTCACAGCTCCACCAACAATGCATCAGTGTCCCAGCCTTCCCACATCCCCTCCAACATTCATCATTAACTTTTCCTGTCACTTTAGCCAATCTGACAGGTGTGTAGTGGTACCTCAGGGTTGTCTTGATTTGCATTTCTTTGATCAATAGTGATTTGGAGCACCTTTTCATATAACTACAAATAGTTTTAATTTCATCCTCTGAAAATTGTCTGGAACTGATGAATTCTGATAAATATATTCTTTTATTAAAACTTTTTATTTGCAAAATATATGTATGGGTAATTCTTCAACATTAACCCTTATAAAACTTTCTGTTACAAATGTTTCCCCCCTACTCCCCACCCCTCCCCTAGATGGCAGGATATCCACTACATGTTAATTATGTTAAAATACTTGACAAATCAAATATATATATATGTATATATATATATATATATATATATATATATATACATATATATATATTTCCACACATCATTTTTGTGCAAGAAAAATCATATCTACAAGAAAGAAAAATCAGACAAAGGAAACACAATGCAAGCAAACATCGATAGAGAGCATGAAAATGTTATGTAGTGGTCCACATTTCACATGCCTCTCTCTGGGTGTATATGGCTTTTTTCACTGAACAATTGGAATTGTTTTGAAACATTTCATTGTTGAAGAGAGCCATATCCATCAGAATTGATCCTCATATAATATTGTTGTTGCCGTGTACAATGATCTCCCGGTTCTGCTCATTTCGCTCAGTATCAGTTCATGCAAGTCTCTCCAGGCCTCTCTGAAATCATTCTGCTTGTCGTTTCTCCAGAATAATAATATTCAATAACATCCATATACCATAATTTGTTCAGCCATTCTCCAATTGATGGGCATCCATTCAGTTTCCAGTTCCTAGCCACTACAAAAAGTGATAAATATATTTATATACTGATAAGCAGGATTACAAATTTCCAAACATGGAAGGAATATTGCAATGCAATTTGCTCCATAAAATTCATCTAACAATAGAGAAAAACACACTTCAATAGTTCTGGGAACTTGGTTGATTTAAACTTCATTGAACAACTATGGACTATAACATGGGAAAAGAACTGCCAAAGTACATTTCCTTCCAAAGTTGTATTTATTATCACATGGTATGATTTCAGGATAAAGAATATGTGCAAATATATTATGAAATCAAAATCAAAGTGATTGCAGCACAAAAGGACACATTACCTATTAAATATTTTAATTGTTAAAAAAAACATGAATTATTGTATAATAATAAATTTATTTCTTTGACTTTTTCCTAAATAATTCACATACCACTGTATTGCCTTAGAGTGTTGCTAGGAAGACTGAGAGGTTAAGTGACTTCCCCATTCATTGCCTTCTAGACAGGGTCTGAGGTTAAGATTCATTTAATTTCAAGGCTATCTCTCTATCCTTTATGCTACATATCCTTGCTGATCATTATAAATACTAACATTTTCTTCTCAATTCTAAATATCAAGTTTGATTTTCCCTATTTTGAAATTTCTTAGAGTGGAGATATATTTAAAATACCTTACTTAGAGAAACCAAAGACAGAGGTGAAATAGATCATTCTAAGACACAAAGTATTTTCTGGGCTTTTTTCAAGATCAAGAAATATGCAAATTCTTCAAATGAAATATACCCTCTCTCTATCTTTGTCTCTGTCTCTGTTGTTTCTTTTTCCACTTCACTAATTTTATTTTTCAATAAATTGGTGTATTTTTCATATCTCTTTTGGAGAATAAAGAACCAAATATATGATTACTGGGTTAAAGAAAGAGTATGGGGGGGCGGGGCAAAAATGGCAGAGTGAAAACGTGACTCTCTGCGTCCTCCTCCGATCTTCTCTCAAACCAACAATAAAATAAGCCTCTGAACTGATCTTCAAGTCAACGAATTCAGAAATATTTGGACACTGCTCTCTGAAGAACTTCATATCAGGTTTGTCTAACTCAGACACAGGGATAAACAAGCGGACTTGGGTACAGGCTGGAAGTGAGGGTGGGACTCAGCTCAGCTCATCCTGGCAAAAACTCCAAACTCCAAATTCCAAACACCTGGAGTTTATCTGAGGCACTCAGGACACTCTGCCCTGATTGGGGGCAGGTGTTCTGGCAGACTTGCCTTGTTTAAGGAGTAATTCGGACTTAGTCCTAGCCCCCAC
>JAJPUD010000994.1:491304-508921 GCA_023553655.1 Myrmecobius fasciatus | reverse complement strand
TTTGGGGCATCACGGGAGCTCTCTTGGCACCTCTTGGGCTGGGGGGCCCTGGCCCTGTGAGGTACCCCAGCCCCTCCTGCACTGCTGCCCTCAGGGGCTCCTCTGGCTGGGGGGCCCCAGGAAGGAAGCTGGAGACTGATCGCAGGATACCGATGGTCAAGGAGATGGAAGATGGGGGACATCTGGGATGAGTCCAAAATTCGCGCCTCAGCAAGTTCCCTGAGGGCAGAAATTGTCTCTGCTTGCCCTGTGTCCCCAGGGACCGGCACGCAGTAGGTACTCAGTGAGTCAGCGCCACCGGACCAAGAGCAAGGTTCGGCCCAGAGGACGCCCAGTCACCAGCCAGTCCAGCCCTTCTCTGATGGCGATCCCATCCCCCTCCTCCCCCCAGAGGTCGTCCATCCAGCCTCTGCTTGGATGCAGCCACTCCTGCTCCTTTAACCCGTCATCGCTGCTGGGTATTCAGGAGTCACTTTGTGCCGCCTTTGTGCCAACAAAACGAACAATGGACGTTAGCGATACCCGACGCTGGGACGGCGTTTCAGGGTCATGGTGTCCAAGGGGTCGGTGACATGTGATTCTGCAGAGGAGCAAAGTGCCTCAGACTCGGGGACTTGACCTCAAGGACGGCTCTGAGGCGTCTGCCCCCTCCGGCCACCCTGCTGCCCGAGGACACTGGCGGACAATCGGGAGACCCCCTCCAGCCGTGCTTGGCTCCAGGCTGAACGGCTCAGGTCCTGGGACTCATCTGGCCTCCTGCGGCTTGTCACCCCCTTCCTGCCATCATGGCCTCCATATTGGCCGTGGGGCGCTCACAGACAGCCAGGCCGTCTCCCTCGTCTTGCAGTGGGAGGGTTCTTGTGCCAGCTGTCCCATTTCTCCTTCTGTCGTTTCAATGGCCAGAAGCGGCCCGAGACCTCCCTCTGGGCACACCACGGAGGCCATCGCCCAGCTCGTGACAAAGAGCTTGAGGAGCCCCAAAGTCTTATTTCCTTGAAGAAGAGACCCGTCTCGGACAATGGTCGAGCGCAGAAAAACAAGAGGGCCGGAGCCCACAAATGGTGTGGCCGGACTTTGGATCACCAGGGGAAGGCTCCCGGGGGGCTGGGGGGATGGGCTCAGCTTTACCCTTAGTTCCCCAGGAAGGCTCCTCTTGAACAATTCCAGCCAGATCTTGCCCTCGAGCTGGCCCAAAGCACAGGGCAGGGGTCTGACCCTGAGGGACCCCCAACCGCCCTCGGTCCTTGGGGAGAGCGTCACAACGAAGGCTCCATAGCACACAACAGGCCGGAGTTTCCCTTGGCCCATGGGACTCCCTGACAGACAGAGGGGGGCTGCCTTGGTGAGGTTAAAAGGGGGCCCATCTGGCAGAGGGGGGTCTGCCCCCCCCTCCTCCCCAACCTGGTTACAGCCTGAGTTCCCATTGCTCACACCTGGCTCCAGAGCAGGTGAGGAGGGGCGGCAGCATCTGAGGAAGGAAAGAGAGCTTGCTGGGAAGCCACTCACCTTCATCTGCTGCCTCTTCTGCTTGAGCACTGACCAGCAGCTGGACGCCACAGCCTGGACGCGGCAGGAAGAAAAGGGGGGTTTAGGTTGGTGGGAGCCCCCCACCCCCACCCCCAGCGCTACCCCTGGGGCGGCGGCCCTGGGTCAGGAGGACCCTCAGACACTTAGCACTTCCTAGCTGCATGACCCCAGGCAAGTCCCTGAACCCCAGGGTCTCACCAAAAAGAACAAATTAAGGGGCTGAGACAGGCCCGAAGCAACCCCACTCCCTCGGGTTCTTCTGAAACAACGGACTTTTTCTTCTTTGACATGAAAAATGAGAGTCTATGGAGTGAAACCGGCTTCAGGGGCGTCACCTGGCCCGGGACTCTCCTGCGTTACAAACCCTTCTCAGGCCGGGAGCTAAAGGGCATCAAACTTCCCCAAGGCCAGCTGGGCTCTTCCTTAAGAAATGGCCTTTCTGGGGCAGTTTGGGCCCCGCGGCGGCTTTATGCGAAGGAGGAGCTAAGAAATATCGCGCAATGGCGGCAAAATGGGAACGCAGGGGGCCTGGGCGTGGCATCCGGCGCCCGCTACTCCGAGGGGGAGGGGGGGGCGGGGGGGGGCCCCGGCCCTTACGGTTTCCTTGAAGGCCGAGTTCAGCCAGCGATTGTTGACCACGTTCTGGATGGAGGTGGGCGGGTTTTCCAAGTCTTCAAAGGAATCCATTAGTATGAAGTCCAGGACAATGTCATAGAAATTGAGGTTTTTCACCTGCAAGAAAGGAGGAGAAAGGGCGCCCGCTGTTGGGGGGGGCCGGGCTGTCCTGCCCCCTCCCCCGCTCTGGGCCTCCCGACTCACCCCCCTGGCGGCCAGCTCCCCCTCGGTGCTCTCCCAGTGGTCGGTCTGCTCTAAAAAATAGATCATTTCATCAAAAACATCTTCAAATTTCTTGGGGTTCTGCGGGCCATGGTCAGCCAATGAGAAGAAGACACGTCTTAATCCAGGGCGCCCCAGACGAGCTTCGGACTGGTGGTCCAGGTGCGCCCAGGGTACGAGGTGCGGGCCGGCCTCCCGGCGGGAACTCTCCGCCTGGGCTCTGACTTCAGACCAGGGGCTCTCTAAGCCCCACCCCCTGGCCCAGCACCACGGGAGAGATCCCCGCGGCGCCTCCCTCTGAGTACCCAAGGGCGACTCAGGGACCCCCGGGGGCTCCTTAGACTCCAGCAGTCTTGCCGGACCCTCCCAAGGAAGCCAGTAAAGGGGGGCCCCCGCTGCGGGACACACAGGTGAGGGGGGGAAGAGGTGGGGCGGCCGGTCGGGTCTCCGTGCCCCCGGGGCCTGAGCCAGTCGCAGGTGCCCACGCGCACACACGCCCTCGCACACGTTTCGAGCACCCCAAACAGGCGCCCCCAGAAGCACCTCCCCCTCCCTCCCGGCCGCGCGGGCGCCTTTCCGGCCCAACGGGGCAACGCTCACCGGACCGGCTTTACCTTTCGCGCCTTCACGATCAAAGCCGACAGAATCTTCCTGCCGCTCTGGGCCAGAAACGTCCTGTTGGCCGTTTCTGAAAGAATGACCTGCAAGAGCCCGCCCCCGCCCCGTGAGTGACGTGCAGAAGTCCCGGAGAGGAGGTGTTCGGGGCGGGGCCGAATGGAGCCCTCGAGGCCCACCAAGCACGTGCTGGGATGTGGGGGCGGGGCTCCCCCCACTACTGAGGATGAGAGGCCGCTCCTTGGCCAAGGCAGGGCTGGCGGGCAGGGTCCCTGGGGGACCCTCAGCAGGGCTGGCAGAGCAATTACCTCCCCCCCCTTCTATGGGCAGCTGCCTGGGGTGGGGTGGGCCAGGGCGCTGGAGAAGGGGCTGGGAGCCTTCCTGAGGGTCCCGGGGCAGAGGGAGGCAGGCGCGGCCCAAGGCCAGGGCGGAGCCCGGGAGCCCCTCACCTGGAAGGCCTGCCGGATGCAGTGCAGCTTGGCCAGAAAGTCGCTGTCTCCGAGGCACTCCAGCATTTCGGTCCTGCAGAAAACCAGGGCAAAAATGGGGGGCGGCGGTCAGGAGAGGGGGTGGTCAGGAGGGGGGGGCGGCAGGGGGTCCCTCTCTCCCCGACAAGGTTTCACACAATGCCCCGCCCCACTTGCCACAGCCCTAAGAAATGAAGGGGGTCAGTACCTGAGGACCCTGGAGTAGATTTTCCCTTCCTCCACCAGGTGCATGGCCTCTTCGTACAAGGGGCAGCGGCAGAGCGCGTCCAAGCTGTATGGGGGTCGCCCCTCTCGGTGGTCTGTGAGCTGGGGGGGTCAGACTGGTCAGCCACAGAGTGAGGGTGCCCCCTCCCCAAAGCCATTGGTCTTTGGTGAAGGGGCCGGGCTCGCCCACAAGCAACAAAGAAGCCTGGGCAAGAAGGCGGCCCGCTCCCCAAAGCCCCGATGGTCAGCAGCCGGTCGCCAAAGCTTGCCAAAGGTCATCTGCTGCCACACCAAAGGAAACACTAAAACCCCCTCTGAAGGGGTGGGGCTAGGTCAGCGCCAGGGCATGCTGGGCCAGGCAGAGGGCCCCAAGGGGGCAAGAAGCCAAGGGAGCCCCCCCCCAGGTCATTCCCAAGAGAGCCTCATGAGCCTGACCATCACCCAAATGGTCTGGTAAAGGGCAGCTGACCAGACTGAAGGCAGGAGCTGCTTCCAGCACCAACGACCCCGGCACCCAGCAGGCGCTCAATAAATGCTCCCTCCCCTCCCCTCCCCTCCCTCCCTCTTCCCCTTTTCCCCATCTCAGGACTTGGAAATGAACTCGGTAATCCCTCTGCACCGTGACATCTCTGCACAAACACGGGGGGGGGGGGGAGCCCCCAAGGTGGTCACCTTGGGGCAAGCTTCTGCAGTAATGGCCTGGGGGACCCCTGGGGGAGAGGCCCAGGAGAAGGGCCCCATCCTACCTCTGTGACTGAAACAAAGGAGTCAGTGGAGGCGATGCTCAGCGAGTCTCGGAGGCCCAAGTCCTCGGCGCTCCCCCTCATGGTGACGTCCGTGTCTCTGTCTAAAAGAGGCCACAACAAAGTCCAGGGAGTCCGTGAGGTCCCGGACCGGACGCGTAAAGGGACAAGAGGCAGACCCAGACAAAGCAAGCCCTGCTCCAGAGGACTCTCCCCTGGGACCCCCCCCACTGGGACCCCCGGGCTGGAAGGCCACCTGCCTGATGCCAGGCGGGTAACTGGGCAACCAGAGCCACAGCGCCCCGACTGCCCGGGCCAACTCTAAATGCCATTTCCCAGCCTGGAGGTTCTTGGTCAGTGGGCGCTCCCTGCGAACTCCCGTGTCCCAGGGAGGTCCGGGCTTGGGCAGACCACGGAGTCAGCCCCGCGCTCCCTGAGATTTGCACACGAGCAAGATGGCGGACTACAGAAGGGGCTAAGGACCTTAAGTTCATTTTATTTTTAAAGCTTTTTATTTTCAAGACAAATGCACAGCTTTGAGTGGTCCCCGCAAAAACCGTGTGCCCCCGTATTGTCCTTTTTTCTCTCACTTTCCCTTTGAGCGGCTTTCTTGCCCAGCCTAACGGCACAGGAGAGAATGAGAGACAGAGAAAGAGAGAGATAGAATGAGAGAGGAGAGGGGAGGGGAGGGAGGAGAGCAGCAGAATGGGGACCTCCTGGGGCCTCCCCTCCCTTCACTTCCAGGCTCCTCTATTTCCCGCCCTCCTGGGAGCCCCAAGTCTGTTTCCCCCCCTCCCCCCCCATGAGGCGGCCCCTGCGGGGCTCCAGCAGGACAGGGGAGGGTCCCTTGGCCTGGAGCTCCTGTCCAGGGTCTCAGCAGGGCATGTGGGTGTATGAAGCTGCGCTGAGGACCCAGGCCAAGATGGCTGACCCAGAAGAGGGCAAAACAGGCCCGTCAAGAGCCTTTCCCAATGTGCACCCGGACTCCAGGGGCCCCACGGAGGGAAGGGGCGGGGGACGCGGAGAGCCCGGCGCCTGGCAGCAGTTCTGAGGGACGCAGCTGAGCTCCAATGGGAGCCGCCTGCACCCGAGGACCCCCACCCTTCTGTTGCCCGCCTCCCCTGTTCTTTCTCGGTTCCCCTTTGATCGTGCGGCTGACGTGGGAGTGCGCTTGGGGGCTGCACGCGCTCAGCCTGTCTTGGGTCATTTGCTGTTGGGGGGAGGGGAAAGATCTGGGAGCCGCGGTTCTGGGAAGGTGACACCGGAGACTTCTGGGCCAGACCCCGGGGACCCT
Source organism: Myrmecobius fasciatus (assembly GCA_023553655.1). Classification (NCBI taxonomy): domain Eukaryota; kingdom Metazoa; phylum Chordata; class Mammalia; order Dasyuromorphia; family Myrmecobiidae; genus Myrmecobius; species Myrmecobius fasciatus. Next base: position 503,213 of record JAJPUD010000994.1, on the reverse strand, counting down.
GGCCCGCACTCTGGCCCCCTGGCAGCCAGCCCAAGGCCCCGCCCCACACCCCACCCTGCTGACCCCAGAGGGACAGTCTGACCCCCCCAAGTCATCATCAGGCCCCACCCCAGCCACAGTCTCAAGTCGGCCCCGGGTGGGGAAGGCCCCAGAGCTCCCCCCCGCCCCCCCCTCTGTCTCGGGCTCACGGGGGAGAAGGCGAGGCGGCGCCCGGGGACCCTTTCCCTTCTTGGCTCTGGAGGAAAGGCTCGGCGCTCCAACAGCCCCCAGGGAACGGAGCAGAGCTCTAAGAAAGGGGGGCCGGCGGCCGCAGCGCGCTCAGAGGGGCGTCTCACCGACGTCGGCGAGGGAGCCGGGATCCGAGGCCCCCAGCGTGGCTTCGAACTCCTCCTGCAGGCGGTAAGCCCTCTGCAGCAGCGCCTCCAGCTTGTGGATGAACTCGGCACTGATGATGTCCTGGGGAGCGGGGGGAGGGGGGGCCAGGGGTCAGGGGGGGACGTAGTCTCACAGGGGAACCAAGCTCTTCAGCCAGACGCAAGGTGGAGGCCCCGCCCCGCCCCGCCCCCGCCCTGCATCCCGGCCCCGCCCCCCACCGAGCCCCGCCCCCCCACCTGCTTGTCCCGGGCCCCTCGGGGCCTCGCCCTCCGGAGCCCTGGCGTCCCTCCTGGGGCCGGCGCTGAGGGACTCACCTCCACGCTCTCCTCGGCGATGGCGTCGCCCGCGCCCAGCTTGATGGCGCCGCAGGCGGCCTCGTCCTCGGCCTGTCGGCTGCGGAAGGTCAGCGCCTGCTCCCACCGCCGCAGGGCCTCCTCAAACAGCTCCATGCCTGCGCACAGGGGGCGGCAGCGTTCCAGGGAAGGCGCCCGCCTGACTCCCGCCAGGCCCGTGGCCCAGAGAGACCCCGAAAGGGGCCCCGCGGGCCCGGGCGCGCCAGGGGCCGGGGCGGCGCTTACCCATCAGGTACAGGTTCTCGGGCGTGGTCACGGGGATGTTGACCAGCTTGAGATCGTCTTCGTCCGTTCTGTCCCAGGAGCCCGAGTTGCCGCAGGCGCAGCTGTGGCAGGAGTTGGCGCTCTGGACCTGCGCGGGGGCGGGGAGGGTGGCCCAGAGGTGGGGGCGGGGCCTGAGGGTCACTGTCAAGGCCCCAAGGCACATGGGGTGGGTTGCAGCCAAACAGCCCCCCTCCTCCCCCTCCCTCATCTCTCCCCTCCCCCCATCTTCCTTCCTCTCCTCCATCTCCTTCCCCCATCTCCCCCCTCCTCCTAGATGACCTTTCGAGGACTCACAGCGGTCCCCACAGCCTTGTTGGCACCCCTGATGCCCCTCAGCAGACCCTGCAGCCAGGGCAGGTGCCCACGGGGGGCCCCCCCTCATTACCCGAAGCCCCTTGTGGCCCCTCTAGACGCTGGCCGGACGGCTCCGGCCCTATGGTCAGCCATTTGCTCCCCCAGTCCCTGGGCCCTGACTCTCTCTGTGCCCCCCCTGCCAGGACCCCCCCCCCTCCTCCCGAGTCCTGCCACTCACTCCGACTTCACTCCCTGGAGCCCCAGACCCCCATTCTCTGCCCCCTCACACCAGGTGCCCCCCAGACCAGCCAGGGCCCCTAGTTATTCTTGGGGCCCGCCCGCAGCCCCCATCCCCCCAATGAGCCTCAGACAGCGCGAAGCTCAGGGAGTGATGACAACAGCAGAGAATGAGCCTTTAGGCAGCACCTGCTGTATACCCCATGCTGGGCTCCCTCCTTTCGAAACAAACCAGGGGAGCCCCGCCCCCCAGCGGGCAAACAGCAGATTTGTGCCGGAGCCAGGCTGCCGGCCCTCACGGGGACCTTGTTTTGGGGGGCCGGCCTGGGGCCTTTCAGTCCTGCTCCTTTCCTCCAGGGAAGGGGTCCCAGATTCAGGGTGGGGCTCCAGGCCGGGCTCCTGCTCCCACCGATCCCTAGGAGTCCCCCAAAGGCCCCCCAGTCTCTAGCTCACAGCCCCCCCTCCGCTTTCCTCCACTTGCATTAATCAGTCTCTGCCCCCCGAGTCTTCAGGGTCTCTGGGCCCCCGGGGGGTCATTTCCTTGGCCTGCTTGGCTGGCGAGCCCCAGAGCTTGTGGTTTCCCTCCGCTCAGTGGGCAGGGGGGTCGGGGGGGGCCAGGGGGGCCGGCTTTTACTCACCGAGGCCAGGCTCTGGACAGAGCCGGAGTACTTGCTGAAAAGGCCCCCGTTGGGGCAGAGCCCAGACTGGGACCCTCGGTCCTTCGCCGAGCTCAGGGACAGGGTCAGGTTCTGCCGGCTGCTGGAACAGCTGGAGCCTGAGGACGAACGCCGGGGTCACCGGGGCCGGGGCTCCAGGGCCGCAACAGCCTGCCCGGCCCAGGGGGAGGTGGCCCTCCAGGCAGGGGGGCCGCGGACACAGAGAGAAGGGTCGCAGGGCTCCAGATGTCAGTCACCACCCCGGCAGCTCCCCCCACAGACACAGGCGGGCTGCACCACTGGGCCAGGCCCCAGGTGGGAGAAGGGGGGCAGGGCCTGAACCCCCGGGGCCTCGGCCAGAGAGGAGGGCCCTGGAAGGCGGCAGCCCCGCCCAAAGGAGGAGGGAAGAATCTGGCAAAAAATGGGAATCCCGGGAGAGAAAGGGCAATGCCGCCTGCGCCCGGGCCGGAGGCACCGTCTCTCCTTCTCCTTCTGGGGTTCTGGCCCCAAGGGGCCAAAAGGGAGCCCGTGACCTGCATCTGACTGCTCACGGGGAGGGGACGAGAGAATTAGGGACCCCAAACCTGACGGGGAAAGGGGAAACACGCCACATTTCTAAGAATGCCGCTCCCCAAATCATTGGTGGGGGGCTTTGGAAAGCCGACAGAACCCACGGGCGGGACAAGGGCGACACAGGCGACCCCTGACTGCTCCCCAGAGGGGCAGTGACCAGCCCGGCTCTTGTCGCCCTGGCAGAGACCCCACCCCGTGCCAGGTGAGCCATCCCGGCCCCCTGGCAGAGACCCCCCCCCCGCTGCCCACACACCTTTTTCAGATGCTGCTGTTTTGGCACACTCCAGGGCAAGATGCTCCGGTTCCCATGGCAACCCTTTCCTTTTTTTCTTTCCCCGTCTTCTTTTAAAGTGATGGGCCAGAAGGAGGACAGACACAGCACTGACCGCGGTCACTGCAAACAGCTTCTTAACGCCGGGAGAAAACCTGGCCTGAAAGTGAACCGAGTCAGGGCTGAGGGCGGGCGGGGGGGCCAGCACCCCCTGCCCACACGGCCGCCTGGGACGCTGCCAGAGCGGGCACCTGCGGCCATGCGCCAGGCTGACCAAAAGCACTGGGCACGGGCCTCGAGCAGCCCCCGGATCCCCGGCCAGAGCAGTCAGGGAGCTCCAACCTGGCAGGGGGGCTGCCACCCGAATGAGAGGAAGGAGAGAGGGAGGGAGGGGGAAAGAGGGAGAGAGGGGGAGAAGGCAGAAGGGAAAGAGACGTGGCAGTAACCAAGGGACCCTTTGGACCCTCGCTTCCCCAGCAGCCGCAGAACAGGCAGGAGGATGGCGCAAGGGGCTGGGTCAGAGCCCCTCTGCTGCGGGGTCGGGGGCTCCCCGAGACCTTTCCTCACCCCTCACAGACCCCTCCAGATAGAGAGGGCCAGGGCTCCCTTCTGTGGGTCACCTCATGACGGGTCTGACCCCCCACAGAGGGGCAGATGGAGGCAGGTAGGCTCAATGACATATCCAGGGTCACCCAGTTAGGATGAAGCTGGATTGGAACTCGTGCCCTCCTGGTCCAGGTCCCTCCAAACTTCAGCAAACAGACAGAAAACACATCAAGCTGAATCCCAGAGCCTGGGAGCCTCAGAGCAGGGGGCAGCGGTGGGCCCGGCAGGGGGTGGAGACTCTGCCCCCCTCCCCCACAACAGTGGACCCCTGGCAGGGGGCGCCCCCTGGCAGCAGTGGGGGTGGCAGGGAGCCTGCAGTGGGAGCCCCTCCAGGGCAGAGCTGCCCCGCTGGCAGACGGAGGCCAAGTGACCACAAGCACAGCCAGGTCAGGACCGGCAGAACCAGGCAGCGGACTGGGAAGCTGGAAGGAAGGGAGGGCCGGGCCCGAGCAGGGCCGAGGGGACGACGTGTTTGTCAGATTTGGGGTCCCTGCAGTAATGTGAGAGACCAGGACCCCAAAAGAGCCCAGAGGGCCCGTTTCAAGAAGACTGTGGGAGGCGGAGGCGGAAGCAGAATCCATCCCTCAGTCTCCTGAGAGAAGCCCCAAAGGGAATCCTGGAGGAGCGGCCAGAAAGACTTCCCACGCCCAGGGCAGGATGGTGCAAGGAGGGAAGAGCCTGTAAGGAAGCTGAGGGGGATGGGCTGACAACCAGGAATGAGTTGCCACCTTCAGTGGGAACGGCCGTGATGTGACAGGGGGAGATGGAGCGGTGAGGGGAAAAGGACCTGCTGGCACTGCCAGGGAGGAGGCCGGAGGGGAGCGCCGGAGCTGAAACGCGCGAGTCAAGAAACAAGGAAGAAAGGACGGAGGAGTGACGCGAGGGGCGCAGCGGCCCGCCGCTCCCCGTCCTCCCCGGGGTCCCAGGACCTCCTCAGACAAAGCCTGGGACAGCTGGAGACGGGGGAAGTGCACCCAGCAAGGGCCAGGAGTGAGGTAGCACCCTGTCACGTGATGGGGGGGCCCAAGGAGAAACACAAACAGGAGGAGTGAGGGGGGGAACAGCCGGCTTGGACCCTGAGATTGCACTCAGCAGGAAAGGGGGGGAGGGCGAATTGGGGGGAGGGCTGCCCAAGCCAAACTCGAAGGCTACACACCCGTCCCGACAGCTTTTTGTGAGGTGAGGGTGCAAAGAAATGGCTGCATACTGCGAAAGGGTCAAAGGGCACGAACAAACAAATTTAAAACCATCTCTAGTCATATGAAAAGTTGCTCCAAGTCACTATTGATCAGAGAAATGCAAATTAAGACAACTCTGAGGTACCACTACACACCTGTCAGATTGGCTAAAATGACAGGAAAAGATAATGATGAATGTTGGAGGGGATGTGGGAAAACTGGGACACTGATACATTGTTGGTGGGACTGTGAACGGATCCAACCATTCTGGAGAGCAATTTGGAGCTACGCTCAAAAAGTTATCAAGCTGTGCATACCCTTTGACCCAGCAGTGTTTCTACTGGGCCTATATCCCAAAAAGATTTTATTTTATTTTTTTTTGCTTTTTGCTGAGGCAATTGGGGTTAAGTGATTTACCCAGGGTCACACAGCTAGGAAGTGTTGTGTCTGAGGCCACATTTCAACTCAGGTCTTCCTGACTTCAGGGCTGGTGCTCTAACCACTTCGCCACCTAGCTGCCCCTCCCAAAGAGATTTTAAAGGAAGGAAAGGGCCCCACATGTGCCAGAATGTTTGTGGCAGCCCTTTTTATAGCGGCAAGAAACTGTAGACTAAGTGGATGTCCATCCATCACTTGGAGAATGACTCAATAAGTTATGGTATATTATTACAGAACAACATTATTGTTCTGTAAGAAACAATCAGCAAGATGATTTCAGAGAGGCCTGGAGAGACTTACATGAACTGATGCTGAGGGAAATGAGCAGAACCAGGAGATCATTATTCATGGCAACAACAAGACTATATGATGATCAATTCTGATGGACATGGCTCTCTTCAACAATGAAATGCTTCAAACCACTTCCTATTGTTCAGTGAAGAAAGCCATATACACCCAGAGAGAGGGATGTGGGAACTGAGTCTGGACCACAACATGGCATTTTCACACTTTCTGTGGATGTTCACTTGCATTTTGTTTTCTTTCTCATTTTTTCCTTTTTGATTTGATTTTTCTTGCACAGCACAATAACTATAAATACGTATGCCTATTTTGGATTTAACATATTTTACCATGTTTAGCATATATTGGATTACATGCCATCCAGGGGAAGGGATGGGATGAAAGGGGGAAACTGGAACACATGGTTTGGCAAGGGTTAATGTTGAAAAATTATCCTTGCATATGCTTTGAAAATAAAAAGCTTTAATTACAAAAAAAAATGACTGCAGGGGCAGCATATTGATTACATCACATCCTAAAGAGGAGAGTCCCCTCTATGAGAGGGTGGGTGCAGAATCCTGGCTGTTCAGTGGGACATGCACACAGGTGGACGGCCCACTGAGCCAGTCCATCATCCCATCTAACTCAAGTGGGACCCACTGATGAAGGCAGCAGCAAAAACCAGTCAGGATAGACTGGCTGCCTTTGGGAAACGGCACCCGCTCTCCTAGATCTATTTTCTAAGTCAGTTGTTTTTCCTAGGAGATATTTCATATTTTCTTCTAATTTTTCATTTTTTTGTTTTTGTTTGACTGATTCTTCAAGTCTTAGTGAGTCATTCACTTGCATTTGTTCAATTCTTATTTTTAAAGTGTCATTTTCTTCAGTTACCTTTTTAAGTTCCTTTTGTAACTGGCCAATTTGTTCACTGCACTCTTTTTCCACTTCACTAATTTTATTTTTTAATAAATTGGTGTCTTTTTCATATCTCTTTTGCAGAGCATCATATCCTTCTTGCAAGATACTGTATCCTTCTTGCACTGATTTCAATTTTTTTTCCCATTTATCCTCCAGCTCTCTTTTGAGGTTCTTTATGCAATCTTCCAGAAAGGCCTTTTGAAACGGGGACCAGTGATGGTCGTTGCTGTTTTTTTCTGGATTTTTGTCTAAAGAAACCTCTGTATCTGAGGTCGTTTCTTTGCCTTGATTAAAGCTGTCTATGGTGAGAGCTCTCTTTTGCTTCTTCATCATTTTTTTTTTTTTTTTTTTTTTTGACAGAGTGGATATCTCTTTAAGGTAGGGGAAAAAAAACCTTGGCTGAAGACGCTTTGCCCTGGGGCACTTCGGCGAGTTGATTTAAGGTGCTGGGCCGGTGGGGGCTAGGACTAAGTCCGAATTACTCCTTAAACAAGGCAAGTCTGCCAGAACACCTGTCCCCAATCAGGGCAGAGTGTCCCGAGTGCCTCAGATAAACTCCAGGTGTTTGGAATTTGGAGTTTGGAGTTTGGAATTTCTTCCACGATGAGCCGAGCTGAGTCCCACCCTCACTTCCGGCCTGCACAGTTGTAGTCTATTTATCTCTCTGTCCGAGTCCGACTAACCTGATATGAAGTTCTCCAGAGAGCCATGCCCAAATATTTCTGAGTTCGTTGACTTGAAGATCAGTTCAGAGGCTTATTTTATTGTTGATTTGAGAGAAGATCGGAGGAGAGGCAGGAAGTCACCTTTTCACTCCGCCATCTTGGCTCCGCCCCTCCCGGCACCCGCTCTCAAAGATCCCCAGCTCCTCCTCCCTGAAGTGAAAGCCCCCAATCCTCTCAGCAGTGGGGCGGGGACTGTTCTCAGAACGAGGTTCGCCCCAAGCGCAAGGCAGCATTCTGCCAAGGAGGATGGTGGGAAACTGCCTCGGGGAGGTGGTAGGCCGGTCAGAGGAACAGCTTGAGGGTGGGGCACACACCACCCCAGAAAAAGCTCCAGAAATCCAAGAGAGAAAGTCTCCTTCTGAACAGAACTCTTCACCTCTTTGGAAGAACCTCACAGAGCTCGCTTTCCAGGATTTGGCTGGATGCTCCTTTCCACCTGAATCCTTCAATCCTTCGGAGTTCAGGAGAGTTCCTGAAAACCCCATGGAGACGAAGGCTGCTTTTCATCCCACCTTCTGTAACCTCCTCTTGTTGGAGGGTTTGCCTGCCCCTGTTCAGCTGGTCTTTCTGCTCTTCTCCAAGGTCCTGAAGCGAAGAACCATTCTCGCTCTTAGTGTTCCGGTGATTAACTCAAACTTCTAAAAACCCTCTAGACACAATGATTCTCTTTATAGACACAATGATGTAGGTTCCTTAACTTGGCCTTAACCTCGACCAAGTTACTCTCTGTTCCCTTTGCACATCTTTTTCCCCTTTATTTGAAACAATTCTTCCCGAAAGAGCTTTAGTTGCAGCAACAAGGTCCCGGCCTCCACCTCTCACAGCCGGCTCACGCAGAGTTCGCCGTGGCTCCTTTTCAGAACTTCATCCCTCGTACGCCGGATTCTTCTAAATGAAGTGGAAGATTTTGTATTTGCCCCTCCTCTGTGAAATCCCGCTAGATCTATGCTGAAGCTCTAAGCAACCAAGACCTTTCAGAAGTCGCAGGGCTACTTCTCAGCTGCCAACGAGCCATTAAAGACTGGGAGGCGGCCGTCCACCACCTCCACATCTACCATCTTCTCCATAACAAGAAACTTAAATACAAATAAAACACACCGATCACTCAATAAGCTTTTAGTGTGAACCTTCTCGGCTCCAGGTTAATGCTAGGATAGGCTCTAGCATAACGACAATAACAGCAAAAAAAGTCCCTGTCTTAAAGGCACTACTATAACATGTAGAAAATTAGCTCACAAACATAAATAAAGCTAGATGCCACGAAGTGGGTACTTTATTTAAATTGGCACTCTTTGAAATTACATGTCAAATAGGGTGGTTGTTCCAAAACAATAGAAATAGGCAATGAAAATTTTTAAAAATGAGTTTTCAAAGGTTAAGAAAAGTGTATTTTCAATTCAAGTTATCACAAAATAGCAGTATTTCTAGAAAACAAAACTTTAAAAATTAAAAATATTGAATCTCATACCTAAGGTTTTAAATGATAAAAATATCATTATTATCATTTAAAATAATTTAGCAGCAAATTAAAACAGCTCTCAGGTACTATCTCAAACTTAGCAGATTGCCTAAAATGACAGAAAAGGGAAATGACAAATGCTCACACGGCTGTGGGAAAACTGGGACACTAATGCACTGTTGGTGGAGTTGTGAGAGGATCCAGCCATTGAGGAGAACAATCTGGAACGACACCCAAAGGGCTATCAAACTGTGTGTACCCGAAAAGAACCTCTTTGTACAAAAACACTGATTGCAGCTTTCTGGGATAACTGAGCAGTGGAAATTGAGGGGACGCCCATCAATTGGAGAATGGCTGAATAAAATGCAGCATGTGTTGGTGGGATATTAGGGCGCTGTAAGAAATGATGAGCAGCTTTCAGCAGCGAGGTGATTCAGGCCAGTTCCAATGGTCTCGCGATGGAGAGAGCCACTGGTACCCGGAGAGACTCTGGTGTTGTTGCTTGCTTGCCTTTTGTTTTCTTTTCCTTTTTTCCCTTTTTGATCTGAGTTTTCTTGTGCAGCATGATAAATGGGGAAATATGTATAGAAGAACTGCACGTTTCACCTATAACTCAGGGCAGCTGGGTGGTGCAGTGGATAGAGCAGGAAGTCAGGAGGACCTGAGTTCAAATCTGGTCTCAGACACTGAACACTTCCTAGCTGCGTGGCCCTGGGCGACTCACTTCTCCCTGACCGCTTCAACAGGAAGGCGCGGGGCACGGTGACGCCAGCTCATCAGCCACCATCCCTGTGGTGCTTCTGGCCCACACGCCGTCCTGTGGGTCAGCGCCACGGCCCCCAATGCCAGCCAGGCTCCCGCGCTCTCCCTGGGCCTCAGAAAGGCTCCCTCCAAACGTGGCCTGCCGGCCCCTCCTGGCTACGGTCACTTTCATGTCTGTCTTGGGGACCTGCTTCCCTGCCTGGCCTGCCAGGGTGATGCCCGCCAGTGGGCTCACTCTAAACCCAGAGGGATGGGGTGGGCTGATGGAAACAGAGCCCGGTGCCCTGAGGCTAAATGCCCCGGGCTGCTCCTCTGGAACAGACTGGGCGAGAACAAGGGGGAGAGGGGCTGGTACACAAGGGCTGAGGTGGGGCTGAGCAGCCACCTTTGTCCTCACCCTTGGTGCCCAGGTTGGTGCCAAGGAAAAGCTGCTAAAGATGCCAGGAGCTTGGGGGAAGTGGCCTCCCACACCCCTTCCTGGGGGCAAAGGCTGAGATGGAGGCGCCCTGGGGGTCTCCCAGAGCTTCATCCCTTTGACAGGAGGCCCTGGGTCCCCTGGCCCCAAACTCTCACGAAGGACCGTCCCCTCCTGCCCTCCAGGGGCTCTGTGGCATCGGTCTGCAGCTGCCGGGAGGAGCGGGGGACAAAGGGAAAGGCCTCTCCTGCCCAAGGGGAAGCACGAGCCCACGAGTCTGGGTCCCGGGTCCCCACACCCACCGGGAGCCGCCAACCCATTACCTGGATCAGGGAGCGGCACCAGGCCAGCGGCAGGTGGAACACTCTCAGGGCGGTCGTCTTCAAGGACTGGGGCTCTCGGCTCACGGCTTCTTCCAACATGACGCCTCCCTCGCAGCCTGGGCGGAAAGGGGGCAGGAGCCCGTGATCGGGACGAGCCCCCGCAGGGAGCCCCAACCGAACGCCCCGCTCTCCCCACAGGCGGCCACGGCCGGGGCCGTCTGCTCCATGATCCCTGCCGCCAGCCCGGAGCCAGAGGGGCGGCTGCCACGCAGTGCCGAGGGAGTTTGCACTAGAGAGGCGGGCTTCTCGCTGCCACCCGGTGCCCCCGACAGAAGCAGGCCAGAGCCAGGCTCCACGGAGGCTCAAGGGCCCCTGTGTGATGGCTGTGCCCAGTGGGCATCTCTATGGCACCTACTATGTGCCAGGCAAGTGGGACAGCTGGAAAGGAAGGCGCTGCCATTTCACAGAGGAGGAAACTGAGGCTGGCAGAGGCTGGACACTGTGCCCACAGAAAGGTCTGGCCCCTCCAGTCCCTCCAGGGTCCACTGAGACCCTCCCCTGGGCCTCTCCTCATCTTCCCAGGGCTTCCCAGGAGGGAGTGCCCCCCTCCCCCTCTCTAGAAGGCATGGACTCCGCCCCAGCAGCACACACCCCACCACACCTTCTTACGCCCTGCCCCCACCCTTGTCCAAAGTCTTTCCTCACTGGGACTGCCTCCAACTGCATTCAGTAATTGCCTACTGCATGCCCAGTGCAACTGGGAGGAAGAGTAGAGGGAGGAGAGGGGCTGCGTCCTCCCCTTGCTCCCATTTGACAGACGAGAAAACTGAGGGTCGGGCCTGGTCCGACGGGCCACGGGCCTCCGAGCCCTCCCCCCGCTGCGCCCTCCGTGCCCCCTGCCCCGCGCCCCTCGGGGTACCTGAGCCTGCCCTGCAGGAGCCGAGGCCTCCCAGCCGCCCGGAGACGCCGCCGGAAGGGAGGGCGTCCCAACCCAAGTCCTTCCGGGTCACGGGCAGCGGCAAGGGAAGCCCTGGAAGTGAAGCTGCTTCCGCCAGGATGCTTCTGGATGGAGCCTCCGCCTCCTCGGGCCCCGCCCCCAGCTTCTCGGCCCCGTCCCCAGCCTCTGGGCCCCCTGTGTCGCGCCCGCATCCCGAAGCCCCCCATTTCCAGCCTGTCCCTCCCTGCCAGTTCTGTCTCCCTCGCTCCTCCCTCCTCCACCTCCTCTCTCCCCCCTCGCTCTTCTCTCCCTCTCTCCACTAGAGCTCCCCTCCCCGTCCCCTCCTCCGTCTCCCTCCTCCTCCTCCACTGTCTTCACTCTCGAAGGCCACTAGGGGGCACCTAAAAGAAGGCACGAGCCCCACGGCTGGGAAGTGGCGGCGGTCACCTTTCCGTTCTGACTGGGCAAGCCCGCCTGCCTCAGTCCCTGGATCTGTAAAATAGGACAAGAATTGCGCCCGCCCCTCCCGGCTGGTTGTGAGGCTCAATAAGCTCCTGTTGGGAAAGGGCTTGGCCCCCAGGAGGAGCTTCATAATGCGCGGCCCTCCGGCCTTCCTCCTCCGGCCTTCCTCCTCCCCCCTTGGGGTCCAGAGTCCGTTAGGCTTCTCCTGGCAGACATGTGCCCCGGCCTTGCTCACCTGACAGATGAGGCACACGGGGTGAAGTGATTTGCCCTGCCCCCTCTCTGTGCATTATGGTACCCCTCAGCTCCCCAGGCCCAGCACTCTGTGCTCTAGGGCGCCCCCCAGCTGTCCCTGCAGCCCTGCCCCCTCTCTGTGCTCTA
>JAJPUD010000994.1:472865-484122 GCA_023553655.1 Myrmecobius fasciatus | reverse complement strand
TTCACAGTTCCACCAACAATGTATCAGTGTCCCAGCCTTCCCACATCCCCTCCAACATTCATCTTTATCTTTTCCTGTCATTTTAGCCAATCTGACAGGTGTGTAGTGGTACCTCAGAGTTGTCTTAATTTGCATTTCTCTGATCAATAGTGATTTGGAGCACCTAAAACTTAATATTCTTAGAGTGGTACTTAGATCTCTCTTAAAAAAAAATTAAAGCCTTTTATTTACAGATCCTATGAGTGATTTTTCTACATTGGCCTTTGCAAAATTTTTTTTGTTCCAAATTTCGTCCCTCCTTCCCCCACCCCCACCCCTAGATGCCAGGTAGTCTAATACATGTTAAAATGTTAAATTATATGACAAATCCAATATATGTATACATATCTATACAGTTATCTTACTGCACAAGAAACATCAGGTCTAGAAAGAGAAAACAAACAACCAAAGAAGGCAAACAAAATGCAAGCAAACATTCACAGAAAGCGTTCATAGGAAAGTTTTCTAAGGTGACCAGAGATTTGGTGGCTTCCATCAGCCAGTGTGCCTCCAAGGCAGCACTTGAACCCAGATTTTCCTGCTCTTCCTATTCACTGCACCCACCTGCGTCTCTCTGTCATCATTCGTTTTCTTGGAAGGGAAGCTGCAGATAACTTGATCTCTGCTGGGTTTCCCATTAATGTCACTCCCCTGCTGTGTCTGGCTTTTGAGGGTCCACAACTCACCCCAAAGCTTACATGGCAAGAGGGACACCTCCACTGTCCATCTCTAGCTAGGAAAAGGTTGTCTTGGGGCAATCCCAGGGGTTTGTCCTGTCAGCGTCTGCCTTCTTTCTTAGCTGATCTTTACTTGGAAGAGGGTCATCTGCCCGAGAGCCAGGTGGCTTCAGGAAGGGCTGAGAAATGGCTGCCATGTGTGCTGCCCAACAACTGGCTCCAGGAGAAAAGCCGGGGGCAGACTGAGGTCCGGAGACAACATTCATCAGCATGACCAAGGCCATCCGTCAGGAGGGCTCGTGGAAGGGCACGGCAAAGCCTGGTTGCCTGGAGAAGTTGGTGGGTGGTGGGTGCCAGTTCCACAATGGTGGGCTCGCTCCAGATACTGACCGCTGCTCTTGCGCCCTCCCAGTCGCCACCAAAGTGAGGCAGGGCTGCGTGCTTGCTGCCATGCTTTTTAGCAGCGATGTTCTCAGAGGTTTCAATGAGAATAAAAATGGCATCGAGGCCGGCTCCCAAAGGACTCTGAAAGGGTTACAAGCCAAGAGCACAGTGCAGGGGGGCTGCAGACCCAGAGGCCGGAATGATTCTCCGCAGCTGGCACTTTTTTGGGCCCCACAATTGCCACAGTGAAAAGCTCTCGGCTGGGCAGCGCTGCAGCGGCCATCCCTGGAACCATCCATGAGAGCCAATGGAGAAAAGGGGAATGGCGAAAATGGCTCACGGTCTCATTTCTAGGGAGGGGCCCCATTGCCAGAGCTAGCTCAGTGTTGGGGAGGCTCAGGAGAGCATGGGAGAGAAACCCCCCCAAGCCGTAGGTCGTTTGCCTGTGAAACCTGGCGGGTCTACCAGAGCCATGCCGGGAACAGCTTCTGTTTGAATTGTCCGAGGGAGATGCCAGAGATCAGTGGGAGAAGCTGATCCTTCCCCAAGCTGACCTGCCAAGCGCCCCAACTCTGGCACAGAGAATGCAACTCGCTTGGCCAAGAGAACTTGCATGGAGAACTCTCCCAGGGCAAGCACTCGCATGCAGGCAGAAAGAAGCGCCGCGAGGACCCTCCAAGGTCCCTCTTAGGACCTTTGGAATCGATGGTTAGATGTGGGAGCCGCTGGCCCAGGACCTCCTGGCGTGGCGTGCCCTCGTCAGAGAAGGGCTGTGCTCTGTGAGTGAAGCAGAAGTGAAGGAGATCGAGACGGGCAAGGTCAGGGGTGTCTTGGCTCCCCACGTAGTGCCCGACCCGGACTAGAGCCTTCCGAGCTCGGCCGCTCTGGTCAGCCTCAGGCAGACATGCTGGACCTTGGCCCAATATAGTAACGCCACTTTGGTCCTCTTCCAGGATGGACAGCACCGACCCACTCTCCTCCCTGCACCTCCTTTTCTTTCTTTCTTTTTTTGGTATTAAGTGTGCCCAGTGTCTGAGGCCATACTGGAACTCCAGGCCTCCTGACTTCAGGGCTTTACCCAGCTGCCCCATGTCCCCTACCTTTAACCATATTAAGAAAGTACTTTACAATGATCGTAGCCTGAGCCTTGGCACTGGTCTGAAAGAGAACTCTCCCATCAATTCCACTACCAGCGAAGGGCCAGGACTCCCTGACTGATCCATGGAGGAGCAGCCTCCTTTTCCCCAGGCCCTGAAGATGTTGGGGTGAAGGTCAAATGGAAGAAGCCTCTTGGATGACTTCAGCTAATGGGTTACTTGAGTTACTTTAGTTCACTTCACCTTTGGCCAGCTGGCAAGGAGAAACCTTGGAGGAGTGGCCAAAGAGGGGACCAATGGCTTAAAGAGAAAGGACACTCCAAGAGGGAACTATTGTCCTGTTTGATGGAGCACCCTGTGAGATGAACTTCGACCTAAGCCCTGGGCCCTTGCTCAGTTTGGACTGAAGAGCATTCCTCCTTAGAAATCCTTGCAATAGAAAGGAAACGTGGGCCTGGACGGGTGGGAAGGACTCAGCAGGCTGGGGGTTTCACTCAACAAGTCGACCCATGGCTGTAGTTAGGATCATGGGAAGCAACAGAAGTTGTTTCTGGCAATCTTCTGCCTCCAACTCAGAGTCCAGTAGAATACCCCAGGTGTTTGCTTGTATCATACTGTCTTTTCATGTATTCATTTTATTTTGTGGAGATTATTGTTATTACCTTCTCCCTCCCTCCCCCAATTGTCACCAAATACCCAGATCCCAGAGAAATTCAGGGCAGGTGTGAATCCTCAGCCAGATACTCGTTCTTCAGTTCCATCACTCAGCATGCACAGGGTTGTCTTGTTGCAATTGTATTTTTTGAACAAATGGCTCTTTATAGGAATGGTTTTAAACAGGTGAGGAATTTTTCCCAAAATTCATTTTAAATATTCCGATATGTTTTTATAGGTCCTTTTCAAGGACTAAAATATTCATTTTTCTTTCTTTTTTTAATTCTTAAGTTTTTTCTTTTCAAAACATATGCACTGATAATTTTTCAACATTGACCCTTGAATAGCCTTGTGTTTCAGATTTTCCCCTCCTTCTCCTTCCCCCAACCCCCTCCCCTAGATGGCAAGCTATTCAATATATGTAAAATATGCTAGAATATATGCTAAATCCAATATGTATAAACATATTTATACAATTCCCTTGCTGCAAAAAAGAAAGTAAATGAGTAAGAAAACAAAATGCAAGCGAACAACAACAAAACAAGTGAGAATGTTATGTTGTGATCCACACTCAGTTCCCACAGTCTTCTCTCTGGGTGTAGATGGCTCTCTTCATCACAAGATCATTGGAATTGGCCTGAATCATCTCATTGTTGAAAAGAGCCATGTCCAAAAGAATTGATCATCACATAATCTTGTTCTTGTCATGTATAATGATCTCCCGTAACATCCATATACCATAACTTATTCAGTCATTCTCCAATTGATGGGAATCCATTCAGTTTCCAGTTTCTAGCCACTATGAAAAGGGCTGCCACAAACATTTTTGTACATGAGGGTCCCTTTCCCTCCTTTATGATCTCTTTGGGATATAAACCCAGTAATGACACTGCCAGATTAAAAGGTATGCACAGTTTGATAATTTTTTGAGCATAATTCCAAATTGCTCTCCAAAATGGTTGGATCTGTTCACAGTTCCACCAACAATGTATGAACATCCCAGTTTTCCCATGTCTCCTCCAACATTCATCCTTACCTTTTCCTGTCATCTTAACCAATTTGATTGGTGTGTAGTGGTGTCTCAGAATTGTCTTAATTTGCATTTCTCTGATCAATAGTGATTTAGAGCAACCTTTCATGACTAGAAATGATTTTAATTTTTTTATCTGAAAATTGTCTGTTCATATGCTTTGACCTTTTATCAATTGGAGAATGGCTTGAATTCTTATAAATTTGAGTCAATTCTCTCTATATATTAGAAATGAGTTAAACAGTTAAATGTAAAAATGTTTTCCCAGTTTATTGCTTCCCTTCTAATTTTGTCTGCATTAGTTTTGTTTATACACAAAATTTTTAGCTTAATATAATCAAAATTATCTAGTTGGTGTTCAATAATATGTTCCACTTCTTCTTGGTCACCAATTCCTTCCTCCTCCACAGATCTGAGACGTAAACTATCCTTTGTTCTTCTAATTTGCTCTTTATGACTAAATCATGAACCCATTTCAACCTTATCTTGGTATGTGGTGTTAGGTGTGGGTCAAGCCCTAATTTCTTCCATACTGGTTTCCAATTTTCCCAGCAGTTTTTGTCAGATACTGAGTTCTTATTACAAAAGCTGGGGTCTTTGAGTTTGTCAAACACTAGATTACTATAGTCATTGACTATTTTGTCCTGTGAACCCAACCTATTCCACTGATCGACTACTCTATTTCTTAGCCAGGACCAAATAGTCTTGATGACCGCTGCTTTATAATATAGTTTTAGATCTGGCACAGCTAGACCACCTTCACTTGCATTTTGTTTCCTTAATTCCCTTGAAATTCTTAACCTTTTGTTTTTCCAGATGAACTTTGTTGTTATTTTTTTTTTCTAGATTTCTTGGGAGTTTGCTTGGTATGGCACTAAATAAGTAGATTAATTGAGGTAGTATTATCATTTTTATTATATTACTCAGCCTGCCCATGAGCACTTGGTATTTTTCCAACTGATTAGATCTGACTTTATTTGTATGGAAAGTGTTTTTGGTTCAGAGTTCCTGACTTTCCCTTAGCAGACGGATTCCCAACTATTTTATTCTATCGACAATTAAAAAATATTCATTTTTCAATGTGTTAATGATGTGAAGTCACTCTCCTCCCCTGCCAGGAAGAAGCTGTTACCAGGTAATTGCCAGACTATCTAGCAAGGAACCCTTTAGCAAGTGCCATTCGTTGTCCATGCCCCAACTTCTGGGTATCTTCATACAATCTTTGAGATCTTGATTAGCACATGTTAATCAGTCAGGTACATGTCATCTGGCTCCTGATCCCTCCCTCTGAGTTCCTCCTTTACTTCTCTGGTCTCACTGAGAGAAACCCCTCAGGGTAAATTTCCCCCATAAAAGATGTGCTTATGATGAACATTTTTGCTAAGTTCTCTTCAGGACTAAGCCCATGAGGAGGTGCTCTCTTGCTTTTCCTCCTGGTGCCTTCCTGCTAATGGCGCCATTCTCCTGACTCTAGCTACTCTGGTCAGTCTAACCTGTCAGTCAATGGCTCTCTCCCACCTCGTGGAATATTTCCTTGGTCCTGACTAATTGTGTCTTTTCCCTTTCTAATTATATGCTCTCCCCCTCTGTTTCATATTTACCACTCCTGATGTCTAGTGTAGCTCTTCATTTTGCCTGTAACCCCTTCCCCTAAATAAATACCTTTCACGAAAGAAAATGAGCAGTGTGAATTTGCCACTTGTTTATTCTGAACTAGGTATTGCTATCCTGGTCACCTCATCTCTGGGCACTGTAGTTCTGGATGCCCCTTAGCTAAGGTCTCCAGGCCCACTCTGCTCTGGAGGTGAGGGTCATTTTTAGTGATCATGTTGATCCATCCCATCCCAAATAGCCTGGCCAATTTTTTTCGTCGCCTCGGATTAGATCAGGGTTGTTTGGACAACGTTGCATGACTGATAGAGAACTCTTGCCAGGATAGGAGAAACACCGGCTCTGCCATTGTCCTTTTGGGACAGGTTACTGGCCGCTCTTGCCCTGAGATGGCCTGGATGTGTGGCTGGCCAAGGAGCACAGTTCTTACAAGTGTATGTTGAGGGCTTCGCCCGGGCACTTCTAGGAGTTGGGCAGTGTGCCTAGAGGGGTGAACCGGAGCCCCTGGAGCTGGCTTTGGCTATATCGCATTTCAAGGACACCAGGTTCAATTCACACTTTTTCCCTCTTGCTCCTCTCTGTCTGGAGGCTTGCCAGGGAGAGGCAATGGCAAGGAGAGGGTCCTGGATCCTCTCCAACCACGTGGCCCATAAAGCAGAGGTAGAGGCTGGCTTTTTCTTTTTAGGTGAAGAAAATGGACTTGACCTGATCCATGGAGGTCCAGGAGCAGAGTTCATGCTGTAGGATGCAGCCAGCCTGTGAGCCTTGGAAGCCCCAACCAGGGGGAGCTGAGGCCAGAGGCATGAACACTTGGGGACCAAAGCCTTACCACAAATCCAGCAAGGGATGGGGGAGAGTACACCTTCTGATGTTAAATGGTGAAATGGACCCAGGGAGCTCATCCCTTGCATGCAGCTGCAGTGGAATGGGGGCTCCAGCCAACTGATTGGGAAAAGAAACATCCTAACCACTTGGGGTGCTTCTAGGACCCTGAGGGTGAATGCCACTGACCTAGCAAGGCCTCCCTGCCTCAGACTTACCTGAGTCTGTAGTTTCTTTGCAGAAATCTTGAGGACTGCCCCCAAAATCCCTTTTATGAGAGTTGGTTTAGGGAAAATCTCATCCGTAAATCCACTTCACAGGGTCCACAGAGACTGCAACTAGGTTGCCACAAGCTTGAAACGGGCTGTCAGCTCCTCCACTAATGAGCTGTGGGGCTCCTGCTCTTCCCTCGGGAGACACTTGATGACCTGAGGTGCAAATTCTGTCACCCAGTCAGTCCACCAACATTTATTAAGGGCCTGTTATGTGCCAGGTGTTTTACTAAGCACAGAATCAGGTGAAATGGTCTAAATCAGTACCCCCGGCCCCCAGGATCATGAACCTTCCCCCCAGTACACCACACTCTGTATGCCATTGGTCTATAGAATGAAAACCAGTCTCCTTCCTCAGCCATTGAAGGACCACCACTGTAGGGCTGCTGCCTACTTGTCGCCATTTATTCTAGATTCCCTCTGTCCTGAATACTTCATCTCCTACCTTAATGCATTCCCACAAGCCTTCCCTCTGGTATGAATTGCACTCTGCCCTCAGCACCATGCTCAGAAACCTTCCTCCTTCAAGGCTCATTTCAGGATTCTCCTTTGTGCAGCCACTCTGATCTTCCTGATGATCACCATTCTCCTTATCATTTCTTTCTCTATTGTTTCTTTTCTTCTTTCCCTCCTTCCTTCCTCTTTTTTCTTTTTTTCCCTTTCTCTTTCTCACTGTATCTCCTTTCTTCCTGTTTCTGTTTTTTGATGGAGTCTCCTTAGAAGCTATTCACAAGCTCGATCCCATTGCAGATCAGCACAGATCTGCAGTTCTAAAAACCTAATAAATCACCCTAAATAATTTGTATAATATAGGAATATAAAAACATATATAAGCACTATATATATATGTAACCGCTATAAACATACAATACAATATGCAACATACTCTACAACTTAATTCTCTTGCCCCTCAGTACTAGCTCTGTCTCTGGGGGGAGGATGGGATTAAGTTCATCGTCTAGCTCTGTTTCTAGAAAGCATACCATGCCAGGCACCTGGTTTCTTGGGTTTCCCTGCCCAGTTGGTTTGTTACCACATCCATCTTGGAATTCTGGTTCCAAGGTCATCACCCACTGGGTTTGGCACCTGAACCTGAGGACAAATAATACAGCCAGAGATCAACACACCCAGGCCCATTTCTTGGAGTGGGGTAAAAGAGAGCAAGGAAGGGGAGGAAGTCCTTCCCCTGTTATTGATGTAGGCAAAGTATATTCTTTAGTCCATAGATACAGTGAGAGAGAGGGCCTATCCCAGTATGGGCAATGGAAAGCTGCAGCCTCCGAAGGCGGCTGCCCTAGCCATGCGCAGCATCCCCGTTAGGTGATGTAGATACACCCAGGATAAAGCTCCTAAAATTGGATTACATGTGCATACATAGGTGACATGCACATATATATGCCCACACATGCATGTAAACATACACATGTACATAAAACATCCTTCTCACCCAGTGAGTCCTCTCTTGTAAGAATTTTTTTAGAAAATCAACAACAAAAAAAGCCATTCAGCAAGATTAATGGGCCCCATCAAGTGTCTGCCAATGTATTCAAAATCACGTACCTATGGTCCTCCACATCTGAAAAGCAGGGTTGGAGGGCCAAAGAGGAAGCTGTGTACCAGTGAATGAATGCACCAGAGCCCCATTCCATGCATGGGGGTCCTGTAAGTTCCTCCCACATGGAGGAGTCAGGGAATCTGATTCTGGGTGGGCTGCAATGATGGAAATACCTTAAGAGATTCAGGAATACGTACAGACATTTCACAATCGGCTCTTATTGTCTAACTCCATGGTGAATAGGAGGCTCTTGGTTGGCTAAGGAGGTCTTTAAAAGAGCATAAATCCCTTGGGGAATGTCTGTCCCCTCTCTTGTCCGTTTGTTCTGACTCCTTTCCGGTATAAGGAGATGACAGCCTTGTGCCCGCTTCCTCTGAGTGTGACATGTGGCTTCATGAGGATGGTGCTCCGCTTTCCTCAGATTTGTTCATTTGTTTTAGATGAAGAGATTGAAGAAGGAATTGTGAATGTTGAAAACCAACATAAAGACCCTCTAGGTACCTCAGTGTCTCAGTACCAGGGAGTCAAATCTATTTGGGTTTTGCTGCCAGCTCATAAGTGGTATCTGGAGAATTGAGGACAGAACTTCAGGACCCAGCTTAGCTTTAGATTTTTCTTTCTTTTTTAATAATAGTTTGTTTTAGAGGGAAATGGACCCACATGTACAAAAATATTTGTGGCAGCCTTTTTTATAGTGGCAAGAAACTGGAAATTGAAAGGATGCCCATCAATGGGAGAATGGCTGAATAAGTTATGGTATATGAATTATTTTTTATGTTCTGTAAGAAACAACCAGCAGGATGATTTCAGAGAGGCCTGGAGAGACTTGCATGAACTAATGCTGAGTGAAACGAGCAGAACCAGGAGATCATTATATACGACAACAATATTACACGATGATCAAATCTGACGGACATGGCTCTCTGCAACAATGATGTTTCAAACCAATTCCTATTGTTCAGCGATGAAGATATTCATATACATCCAGAGAGAAGCATGAGGGAACTGAGTGTGGACCAACACAGCATTTTAATGCTTTCTGTGAATACTTCCATGCATTTTGTTTTCCTTCTTAGGTTTTTTTTTTTCTTCTCTTTCTAGATCTGATGTTTCTTGTGCAGTAAGATAATTGTATAGATCTGTATACATATATTGGATTTGTTATAGAATTTATCCTATTTAGCATGTATTAGATTACCTGTCATCTAGGGGTGGGGGGTGGGGGGAAGGAGGGGAAAAGCTTGAGAAAAAAAAGTTTTTTGCAAAGATCAATGTAGAAAAATCACTCATATGTTTTGTAAATAAAAAGCTTTTAATTAAAAGAAAATAATAGTTTGTTTTTCCCAATTATATGTAAAGACGAGTTTTACTGTTCATTTAAAAATTTTTTGAGTTCCAACTTTTCTCTCTCCCTTCCTCTTCTCTCCTCTTCAGAGAGGATAAGCAGTTTGGGATAGGTTACACTCGTGCAATCATGAAAAACCTATTTCCATTAGTCATTAGAAAACAGACCCCCAAAAGAAGGGGGAATCAAATGAAAAAAAGGACGCTTGTGTGCATTCAGACTCCATCAGTTTTTTCTCTGGAGGAGAACAGCATTTTTCATCCCGAGTCCTTTGGGATTGTCTTATCTTCTTGTATTGCTGAGCTAAGTCATTAAAGGTTGATCATCCCCCAGTGTTGCTGCAGCTGGGTACAATGTTCTCCTGGCTCTGCTCCCTTCTCTTTGCATCAGCTCCCGTAAGTCATCCCAGGTTTTTCTGAAAGCATCCCAGCAGCATTTTTAAAAAGAAGTTTTTATTGATAGTTTTTCTTTGTCGCCATGGTATCCCATATGCCCCTCCCTCTCCCCCTCTCAGAGAGCTAACCCCTACGAGAGGCCACGTGTAAGACCAATGGAGCTCTTCTCTACAATTCTGGATACCCACTCCCCTTGTAACTGTAGTCTCCACTGGCTCGGCTATACTTGGGCTGCTGGAGACCTTCCTCGCCGCTGCTGCTCTCCCTCCTCCTCTTCCGTGCTCCTAGACCTGACTAGCACTCAGTGCGTCAGCTTCACTGCAATGACCGGTCCAGCCCTTGCCCGACCTTGGTCCCAATTCCGAAGCTTTATCCAGGGGGATAAAGGCCCCTTTGTAGCAGGGGCTCCAAGGATGGACTCCAAGTGGAGCGAGAGAACCCCCAAGACCCGCCCCAACCCAAGGGTTCGGCGCACCCCAAAACTTTGCCTGAACGCTGCTATCTATTAGGCTCATCAGGCTTTCCGGGGAGGCCACAGGCATGGACTGGGCAAGGGGATCCATCTCCTGGGGTGACGGTCATTGCTTCCATCCACAGGCGACTCCAGAGCCCAGAGGGGACAGGGGACTGAGGGCTTGGCATGCAGCAGGCGCTTAATAAATGCCCGCGGACCCCAGGGTCTCCAGAAAGGGTGTGAGCCAAAGCAAAGTGGGGGAGTCTCCCTGACTGTCCCCCCTACGGGCGGCGGGTGAGCAAAAAGCATTAATTGAACCCCTTCTAAGGGGACCAACAGCCCTCAAGGAGCTGCCGATCAGGTCTCGACCCGCCCAAGGTAGAGCTAGCGGGACTCCTGGCCCTGCCCCCTGCCGAGCCCCGGTCCTCAGGTGGGTTCCCGTCTCCCGAGGGCGGGGCTCGCTCCCTTCTCTCCGCTCCTCCCCTTCCAGCATGGTTCCCCTATCCCCGCCCCCTCCTCCTCTTAGGGACTTGTGCACCTGCCTGCCAGCCCGGGGGCGGGGCTCGCTCCCCTCCTCCCTCCTCCCGCCTCCCTTCGGGGCGCTGTGCTCCTGCGCACCAGTCCGGGGTCGGGGTTCATTCCCTTCTCCCCTCCCCCCCTCCGGGCCGTGTGCGCCTGCCCACCAGTCCGGGAGCGAGGCTCGTTCCCTTCTGCCCTCCCTCCTCAGGGCCGTGTGCGCTTGCCCGGCGTCAGGGGGCGGGATAAGTCCCCTCTCCCCTCCTCCCTCCTCCCGCCTCCCTTCGGGGCGGTGTGCGCCTGCCCACCAGTCCGGGGGCGGGGCTCACTCCTTTCTCCCCTCCCCCCTCTGGGCCGTGTGCGCCGGCCTACCAGCCCGGGGACGGGGGCTCATTCCCTTCTCCCC
>JAJPUD010000994.1:399012-472465 GCA_023553655.1 Myrmecobius fasciatus | reverse complement strand
CTCGGGGCCGCGGCGTGGATCCCGAGCGACCGTGACCGTGACCGTGACCCGGAGCGGTGAGCGGGGACGGGGGCGGGTCGGTGGCGCCGGGGGCACCTGCGCGCGGAGGGGGAACGGGATCGCCGCAGCCCTGCCTGCCCTCGCCGCTGTCCTTGGCGAGCACTTAGTAAGTGCCTGCTGTGTGCTGGGGGAGGGGGGAGGCCTGCGACTCCGGTGCGGGGAGGGTCCCGCTCGCTGGGGCTGGGGTCTGCGGGGGCGGGCGTTTGGGGGTCGCTCTCTCTTCGGATGGATGGCCCGGGGTGGGAGCCCAGGGGAGGCGGGCTTGCGGCCCAGGCCGGGCAGGGAGGTTAGGGTCAGAGATTTGCTCCTGAAGGATCCCTTTGACAGCTGCCGGGACCCCGGGGGGAAGCCGGGGAAGGGCCCTTCAGTGGTTTGGGGTAGAGGCCCTGGAGGCGCCTTGGGGGGCGCCGGTGCAGCTTAGAGGAGAGAGGACGGGTCCTCTGCACAGAAGGCTGAGAAGAGTCGGCACAGAGTGGGGGTGAGCACCGGGGGCTGCAGCAAGGTCCGCCGCTGACTGATGCTGTGAGGGGCCCACCCTGGATGCTCACCCCTTGGGATGGGGGCTGGGCACAGCTGCTCCGAGGCCCCACATGGCTGGGGGGCTACAAATAGGGGGCCTTGCCCTCCAGGGGCTCCCAGGCTCCTGGCTCTTAGGGGGCTTCAGCAGAGCAGAGGGTCAGGCCTTTTATTCCCGAGGAGAATGAGTGCCTCGGGGGCTGTGTGAAGACGGTGGGATGGGACGGAAGCCTGGCGGTCCCCTCCTGGTCTCCCTGGGCCACCTGTCTAGCAGGTGACCATGGAAGTCATGCAGGAAATGGCAGGAGGGATGAGCCAGGGACCAGCACTCACAAGAAGACGAGCGAGGGCTCTCCGCGGTGCCTTCAAGGGAAGAAAGACCGAAAAGAGCCCTGACTTGGGCACTTTGTGCGTCCCAGACGCCCCTTTGTGAGAGCAGGCTGGGGGGCTGTCTGCCAGTTGGGGGGGCAGCTTTTCCTGTTAAAGGGCGAGAGGGCAACGGGAGAAACTGGAGGGTTCCTGAGCAAAGGGGACGCTAGGTGTGGGTCGTGCATTTTCTATGGTTCTGTAATGACAGGACTCTTAGCCGTGGGAAGGGAAATGATTCCCTGGAGGCTGTCTAGCTGAAAGGAGAGCCAGCTGTCATCCTGCCTCAGGGCCAGTCCCATAGAAGGCCCAAGTCCTGCCAGATCCAGAATCCTAGCCCTGGGTGCAAGTCCTGCTGACTTCTGGCCCCGCTTCTTTATAGAAGTAGGTGGCCATATTGCTGCGCCCCTTAGAAGGTCTGGAGGTATGCATCTGAAGCAGATTCAGTGCCCGTGGGTCAAAGGTCCCAGGGGAGGCCTCTGAGACCCCTGCTTAGGAAGGTGATCCATTCAGGCGATAGAAGGGATTTTCAGGGAGGAAGCAGGCTCAGTCAGCTGGTTCCAAGGGAAGGCCTTGTTGGAGTAAAATGGGACGCTTTCCTTTCCTGCCCTAGGGGAGGTGAGGAGGAGGATGGGAGAATTCTGAGCCCAGGTGAGGGCAGTCCCCTCCAGTGAGACTGCAGGCCACGACCTGGGGGAGTTTGGGGGCGTGTTTAGCTGGGAGGAAAAGGGAGGAATTTGTTTCAGGAAGACTGCCTGAATATGTTGTGAGAGGCGATCAGATCTTCCAACTCAGCCAGGATTACGACCCAGTGCGTTGAGTTGGCTTTAAAAAGCCTTGTGCACCTGGTGGTCTCAGGCCTTGCCTAGGCGCCAGGAATAAATGCAAAAAGAGAAAGCAATGCCCTCCGGCCAGAGGGAACTTATCCTTAGGAGAAAAGGCATCTAAGTAGAAAGTGAAATCTAAACTAGGTAAAGAATAACTTGGATTTCAAAGAGTAACAAGTCTTAAGGAGAAGGACAGTTTGGTGGTGGTTGTTCTGTAATTATTTTTATTCATTTCATGAAAGATTTCCCACTTGCATGTAAAATTTTTTTAGACAATCTCTTATAATAGCTTTTTATTTTCAAAATACATGCAAAGGTAGTTTTTAGCATTCACCCTTGTAAAACCTTGTATGCCATATTTTTTTCCCTCCCTTCCCTAGACAGCAAGTAATTCAATACAGGTTAAATATGTGCTATTCTTCTGTATATATTTCCACAATTATCATGATCAAAAAAGAAAGAAAGAAAGAAAAACAAGTAGACAACAACCAAAAAGGTGAAAACCTACATTGTGATTCGCACTTGGTCTCCACAGTCCTCTCTCTGGCTCTCTCCCTCACAAATCCATTGGAACTGGCCTGAATCACGTCCATCAGAATTGATCTTCACATAGCCTTGTTGTTGCTGTGTACAACGTTCTCTTGGTTCTGCTCACTTCACACAGCATCAGTTCATACAAATGTCTCTGAAATCATCCTGCTAACTAAACAATCATTTATAAAAATTTTGAGTCCCAAATTCTCTCTCTCTCTCCCTTCCCCCCCCCCTTCTTGAGAAGGCAAGGGATTTTACTTGATTATAGGATGAGCTCATACAAAACAGATTTCTCTATTAGTCACTTTGCAAAAGAAAATGCAAGCGCATACACATATACCCCCAAGAAAAATAAAGTTAAAAAAATTTTGCTTCAGTCTCCACTCAGAATCCATCACCCCTCTCTGGAGGAGAGCATCGTTCATCAGGATTTCTTTGGAATTGTCCCAGGTCCTCATCTTAATCTGAAGGACTGAGTTTTTCACGGTTGACCATGGTACAATGTTGCTGTTACTGTGCACAATGTTCTGGTTCTGCTCATTCCATTTTTCATGTGTTCATATAAGTCTTACCAGGTTTTTCTGAAGCCATGGAGGACAATTTTGTCAATAAGAATAAGTTATTTTTTTTTTCATTCGAAAATTATTTATTGAGATTATTTTTTTAAATTTCCATAGAATGATGCTATTTAAACCACAAATGCTCGCAGGAGAATTAAAGCAAAATTTCAGAATTTATTTAGACATATCAGAGTTGCACAGGTGATTAAAAATCTACGTCTCTGTTTAAGCCATCCGAATATAACAATCGAATAAGCCAAAGTGAATGAAGCTCAGCCTGTTTCCTTCTATAAACAGAGTAGCCAGTCACATGGATGCCGAGTAATGCTAATTTAATATTTTAAAAGATTGCTAATTTAATTCTGTGTGAACAACCCCTTTTTCAATAGCATGTCAAAGCCTTTATAACTAGTCTTATTAAGTTTTCTTCAATTTTTTTCCCCAAGTTTATCTTTAATAAGAGATTTCCAGGTATAAAGGGATAGAAAAGGGGGAGCACAGAGGGAAGGTGAGGAATAGTGGAACAGGGGATGGGGGAAAGAAGGGGAGGACGTGGTGGTGGGCACAGAGGGAATCTCTGTTTTAGGAGCCTCAGCTGTGGGATCAGGTTGATTGAATTAGCTGTCTGTCCCTGGAGAAGTGGAAGGTTGGGGGAGCAGCTGAAAAAGCAGATGGGGAGGATCCTGGGCCCGGCTCCTTTACACCAGGTTCTCTTCCTCGCTCCTTTGGGCTCCATCGGTTGTGGAAAAGCAGTTTAGAGAAGTTTCATGTGATGGACTCCTATTCAAACTTTTTTATATTCTGGAAGAACTTGGGCTCAGTTTCCTGCCTGTTCTGTGCTTCAGGGCCAACCCTGGAGCCTCTCAGTGCCTCCAGACAGTTCTCTTCTAATTAATCACTGGTTTGGATCCACACTTGTCCCCCTAAGAAACAGCTCAGACTTCTTAGAAAGGCTAGGGCCACTGGGGGCACCTCAGGACAATGCCGGGCCACTTAGGAAGCCTGAGCTTGAGTTCGTTTCTGGCCTCGGGCACCGCTAAGTGAGCCACTCTGCTCTGTCTGCCTGGGCTTCCTCATCCGTAAAATGGGGACAGCCATAGCAGCCACCTCCCAGGATTGTGGCGAGGCCCTCATGAAATCCCGTATGTCACATGCCACACAGGTATGTGCTCTGATTGTCATTATTATCCCCACTTGTAGAGCAGCCATCCAGGCAGGTCTGCTTTCGTATCCACGTGGGCAGAGGACCCAAGAAATCAGCATTTTGTCTCTTCTCAGCCTGACAGTCGGCCTTGGCAAGAACAGACCGTGTGGAAATGTCCTGGATAAGGGCCATCCAGTTTCTCCTTAGATACCATTTCATCACCCTTACTAGGATTAAAACAACAATAAAAAAAATACATAGAGGACGGTGTGAAATGTTGACTAAAACACTTGGCATTTGGCAAAGTAAAATGAGAAGTACTCTTTTGCTTTGTGTCCAGATGGCAGACGCCTGGTCAGCTCTTGTGTTCTGCCCTTAGGGTGTGGATTCTAAGCTACCCTGCTCTGTACCCTAAGAAGCATATTGACCCGTCCCCCCCAATTGGATCGTCCCTCTTCCCTCTGGATATTGTGCTACTGGGGGGTCCCTTGGTAGCTTGTAGTCTCTGGCCATTTCGCTTTCCCCAGACTGGGCCAACTTGTGTCTCTGCCCACGTTGCTCAAAAAAACCTTTGAGGGTTTTAAACCTTTCCCTGGTAGTGGCGTGAAGTACAGCAGGCCGGTTTTGTCCTGAAAGTCCCCATAGAAGGCTGAGAGAGATGGGTGATTTTGCTCTCAGCCACCGTCCCATCCACCAACCACCCAGCAAGAAGCAAATGCAGGGAAAGAGAAGACACTTCTATAAAAGAATCTTGGTGCACTTTGCACAGTCAGAAATGGTTCCCCCGACCTTGGGTTCATCCTGCCAAGCTGGCAGGCAGGGGGCATATGTCCTGAAAGTACCATTAATCTGTGAGCTCAAAGAAAAAAACCCCTAAATGATGGGAGAAGAATCAAAGAAAAATGAACAGGGAATTCAGAATGGGAAGATGAGAAATTTGCCAGGTAATCCCACTGAGAGATGACTCGAATTCTCTGCTGATCAGAGACGTGAAAAAAAAAAGAACTGCCTGGGCAAGAGCTTTGAGTGCCAGGCTCATGGAGATCAGGGGAAGGGACCGGGACATTGATATAGCCCAGAGTCCGAATGACCTCGGGAAAACTTTATTTTCACTACTCTAACTCATTTTTAGTGTCAGCTTCCACTGCGGATTGAAAAGTTCTGTTTTCCTGAGGTGGGTCAGTCAGTAACCATTATTACCATCTACTTACTAGATGCTGAGCCCTGTGCTAAGTGCTGAAGATTCAAAAAGAGGCATCAGGCACCCCCCACTTTCTTCAGGGGAGCTCTCAGTCTCTGCTCCTTCAGCTTGCCAGAGAGCCCCGAGAGACAGAGGAGGCTAAGCTGTCAGCTGAGACTTCCTCACCCCAGAGCCAGCGCTCTCTCAGGAGAACGGGCTGTTTTGGCAGGGGCTGGTGAGATTTCTTTGGGGTCCGGTCTAGTTCCCTCCCAGCTTGATCCTGGGACGTGTAGCACTTTGGCTGGTTGGCCAGCATTCCGGACAGTGACACCCCACGAGGCTTTGGGAAATGTTCTCTGGGAATGAATTTGAAGGGAATTACGGAGAGTCTATGTGGCAAAGCAGCCAGAGAGAGGTTGGTGATAGGTGTGTGTTCTGGGACCTGAGAGTGCCTTTATGTCCCTTCCTTCCTCTGGTTCTGTTAGCCAGCTCTGGCTATCTGGGCACTGACCTCCCTGGGGCTCAGCAATTAAAACAAAAGCTTGATTCCCTCACACATGAGAAAGGTACAACAGTAATAGAGTTGGAGGGCCCGGGTTCCTCTGAGAAACCTGCCTGGAGGTTCCTGAGAGTTATCTGTCAGTCTGGAGTGTTTGGAGCCAGATTCCCATTTTGTAGGGTTCACCTTGTGGAAAAAAGAAGACAGAATATTTTTCAGGAAACACTCCTAGAGGAAGCACATCCCTGTAAGGCAAGTAGAGGTGTCCAGTAGACACCAAGGATTTGGGGAGAGCTGGTTTTTCCTCTCAACTTTTTATCACAAGAGACAACTAGTTCCTTGGGGTGCTGAAGAGTAGTGATCAAAACAAGGAAGATATTTCTTTTTGGGCTCAAATGTGAGATAACATAAACATCTCTATCTGCTTTCTCATCTTTTTATATCCACAGGGCTTTTGGGCTGGATTTTTTCTCTAAGCAGTACTGATTTTTCATTTGACTACAGATAGCTTTAATTTCTACATTTGAAAGCTGCCTGTTCATATCCTTTGCCCATTTATTGATTGGGGAATGACTCATATTCTTATAAACTTGACTCAGTTCTCTATTTGAGATAAGTCTTTATTATAGATACTTGCTGGAAAAATCTCTCAGTTTCTTGCTTTCCTTCTAATCTTGGTTGCATTGGTTTTGTTTGTACAAAAACTTAAATTTCATGTAATCAGAATTATCCATTTTCCATCCCGTAATGTACTTTATTTCTTGTTTGGTCATAAACTCTTCCCTTATAGAGGTGATAGGTAAATTATTGCATGCTACTCTGATTTGCTTATGTTTAAATGAAGTACCCATTTTGACTTATCTTGGTATAAAGTATGAGATGTTAGTTTCTAGCTAGTGTTTGTCAAACTGATTTCCAATTTTCATAGCAATTTTTGTTAAATGATGAGTTCTGTCTCTAAAGCTGGGATCTTTGGGTTTATCAAACATTAAATCATTTATTATGTCTTATATACTTAATCTATTCTACTGATCCTCTACCCTATTTCTTAGCCAGTGTTAGGTTGTTATTTGGATAATTACCACTTTATAGAATCCGGTTTTAGATCTAGCATGGCTAGGCCACCTTCCTTTGTGTTGGTTTTCTGTAATTCCCTTGATGTTTTTGACCTTTTGTTCTTTTGGATGACTTTTGTTATGATTTTTTTCCTGCTCCAGAAAATGATTTTTTTGGTAGTTTGATGGCTGTGGCACTGAATAAGTAAATTTAGGTAGAATTGTCATTTTGTTTGTTGCCTTGGCCTCCCCATAAGCAATTTACATTTTTTCTGTTGTTTAGAAGGCTTGATTTGTATGAAGTGTTTTTTAATTGTATCCATAGAGTTTGGGGGTTTGTCTTGGCAGGTAGACTCCCAAGTATTTTATACTATAAGCAGTTATTTTATCTTATTTTTTCTCTCATTCACAACTGCCCCATCTTTGCTTCCTTGTAGGGTTTGTGTGTGTGTGTGTGTGTGTGTGTGTGTGTGTGTGTGTGTGTGTGTGCTCTGCTGTGCACTTTTTACTTTATTATTTTTTCCTCTTTCACCCTACCTCCCTCAAACAGGCTACAGATAAGTATGAATCTATATATGCACATGTGTATACATATATTTATTCATACATATAAATATATACTCATAGCTCCACACATATATCTATATACATATACCTACATATACACACATACCCACACATATGTATACACATGTATTTTAAACAATATTAATATGGCTGACATGTAATGTAGATTTCTCTCTTGATTGGATCTTTAAGTTTGACTTTGAGATCAGTGATTACTGCCCCTACTTTTTTCCTAATGAATTCTACTCCTGATCATTGTTATTATGTTTGTACATATCTCTTATTTCCTATGCCTGCTAACTTTTCTACTTTAGTCCTATTCCTTAACTTGCTTTGCCATTACTCGACCTCTTCTCCCTCCCCCCATGGATACCTTACTTATTTGTTCTCCCCACCTTTCCCTCCTTCTTTATCCTTTTCCCTTGATCTACATACTTTGTCCCACTTCTGTTCATCTAAACACCCTTCGAAAACCTACCTTATTCTATTCTTACCCCCCCCCTTATTTCTTTATAAAATTTGGATGTTGCTATATCCTTTGTGTGTGTATGTGTGTGTGTGTATTCCCCATTTAATCCATTCCCAATGTGAATACATTTTCAAAACTATCAGCCCTCCTCCCTCATATAATTCCTCTGTTTTGGTTCTTCCTTTGCACCTCATTTGTATAACATAATTACTATTTTTACCTTTTCTTATGTTTTGATTTTTAGAATCAGATCATATTCATTTCTGCCCCAGTCTTTCTTTTGGACTACCCCAATTACCGACGCCAGTTTTAGATATGTGATTTACTATCTTTACTGAGTCCCTTGAAATTTGTCTTTTGTGTTGACTCTTATATGTTAAATTTTCTATTGAGTTCAGGTTTCTTTGAAGCAAGATCCTGAAAATCTGAGAGTTCATTGAATGTTCATTTTTTTGTTCAATATTATACTTAATTTTGCTGGATATATTTTTGGCCACAGACCTAGTTCTTTTGATTATCAATGTACAATATTTTAAGACCTGTGGTCCTTTATTATAGCTTCTGATAAATCCTGTATCATTCTAATTGTAGCTCCATCATATTGGATTTTTTTGTTTTAGTTAAATTTTTTTTTCTTTGATCTAGGGCTTTTGAAATTTGGCAATGGTGTTCCTATGTGTTTCCTTATAGAATCTCTCTGAGGTGGTGATTGGTAGATTTTTTGTTTGCCAGCTCCTCCTTGATCTCTCCCCTTGGTTCCTCCCCTTACTCCCTTAGATTCTGCTTCTGTTTCTTTGAAACTTTAAAAATCATGTTTCCCCAAAAGCAAATTGCTTATTCAGTATGACTGCCTTACCTAGTCACTTTTGAGCCTGTGAAACTTTTTCACTTAAATAAAATGGCAAACCTTTATAACCTGTGATGGTTACGTTTCTTTTATATAAATTATAATATAAATTTCTTTATGCTGTGAATCACAGCTTTGTTGTGCTATTTTTATAATATTCTTTTACAATTATGCTCTCCCAAATCTCTTTTGTAGTACTACTCCTGGTACCTTCCTTCCCATTTCATAAACCTCAGATGGTACCTCTGGCTTCCCTTCAGTTCTCCCCTCTGGCCTGGAACCCCAAACCTTCCTGTATTGCCCATAGCCAGCAGTGCTCTTGCCCCACTGTATCTGCACTCCTCCCCTGGGGCCCGGTTTCTGCAGTGCAGCTGGCTTCCTTATCAGCTTTCTGGACTCAGATTCCCTACTCTGTTTGGGAGGTGAAAGTTCCTGTAGTTCTGGCTGAGCCCACCTTGGCACCTAGCTAGCCCCAGGGCTCCCCACTTGTTTTTTTTCTGCTGAGCTAGCCTGGAGATGTTTACACTTCACAAAGCAGGTGCCTTTTTTTTTTTTAAGTTGTTTCTTTATATATGCAAAGATAGTTTTCAACATTCACCCTTGCAAAATCTTGTGTTCCAAATTTGTTTCTTCATCCCTTCCCTCATCCCTCCCCTAGACTGTAGGTAATCTCTGTTAAACATGTGCAATTCTTCTATACATTTCCACATTTGTCATGCTGCACCAAAAAAAAAAAAAAAAATCAGATCATAAAGGAAAAAATGAGAGGGAAAAAAAAGCAAGTAAACAACAAAAAAGTGAAAATACTATGTTGTGGTCCACACTCAGTCCCCACAGTCCCCTTTCTGAATGCAGATGGCTCTTTCAATCACAAGTCTATTGAAACTGGCCTGAATCACTTCATTGTTGAAAAGTGACATCCATCAGAGTTGATCATTGTAATTAATCTTCTTGTTGCCATGTACAATGATCTCCTGGTTCTACTCACTTCACTCAGCATCTGTTCATGTAAGTCTCTCTAGGCCTTTCTGAAATCATCAAGGCAAGCTTCTTTTGTTTTTTTCTCTACATCTTTCTAATGCTTGACACATGTAGGGAATTTTAATGTTTCTTGGTTGATGGGTTACTTGGCATCCAACTTTTTTTTTTTGTTTCTTTTGAATTCAAGTAGTTTGGACAGAGATTATCACAGAAGACAAAATGGAAAATTTTGATTTACATGAAATTAGGAGGCTTTTATACAAAAAAAAATCAAATGCAGCTAAAATTAGAATGGAAGAAAGTAATTGGGAAAAAGTTTTTTGTGGTAAGCTTCATTGATAAAAGTCTCATTCAGCATATATAAAAAGTGGATCCAGACTTATAAGAATAAGAGCCATTCTTCATATGAGAAATGATCAAAAGATATGAACAGGCAGTTTTTTCAAAAGAAGAACTCCAAGCGGCAATAACCTTGTGGGGAAAAAAAAAAGTTTCAAATCACTAATAACTAAAGAAACTAAAAATAAGGGCAACTTTGAGGTTCCATCTCATACCTTAATTAAGCACCTATTATGAGACAGATATTATACTAAGCACTTTACATATATTATCTCATTTGATCCTCATAATAACTCTGGGATGGTGCTGTTATTATCCCCATTTTTACAGTTGGGGAAACTGAGGCAGAAAGCCATCAAGTGACTTGTTCAGAGATAGACAACTAATAGGAATCGGCGGCAGGATTTGAACTCAGGTCTTCTGGATTCCGGGCCCATTGCTCTAATTACTACCCCTGAAATGTACCTAAAAACAGGTACATAAATGTTATTTTTGGTTAATTTGAAAGTGTCCAGAAAGTTTCAGAATTGTGCATCTTCTTTGATTGCAAAGAAATACAGCTGCTCTTAGTAGTGGCAAAGAACTGGAGTTCTTGGGAAGTGATGAACCCCCAAAAGGGCTGAAAGATCTGATTTCAGTGAACTCTGGGAAGATTGTAGAAAATGAGCAGAAGCTAGAGAATTGTATGTGGCAAAGGCGGAAAAGCTCTCCCCTGGCCCCTCCTCCCCCGAATCCAGGGCTCCAAGAGCTCCAAGCCAGAATCGGTCTCTCACCTTCACTTTTCATTATTTTCACTCTTCACCTTTCATCATCATCTTGTTAACTGATTTTTGTCATAGACCAGCCTGGCAAAAAACAAAAACAAAACATCCACTGGTGCAAGTTGGCAACTGGGGCTGCTGGCCAGGCCTACCCATGGGTGCGTCAGCGCACGCAGTTCCACACAAACTGAGTCTTTGAGGACAGATCCATGTTTCTCCTTTTCAAGAGGTGATGAGTGCCATCTTCAATTTCATTTGCCAATCTCTGAAAAGCAGAGAGGCTGGAAGAGAAAAAGGAGAGGAAGAGGACGGGCCGGTCCTCATCTAGTGATGAGAAAGGAGCAAGCAGACAATTTGGAAGGGCTTTGGTTTCCAATGTTCAGATGAGTCTTAATAACATGTTTACACCAAAGTTAAATGCAGCGTGCATCTTAATGACTTTTCATTGGCTTTGCCACTTTATTTGTATTGCTATGTTTCTGCTATATCATGAGACTGCTCCCTAATTTTTTTTTTTTTTTTAATTCTATCAAATAGATATTATCTTGCCCTGAAAGTTCCGGGATTTAAAGAAATGCCTTCCGTGGAAATGCCGGCACTCAGCAGTGACTGTCCACATTTGGAGTCAGTGGGTGAAATAACAAAAGAAAATTTGATACAGAAATCTCTTGTAAGCTATGTTTTTGGTGACTTCAATATTTGCCTAAAATCATTTTGCTTTAAGGTTTGTGGTTAATGACCAAGTGTGTAGATGCGATTTGACCATGTACATGGTAATTGAATTATTTTTTCATTGATAGTCTTCCAAGAGAGAGCCATATGTATATGAATCTGTAATCAAATGAGTCTTGGAAGTGACTATTAAGAAAAGTTTCAAGAAAAGCCAAGCCTCAAAATCCAGCTTGGGAAAAACCCTGCTTTTAGCAGGATGGGAATAAAGTAAGGTGATTTTTGCCATTTTCCTTCAGCGTGGGGATCTGTGCTTTTGCTTTGTCCTAACTCTGTGGTTTAAACCGTGTCTGATGCTTGTGTGGTGTGATGATGGGCTGGTCCAGAGTGAGTGATATTGCCTTGGGATTGGTCTGTCCCGGAAAGAAAATTCGCTTCAATTTTAGAATTATAATCGATAAATAAAAGAAAAATGGATCTCGTGTACATTGGCGTGTGCATGTGTGTGTGGAAACCAGGCTGATTCACTAACATTGTTAGAAAGGCTAAGTAATGGGGGGACCGGAAGAATCCTATGTATGTGCAGGCTCCCCGGCTCTCGTGGGAACCAGGAAATGAGGTGTGAGGGGGGATGGCTCACGGGAGGTCTCCTGAGCCTACTTCTACGAGCAAGCTGAGGCCTGATCCACAAAAAGGGCCGCCCCGCGGGGATCCAGACCTCAGATGGTGAGGGGCTATGGTGAGGCAGATGGTCATTCCGTCCTCCTCCCAAAGAGTCATGGTAGGAGTCAAGAGGATGATAAAAGGGAGGGGAGCAGAGGACAGTTTCACTGTCTTTGGAGTGTATCCCAACGAAGAGGCTCGGGGGGCACCTTTGAGGGGCTTGGGAGTGCTCTTGGAGCAAGGGGGCCCATGAGTCTAGCAAGGGAGGGGGATGGGTAGGATGGGGCAGGAATCAGCAGGCCTCAGGGCCTTTCTACTTGTGGTCCCCAGACTCAGGGGCCTGTGAGGCCTAGCTCTGATGCCCAAACCCTCCAAACCAGATCTCAGTGACGGGTCCTCATCTATTAAATGGGAGCTGAGTCCAGGGAGTATCAGAAGGAAAGCATGGTGGGACATCATGGTTTTCTCCGCTGCACTTTGGGGATCTTCGTAGCTTCTCCCTCCCAGCATGATTGTGGGACAGAATGAGAGACTTGTAAAGAGCTTAGCAGTGTCTGGCGCACAGTAGGTGCTTAATAAGTGCTGGTAATTATTGTTGCTATCATAACTTGATGCTGCTGTCTGTTCCATTGCAGAGTCCCAGAAAAGGTAGGTGAAAGAAAATGGATCATGAGCATGGGGTGCTGGTCACTCTAGCCGGTGCTAAAAATGGGAAGAGAGCCTGAGGAAGGGCCCTGATTTTTCCTGTGGCTACATGTGGAAACGAGTCAAAAGGAGGCGTCATATGGCCGTGGTCACATAGTGGGGTTAGAAGTCAGTCCCCTTTCCACGGCATCAGATTTGCCACAAAGTGTACCATCGTGTCACTGGGAGGATCAGCGTGGGGCTCCTGAGTCCGAAGAAAGCTGCAAATCACTAACCACCCCCATTTTAAGTCCAAACCTGGCTGCAGGCATGTGTCCAAGCGTTGTAAAATGTTCGGTCTGAAAGGGCTTCAGAAATCATTGAATTATAAGAGAACACATTTGTAGCAGGGGGTCATTTAGTCGAGCTTCCCCTCCCCCCCAGTTGAAAGATGAGGAAAAAGGGCAGAATTTTCACTCACATCTTCTGACTCCAGATGTAACACCCTTTGTTCCTCTTATGGCTTAATTGGTGTTTTTAGTTTGTGAATAAGAGAACTGGGGCCTCTGAACTGGACCAAACCGGCCTCTACCCTGTGGGTGGCCGGAGCTGAACGGAGCAGGCTAGAAAGTGTAGTCGGGAATCAAGCAGAAGTTTAATTTCAAGGTGAGGGAAAGGGCTTGCAAGCAAGAAGACAGAATAGAGGTGTCCCGGGCCCAAGGCAGTGGCGGGGGGGATCTCAGTACTTAGGCCACCAGCCCTGACACCGAGGGGTAACAGCAGCAGTGAGACAAGTTTGATTCTTGGCAGAACTTTGTGATCAGAACACGGGTACAGCAGGACCCCAGACATCAGCTGGGCAGATCGAAGTAAGATGATAATGATGTGCTTTTGCAGAGGGTGAGGGCAAAGAATTGTCACTCCAGGCCTGCTGGGCTCTAGCTCTGGAAAATGGGACCAAAGGGAGAGGGTCTGAAAGAGTCCCTCACCTTCTGGCTGCTACAGGGGAGCCAGGTATGATCCAAGATGCCCCAAGAGGCCAGTTGGGTTAGGGCAAGGTAGGGTTCCTTAAGGGAAATATCAGTTGTCATTGCTAGCCATTGCTTGCAAGCAGAAAGGGAGGAGGGGGGTGAGAACGTGGAGGGAGAAAATGCCAACTCATTTGAATCAGGGCCCAGGTAGTTGGGCACGTAATAGGAAAGAGCAGGAAAAAACTAGGACAGGGGCTGGCCCCAGGCCAGAACCTTGGTTAGCTGTCTCATCTGGGCCCCCCGAGTTCTGCTGTCTACTCGGAGCGGGGGCCTTCTTCACGTGATCCAGGAGTCCGCGCCTGCAAGTTTGGCAGCGGTGGGAGCTGTCACCTGGCAGGGGCCCTCGGACACCACGATTGTCGGCCCTTACGGTGCCGGTGTGCAGATGAGAAAACTCCTGGCGTCAGCCCTTGGCGCCAAGTTTCTGGTCAGCATAACGTGGGGTTTGGGTTAGGGATCTCTAAACAGCCCATCTCGGTCCAGTTTCCTAGCCACGCAGGACTAGTGTCAAACAGGGCAATGAGGTTTCTCACAAGTTCATTAAGTCAGGTCCACATCAGACAACTTGGAGGGCTCCCAAGGGACTGGTTCTGGAGGGGAGAGCCACATGTCATCAAGGTAGCCAAGGAAATGCAAACAAGGTGGACCAAGAGACCAGAGCAGGACGACGGCCTTCACCAACATCCACCGACTTCGGGTCTCCTTGCCTCCATTTAGCCAGCACATTGTGGGTGTCACTCGGGGAGGGGGGTTCTCTGGGCTCCCGATCTCCTTTCTTGGACAATAGGCTGTGTTCTCAGGCCACTTAAGGGGCTCTGCTTCTCCAATTCCTAGATAAGTCTGAGTCACTTGCACAAGGGCCACCCCGACACAGAGAGTTGTTGTTCACAAGGCGCTCAGTTGTAGTGCGCACAGAGGCACACGGTTTAAAAAGAGCAGGGAAAGGGAGAGAACTCGTCTGACCTCAGAGACCCGTTGGGCTGTCTAAGTAATACAGCAATTATGGGATTCTGCCAGAGGATGAGGTCATCCAGAGGGGGAGTGCAAAGGATTGTTGTTAAGCCAAGCCCAGGGCTCAGTGCTCTTGCTCAATCGGAGTTCTGGCGAAGGGGGTGCCTCCTAATGTCCTGGCAGGCCCGAGGAAGGTTCAGCCTTGGGGGTCTGACCCAGCTGGAGCTCCCATTCCGTCTCCTCTTCCTGCTTCATTCGGGCTTAACCGGCTCCATTCATTTGTAGTGAATTTTGTTTGGAACGTCCGTGGCTGCGAAATGTTTGCTAAAACAGTTGTCTCTGTTCACAGGGCACTTGTCAGGACTGTAAAGTCCGAGGACCAAATCTCTGGGCCTGCCTAGAGGTACGTGGGGTCTCCGGGCCAGGAGTCTCCTTGAGTAGATTGACCAAGTCGGTCGTGGCTCATCTGGTCAAGTGTTTATATGCTAGTCGAAAACATTGTGGACGGATTTTTTTAATAAAAGTGATTATAGCTCCCCCGATGCATTTGTACCCCAAGATCGGGGTAACGTGTGCAGTCATTTAAACGTCTGCTTTAAATATCTATACGTATCCCTGCATGGAAAGTTTTGAAGGACTATGTGGCCGAATGCTGGGTTTTGTGTGTGTGTCCTTGCCAGCGTGCTCTCTTGACTTAGAGACCGGTGCCTTCTAGCTACGTCTCTGGCATTGCTTTCTTAAATCAAGGAACACATTTCAGGGAAGAGCTGGGGGGCTCGGTTGGGGGGGTGCTATAAAACAGCTTGTTCGCTTTCTGTTTCTCCCCAGAACCGATGTACGTATGTTGGCTGTGGCGAGTCCTATGTAGACCACAGTACTATTCACTCTCAGGTACGTGCCCTCTGCTCCTTCCCCGAGGAGTCCTTGTCCCAGTGTAGCTTACTGCTTCTCAGCTGAGAGACCTTGGAAACAGCTGGATTGGGAGGGAAGGAGGGGAAGCTGATTGCTTGGAGTGCCTCACCCAGAATCCTGAGGCTCCTTCATGGGATGGGCCCTGTTTGGCTTGGGAGAGCTTTTCTTTATTCTGGAATGGGCCCCTTGTCTGAGGCCACGCAGAACAGGGCTGGGCTGGTGTCTCTGGGGGCCTTGGAGTCCAATGCTGAGAGTCAGACAGTCGCTGAGTGTCGGGGGTGTGGGCTGGACCCCCTGCCCCCGTCTTCCCTTGTCCTGCTTAGATGGGCCGCTCTTGTGTCCTTCCATGTCTGTCTTCACACTCGACACTGAGATGTGCCCACATTTCTACTCTGACGCCTTCTTTGGGGGCAAATATCAAGGGGCAGGCCCGTGCACTCAGTCCCTTCTGCTCTCATCGGTTGCCGAGTTCCCCCCCGTCCCCCATGCCCTGTTTCTCTTGCTGATTGGGCCTATCCTGGCCCCAGGGTGCACGGGTGCCTGTGTCAGGACTGTGGATCAGTCATCGACCTCGGATGCTCTGTGCCTCCTTATTGGGGTGACTTCTCTGAGAGCTTTCATTTGGGGGAGGCTCTGGGCCGGGTGCCTCCGATCTACCTTCAGTCTTGTGGCCAGCAATGCCAGAAGTGATTGCTGGCTGCTTTTTGGGGATCGTTTGGGGTGACAGACCCAGTCCCAAGCCATTACAAAAGACCTTCAGGAAATGCTTTGTCGCCCCCAAAGAGCTTAAGTGATCAGGAAATTCCCATGAAGCTTTGTTGGGGGGCTGGTGGGAGCCAGAGAGCTCACGGATTTGGGTTTCCCATTGGGGTGTTTGTTTGGGCTCCAGGTTTGCAGCAGAAGCTATTGACGTCAAGGAGATTTCCCTAAATCTCCCATAAGGAGCTTCGTTTTCCTGCAGACTTTGGTTAATCTGCATCATGATGCACGTTGATAGCAGAACTTGGAGCCCTTTTTGTTGTTTGTTTTAAGGGAAGTTTCAGTGACTTAACCAGAAAGAAGCTCACATTATGAGGAGACCTGAAGGGACAGCAAAGGACAGGCCTCAGGGTAGCCCTGGCCCCCCAGACTTGGGCAATAGGGAAGGGATAGAACCTGGGAAGTCCCAGTTCCTCCTGCCCCCTGCCCCTGGTTCCTGCACCCTTTGCCTTC
The DNA here is from genome assembly GCA_023553655.1 of Myrmecobius fasciatus. Classification (NCBI taxonomy): domain Eukaryota; kingdom Metazoa; phylum Chordata; class Mammalia; order Dasyuromorphia; family Myrmecobiidae; genus Myrmecobius; species Myrmecobius fasciatus. The sequence continues at coordinate 455,698 of JAJPUD010000994.1, read as the reverse complement.
GTTCCCTGGGGATGATGGGTGAGGGTTAAGTCCCTAATTCCTCCCTCCCCCTTCTCCCAACACGGATTGGTCCAAGAGGTTTAGCCTGCGCTTTGCAGCCTGGGCCCTGCTTAGGTGGCCCCTTGGTGCTGGGCCTCCCCACCTTGGGCTGAGCTCAGGGCAGAGATAGGATCATCTGAGTGCACCGCAGGCCAGGGCTCCTGAGCTCCCGTGCTCCACCCCGTCCTGGGGTCTCTGCGCTCCATGTGCCATCAGGCTGCCCCTGAAAACATTGGCCCTTAGCGTGTGGCAGGTGCCCTGCAAAGCACAAGGGGCACGAGGAAAGGGCTTTGTCACATGTACTGCAGCCAGGAGGCCCTAGCTCTGGGGGGCCAGCATGGGCCCTCTGCAGGGGCCGCCCTGGAGCACCTCATAGAAGCCAGGAGTGGCCCGGGTGGGAGCTGAGGCCCAGGGATAGAGCTGGGGGGAGTGGGGTGTGGGTGTGGGTGTGTGTGGGTATGCGCGCGTGCACATGGGTGAGGGTGTGTGCATGCAGGTGCACGTATGTGTTCGTGCACATTGGTGCATGTGTGCACGTGTGGGTACGTGTGGGTGTGCGCGCATGGGGGTGAATTTAGGGGCAGGCTATGCAAAAATAGCCATGAGGGATGACAGATAGGCGTGGGTGTGGGTGTGCGTGCATGCTGGTGTATGTGCGTGGGTGTGTGTTTGCCCGTGTGGGCAGGGCCAGGCTGAGAAGAGCTCTCAGTACCCACGGAGAGATTCCTATTTGATTCTGGTGGCCCGGTCCCTCAGCATGGCGCCCCAAAGACCTGGGTTCCGCAGGGCATGCTGGGATGCTTGCTGAGGGTCCTCCGTAAGCCCCCGTGAGGATCCCGCATCTTTTCTCAGCATGGGAAGCACTGCTGTCTCAATGCCTGCTCTTGCTCACGATAATCGGAGAGACGTTTGGGAGCTCTGGGGGGTGGGAGCTCATGGGAGTGCCGTGTTCTGGGGAAGGGGCACAAAGGCCCATTTGTACGGTACTTGCTCTGTGCCAGGCATTGGGCAAAGCCTGCTTTGCAGTTATCTCCTCTGATGCTTGTTACAACCCTGCAAGCTGTTTTTTACAGTTGGGGAAGCTGAGGCAGGCAATGGGGAGGTTGCTTAGCTAGTCAGTCTGAAGTTGCCTTTTTACTCGGGCCTTCCCAACTCCAGACCCCGTGCTCTCTGCACTGAGCCGGCTGGCTGCCTTGCCTGTTGGGTGCAGAAGGGCCGATGCCCATGTCCTCCTTGTCCCTGGCTGATGCCCTCTCTGCCCCCGGACATCTCCAGCTGGAAGTGCCCCCAGAGGTTCCCTGAGCAGTTGCTGGGTCCTGTGGCTCCTGAGGGCCATCTTTGCTCTCCCAGTGTGTAATGAGCATCCCTCTTTGGCGTGTTTCTGCCCCCGAATTGTGCAGGAGACAAAGCACTATCTCACCGTGAACCTCACCACTCTCCGGGTCTGGTGTTACGCCTGCTCCAAAGAAGTCTTCCTGGAGAGGAAGTTCGGGGCGCCCGCTTCCCTGCCGCAGACCACAAGATCGCTTCCGGCAGCCCCAGAAAGCAGCGTCCAGGTGGGCCTTGAGCAGCAGCCACTTTCAGCTTCTCCTGCATCCCTGTGGTGTGACCGCCCTCAGAAAGGCAGGAGATGGCTTTCTGGGCATTGGAGGGAGACTCTGGGCATTCGGTCCTACTTGTAACTGGTGCCGGGGGCCCCCACACAGTAAGAGCTATGCAAATGACCCGGGCCCTTCTCCTAGTTCTTCCACTGATGAGCTTGGTCTTTCTGCTCCCTTGTGGCGATGACAAAGTCTTAGAGGCTTTCTGGTCACATGTGGCGCCTCGGCTGTGGGCTCCTGACTAAAGCGCCTCTGTCCCCTGGAGTTGCTGATGGGCCCCTGGCCTCAGGAGGACTTTGCTTTGTGGTGAACGAGTTTTCCTCACAGAGTCTGTCCTATTGAGGATATCTCCATTTTATCCATGAGGAAACGGGCCCAGAGGGGCTGGCCCAGGACAGCCCATGACCAGCACCTGCCCAAAGTATCCGCTGCTTTTTGTGTCCAGTAGCCCCCTCCTGAGAGTCACTGTGCCCGGTGTGTGGGCAGTGCTCCTGTCTAGTGACTGGAGGGCACCCGCCACCCGCTTCTTAGACACTTTGTTTCAGGACGCATTTCGTTTTTCCTTAGCAAGGTTGGCCCCCTACCAAGGCCCGGCCACCTTGGCAGAGACTCTTTCTGTTGGGGTCCCTCCCAGATGCCCTGGAGCCCCTGCTGCCTGTTCTGCACAGCCTTTCGGGGCTCCCTCCCTTTTTCTGCGCAGTCTTAAGGTTTTTGTCTTGGTCTCTTTCCTACTGCAATCAGATTTGCACCTTGGGGCTGGGTATTTGTTAGTGTGACACCTCTGTTCCCTGGTGTCCCTGGCTGGAGCTGAGCCTGGCAGGGCCCCTTTGGGACCTTGGGCAGCACTCACACTGCTACTCCATCCCCTTTGGCCCTGTCCTCATTGGGGTGAGATTGGGGAAGCTCCCTGTGCCGGGCTGGCATTTGAGGCCGCGCCGAGACTGCTGACTGTGGGTAAAATCTAACCAGTGTCTCTCGTTGGTTTTCTTGGAGCAAGGACTTCAAGGTGCCGCATCCAACTCTCAAGACTCCTCTGGCTGCGGTCTTCGATGATCTGGACAGAGATGTGGATGAAGAGGATGAGCTGAAGGCAAGAGGTAATTCAGAGGGCTCTGCCACGGTTTCTCTCCAGTCTCTTTAGGGAGTGCCTGTGGTCGTGGTCATGGACGTGCCATGGCTGGGTGGGAGGGGCCTGGCTGGGGAAAAGTGGAGTCAGATATGGAACCAGATGGAAATGAGTTAACAGAAGAAATAAAAATATACTAGTGCCTGGGCGGTGTCAGCATGGGGTTTTCTAGGACCTTAGCTATAGGCTAGTAGCCTTGTTCCTTAGGACTTTGGTGCCCTTGCGTTGGCAGGCTGCAGTAGCTGTCTGCCTAGGCCTACTGGGGCAAAAATCCTCGGAACTGGAGAAAGAACTACCGGAAAGCCCACAGGCAGTAGGGCACAAATGCACCCCTCTAGGCTGCCAAGAGAGCCTTGGGCTGGGGAGTGGGGAAACATCAGGGACTGGCGTGGCCTAGAAGATCTCAGGTCCTAACCCATCAGGCTTTGGAGCTCTGGAGCCCGACCCTGTCTTCAGACTCTGGGGAGAGCTGATCCTCTGCCTCAAAGGGAAGCAGGGGACAGAGCCCCATTTGGGACCAAAGAAGATGCCCAGTGGTATCTATAGTAATTATATCTCTTGGAAAGGCTCACCTGACTCCATAACATTTGCCAGTACAAATCGAGAGGAAACAATGGGTTTTCCATGAGAAGTCCATGAATCCTCAGAAGAATGAAACAAGTGATTAAAAAGTGAAATAAAAACTCTTGAGAAAAGGATTAGAAGAGAAAGACAGACCTTTCCCAAAAAAGAACCTTCAGAACTAATGCTAGACTGTACCCCATAGAAGTCACCCCATGAGACAGCAAGAAATGTTAGAGCAAAACCAAAAGATGAACAAGATAGAGGAAAATCTAAGCTGATTTAAAAACGCACCCACTGAACTGACAACAGTCCAAAAAGGGGATAATTTAAGAATGATCGGAGTCCCTGAAATCCGGAGGTAAAAAATCTCAGACTTACATTTCAGGAAATAAGTGAACTCTTCAGAGCATTTAGAATCAGAGGGAAAAGTAAAGATCAAGGGAACCCACTATCACCTCCTGAGAGGAGCCCCAGAATGTAAGTTCTAGGAACATCAAAGAAAGTGTCCAGAAAGCCGCCGGAGCACCGGGTAGCTGCGGTCAGGATCACGCCAGACTTGGTAGCTTTGGGCGGTCTGTGAGAGGAGATCTCGGAATAGTCTCCAAAGGAGTGGCCATACAATGGCGCAGAAGTCACTGTGCCAGGGGGGGAAATGGATCCTTAATGGAAGGGAGGATCTTTCAGACATTGCCAATGAGGACACAAGACACGAAGGAAACCTGAGAAGGGTTTGAGCATTTAGACTCGTCTGAGCAATTAGAAGGAGTTACAAGGGGGTGAAATGCTAGCTTTCCAACGGAGGGGACAAGTGTGCTGCAGGAGCCTTATTGTCTCCAGAGGGGACAAGAAATGCGGATCTCATAGGGATGGGCTCATTCTCTGAGAGTCTGAAGAGAGAGAAGAGATGATGGAAGGAGGTGGGATGGCAGAGTTCACATACCCACAGTATGGTGGTAAGGGGGAAGGGCGCAAGGCCTTCCTGGCACTGATGGTGGAGAAGAAAGGAAGAGAAAAGAAGGGACTGGCAGCTGGATCTGTGGCAGTGTCTATGTGGATGGGATGGGAGACTGCCGTGCCCCAGAAATAACCGAGGTGGGGAGCAAGAGGCCGTGCCCCAGAAATACCGAGGTGGGGAGCAAGAAGCTGTACCCCAGAAATAATTAAGGCTGTGTCCTGAAAGTAATGGAGGCTGCACCCCAAAAATAACAAGTGGGGAGCAAAAGGCCATGCCCCAGAAATAGCTGAGGCTGCACCCCAGAAATAGCCAGACCATACCCCAGAAATAAATGAGGTGGGAGCAAGAGGCCATACCCCAGGAATAACTGAGGTGAAGAACAAGAGGCCGTATCCCAGAAGCAACCGAAGCAGAGAGCAAGAAGCTGCGCTCCAGAAATAACAGCGGACGAAGCAAGAGGATGCTTGAGGCGATGTGGGCAGCTGTGGGCACAGAAGGTGAAGGTGGTGGAGCTCCAGCCGTTTCCTGCACCCTGACAGGCGGGGAGCGTGGCACAGGAAGAGACGTGACCTGTCTGTGACCTCATTTTTGTCCCTGAGCATGTCCCAAGGCTTTCTCCCTCAGGCTGGAGAGAAGTGTGGGGAGGGAGCTGTGGGGGCTGAAGGCCGGAGGTTTCAGGGGCTGCTGTGGATTACTTTGTCTATTTCCTGTGTCCCCATGTTTCGGAGGCATCACCTCTGCAACAATGTATCCACAATACAGCAACAATATATCCCTGATACAGCAACAATGTAGCTACACGCCATCAATGTAGCTCCGCTGTGGCCTGAGAGGGCCGGCTCCTGAGCGCTGTCAGCACAGGCCCAGGAAGATGAGACGGATGCAGAAGGGCCTTGTGGCCGCGGGCTTGTGGACGTGGCCACCCCGGGGGCTTCCTGTCGTGCTGACCGCACTCAGTTAGTCTGAGCTCAGCCGGAGCTCTGGGCCCCGGCCTCAAGGGCGCAGAGCGCCCGCATCGGGAGCCTGGCGCACGCCCGCTTGAGTGGTTTTGTCTAAAGAGTTTCAGGGAGAGAGTGCTTGTCTTTGACTGGGAGGACTCTCGCTCCTGCTGATGTAGCAGCCGCTGCTGGCGCTCTTCCTTTCCTCCTCTTCACAACTCCTGGGCTGCCGGGTGCCTGGAGAGAGCACATCGGACCACTGGGTCTGAGGGACCCTTACTACCTCTGTGTTCCTTCCTCAGTTTCCCCGTCTGTACGTAAAAGGTGGAGCTTTGGGTCTTTTCATTTTTAGTCTTTCCTTCCCTGAAGTCCAAGGGTATTTTTTTTTTTTTTTTGGCTGAGGCAATTAGGGTTAAGTGTCTTGCCCAGGGTCACACAGCTAGGAAGTGTTAAGTGTCTGAGACCAGATTTGAACTCGGGTCCTCCTGACTTCAGGGCTGGGCTCTATCCACTGTGCCACCTAGCTGCCCCAGGATCATTTTTCTTAGTGGGGAAATGAAGTCCAGTAGACACAGAGCTGCTGCTCTCTCCCCTCCTGCTCTGTCGCAGCCTATCCTCAGCAGCTCGGCCCCCCAGCAGGCATGTACCCTGAGGCCACTCCTCTTGCATGTAGTGCCAGTATGCTGCCCTCTGCTCTGGTTCTGGCCTCTGTGGGTCTTGGAGACCCACCCCCTCCTGGCCAGTGTCCCCTCAGAGCCCGTGCCTATGGGGGGCTCTTTCCACATCTCCGTGAGCTCTCTCTCCAGTGGCTTTAGAATTTCTTGGGTAGCTTTCTATCTATCAGAGCCTGGAGGCCCTGGGGCACCTCTCACCCTGCTGGGGTACCAGGGAGCCACCAGGTGGCCCCTCTCTGTTCCGGGACGGTGCCTGCTCAGTGCGGATCCTGGTGTGAGTGGCGTCCCGTGCCCCTCCTCAGCTGGTTCCGGGGGCTTGTCTCCCCCTGCCTTCTTCTCGAGGCCCGCTTGGGTGCAGCTCCTCATTGGGTCCCTTCGGCCCATGCTGGCAGAAGGTGGCTCGGGGCGCTGCCTCGGCTTCCCTGGCCAGTGGAGGAGAGGAAGAGGCCTTCGTGGCGCTCTCTTTGGCCGGCCGCGTTCTCCCATTCCTTGCCTCTTTGGACAGAAGCCAGACTGGTGAAAAATGGTTGTGGGGGCGTATGCCGAGTGCCAGGGAGCAAGGCGGCTTTGAGAAAGTTCCGGATATGCCGAGTGGGTCCCAGGGCTGGAGATGGCACTGGGCGCCTCTCAGCTGGACGCCAAGTATTAGCTCTGTGCCGTATCCTTAGTCGTTTTGTTCCACGTTTCCCAGTTTTGGCCTAATCTGGTTTGGGCTGAGCTTGAGCAGCTTGGGATGGGGAGAGGGACCAGGAGGCCGAGGTGGGGGTCCCCGTAGGTTCTGGGGGATAGAAGAAGGGGCCGAGGAGGAGGTGGGGTGCAGTTGTGGAGCATGGCTCCCCAAATGTTGTCTCAAAGGCACCCTGGGCTTGGGGTGACGTTCTTCCCACCTCATAGGGCAGGAGGCTGAGGCAGGCAGAAGGTGAGGACTGGGTGTCTCAGGCCTAGGGAGGGGCGCCCATCCAGCTTGGGAGAGGGCAAAGGGCCACGAGACGGGGGGCTGCTGCTTTGGTGACGAGAGGGAGCAGAGACAGGTGGTATAGACAGCGGGGAGGGGGGTGTAGAAAACTTAAGGGAAGACTTGGGAGATGGATGAATGGCGGGGTGGCCGAAGCAGGAGGCCCCTAGGGGGCTGCCCCTTCCTGCTCGGACTCCTGGGGCCAAGGCGGCTCACGGGCTGTCCATGTCCAGGCCGGTCCCGCAGAACGTCCCCGTCTCATTTTGGGGATCTGGGATGCTTCTTGTTTCTCGACAGGTCTCACGGGTTTGAAAAACATTGGCAACACTTGCTACATGAATGCGGCTCTGCAGGCTCTTTCTAATTGGTGAGTGGCTCCGTGGCCCGAGCGTGGGGCTGTTCCTCACTCCCTTCCTGCACCCCAGCAGGAAAGGAGCCCCCTGTGGCTCAGGGCATCTCAGGTTTGGGTCCTGAGACAAGTGGCCTGGCCGAGATGGGAGGAGGCCCATGGGTCGGGGTGAGGGGCCCTTAGGATGGGAGCCATGGCGGCTCCAGGACCGTGGAAGCCGGCTCCCAGGGGTGCTGTGGGGAAGAAGTGACCAGGGGGTCAGAAAAGAGAAATGGGAATATGGAACGTTGCAGACTCATGGGATTTTCCCTCCCTGTCCCTCTCCATTGCTGGCTTTTGGGGACACGTGCCTGTCCATCATCTCTGCCCAGGAGAGTAAGAGACTCCCAGGCTTCAGGCCTGGGCTCCCCCTTCTTGTGGGACGAGCCAGACGGCTGTCCCCTCCCCTTTCTGCCACAGGACTCTAACCCCACCCTCAATGTGCTTCCCGGGGAGGGCCCCCTTTTCTGAATGCTGACTTGGCGTACAGAGGGTTACAAAGGAAGCCCCTTGGGGGAAATTGTCATCAGAGCTCAGAGCACAGACCCCAGATGAAGAACTCGGGATGGACGCAGGGTCTTAGAGATGGCGAACGAGGCCAGGGCCACAGCAGGGGTCCAGGAGAGGGCTGGGCTTGGCCTGCTCGGCGTCTGCCGGGAAGGCGTCCCCCTCGCACCCGGGCTGTCACGCTGCCTCCCGCCCAGTGGGGTGCCAGTCCTCTCTGCTTGGATTGGCAATGGGGGAGGGGGCACGTTCCACCGAGATTATCCCCAACACAACCCACCCCAGTACAGACTCCCCCCCCCTCCCCGGCAATGACAGCCCAGCACTGCCTTGTCCGGCCACCATTGGCCCCACAAACCCCCTCCCCCGATTCCCGTTCACTCCAGCATATCTCCCACCACCATCCCCCTGCGGCTGCTCTGGGATGACTGCGATCCTTGGATCCTCCAGCAGCGACGGCCCAGGCAAATAGCACCTTCCCCGTTTTCTTCTCCCTCAGACCCACCTCTTCCGTTGCCATCCATATGGCAGTCCAGTTGTTCCCCCCCATCCATCTCCTCTAGACCCCTTTTCTCTGCTCCCATGACCCCAGTTGAGGCCCCCAGGTCTCTGGCTCCCCGTCTCAAGACGTGTCCTCCTGTCCCGTAACTGAGCAGGTCCTTCTCCGGCTGCTTCTGGCTGCAAGCTCAAGGGTGACGACGGCCAGTCTCAGCCCTTTGTTACTTCTGTATTCTGTATTTGGTACTTCTGTATTGTCGGTCATGTGACGTCACGGTCACTAGAGACCGTCTCGTGGCCTGGATTTTTGGGTCCCCAGCACTGAGTGAAGGCTTAAGCGCTTGCTGACCGGTAGCCCCAGTGGGTAGAGTCATGAGCAGGTCGCCTGCGGTATCAGAGGGGCACGATTTGAAAGTCTGCCTTTGGCGCCATGGCTTTATTCTCACAGGGACTTGGCAGATCCCTCTGACTTGTATTATGGCGGGGGCCATTCTGATCCCTCTGACTTGTATTATGGCGGGGCCATTCTGTCCTTGTTGACTAAGTGCCTGCTGTGGACCCAGCGTTGCTGGGTTAAGTTGCGTTAAGTGTTGAAAACTCAGAGAGAGGCAGAGGGTGGGCGCTGAGCGGTCGGTGGGGCCCCTGCTCCACCCGGGGCAGCAGCCAGTGTCCAAGGGACCAGGATCTCATTTCTCTTTGGCTCTCTCCCCTTTGTTTCCTTAAATCAGTCCGCCTCTGACCCAGTTCTTCCTTGATTGTGGAGGACTGGCCCGGACCGATAAGAAACCGGCCATCTGTAAGAGCTACCTCAAGCTGATGACAGAGCTCTGGCACAAGAGCAGGTACGTACTTGGCAGCTGGGTCACGCTTAGAGGGGGATTGGAGGGGTCTGTGTCTTTAACTTTGGGAGGTCATGTGGAGGGTAACTCACTTGTGGTCAGTGTGACCTTGGGGTAACTCTCACTTTTAGTCAGTGTGACCTTGGGGAGGTAACCCTCACTTGTGGTCAGTGTGACCTTGGAGGGAGTAACCCTCACTTGTGGTCAGTGTGATCTTGGGGTTAACCTTCATTTGTGGTCAGTGTGACCTTGGGCTTAACCTTCACTTGAGGTCAGTGTGACATTGGAGGGGGTAAGCCTTACTTCTGGTCAGTGTGACCTTGGGGGGGGTAACCCTCACTTGTGGTCAGTGTGACCTTGGTCTTAACCCTCACTTGTGGTCGGTGTGACCTTGGCAGGGGGTAGCCGCACCAGACATCACGTTTCCCATTTTTAATTTCTCTGATGCTTGAGATCAAGCTGTCCATCGGGAGGCTTCCTCTGGGCTTCAAGGAAGGCCGCCTCCTGATGGCCACTGGGGGACGCGCTGCCGCCTCCATTCAGACCTGTGTGATGAGCCCTCCACTTGACTTGGGCTCAGGCTCTGGCTGAGCCTCCGTGGGCTTCCCTTCCTCCTCTGGCGGTCACGGCTGAGGCCTGACGCGACCACGAGGTGAGGAAGCGGCGCGCTCGGTAGCTGACGGAGGCCAGCTTGCTGCAAAAATACTTTTCCTTGGTTCTGCCGGTGGCCGACTCCCCAGGACTGCAGGTTGTCTAGAGGGATCCAGTTCCCATCCCAGGAGGCTTTCCCCTTTCCAGCTGCAGGTCGCTGCCCCTCGGCCCCTTGCCCGAGCTTCCTGATGCCTCTCGGGCAGTCACCATTGGCCATGGCTCAAAAGTAGCTGCTTGGCCCCTGAAGTTTTTATGTGTGGGACAGTGGGAGGTGACTTCAAGCTTTTGTTTAGAGTCAGTCCCCTCTGTGACCTTCAGTTTACTTGTCTGAAAAGTTTGAGCCCCTTGCCTTTCCTCCTTCCAATTCTGTGGTCCTGGGGTTCCCCTGAGAAGCAATATGGCGGCTTTAGCACATGGCTGGAACCATTCCTCCTTTCCATGTAGACCCGGTTTCTGCCCTGATTCTGTGCGTGAGCCACGTGGGCGACTAAACTGTTGTGCGCCCGGTCGCAGAGAGGCCTTGGGATGTGTAGGGCCTCTCCATAGGAGCTGTTCCCTCCCAGGGGGCTGGAGGTCGGCGTCGGGGGTTTCCTGCGAGTCCTCCGACCAGTGACCAGCTGGCAGCAGTCTGCTCTCACCTTCTTGGCTCCGTGTAGGACTGTGCCCAGAGCCTGGGACTTGGAGCGGGGAGAACCTCTCGGTGCCAGGAGGCACCATCCCCGGGGGGCATGTCAAGGGTCAGGACGGAAGCCTTTCTCTGGGTGCTCCTGTCTGTACTTGATGTCCTGCTGATTCTCCTTGGTCGTTCCAAAAAGAGTTGACCAGGGAACCCTGCAGGGACCTGTAAGACCGAGCCCCACGTGGTGAACAAGGCCATCAGTGCGTGAACCCTCCTGAGGGTTTACCTGGAGGCTGGGTAGCCATCCCTGTTCTGCCCGGGGCCTGTAGGCTGGCGTGGAATGACCATGAGGGTTCCAGCTTTGCAGAGTGATCAGGTGGTTCATCACTAAGGCTGGGTGGGCTTAGGAAGCTGATGAAGGGGGGCAAAGAGGAGGGAGAGCAGGTGGACCTCGTTCTCCTGACACAGCTCGGGGACCAGCCTTCTGCCGGCTTTACAGAAAGCCAGGGAGAAAATGATCCAGGAGGAAAGGGCTGGCTGGCTGGCTCACAGATTGGACCGGGGAGAGGCGTCCTCACATGTGGAAAGCTGAGGTCTTCAAAGGAGGAGTTCCCACGCTCTTTCAGGCTTCACACCCTTGGCTCTGAGTCGACCTCCCCCAGACTGGCAATTCAGTGTGAGAGCAAATGGGCACGGAAGACATCTTTCATAAAGAAAATGTGATCGAGTCCAGATAAAAGGGCATTGCGTGGTCAGGAAAATGGGAGAAGGCAGCACCCACCTCTTATTCTCAATCTCGCCTTTGAGACAGGTAGGCACACCTGGAGATGGCCTCTGGGAGCTGTGACCCTCTGCCTTCCACGGGCTTCCTTTCAGGGAGATAGTGTGCTCCCTCTGACCAACCTTGCTGACGAGCAGCAGGCCTGTATTTAAAGAAGCCAGGTGCAGTTAAAGATGGAGACTTTGTTGCCCTGGATCCTGTTATCCTTCATCCTTGTGTCTCCACGTGCACCCAGGGGCCTTCGGTCTGTCCATCTGTTGTTAGGAACAAAAGGGGCGGTCGTCTTGGGGTCTGCCTCCTGGGGAGGAGTCTTTCTGTTGAGAAGAGAGGATGAAGGGAGACGTAATGCTTATGTCTTGGGGTTCCCAGTCACAGGCCTGGGACTGTGGCTGAAAGACTGTCAGGGCCAAAAGTAATGATGGCGTGCTCTTGTTCAAAGGAGAGTATGGAATCAGAACCATTGGATCGTGGGCCCTTAGGGGAAGCTCCTAACTCAGGGCAGACCCGCTCAGAAACCATTCTTCTACCTTGGGGAAGATGTGGGACAGTTGAGACACTTGCATTGTTAGTGGAGTTGTGAACTGGTCAGCCATTCTGGAGAGCATTTGGATCTGTGCCCAAAGGGCTACCCACCTGTGCACGCCCTTTGATCCAGCGGGGCCGTTACGGGGTCTGTATCCCCAAGAGATCACAAAAAAGAGAAAAGGGCCCCCCATGGCCAAAAAGATTCGTGGCTGCTCTTTTTGTACGGTGGAGAATTGGAAATTGAAGGGATGACCACCAGCTGGGGAGTGGCTGAATAAGCTGTGGAATATGATTGCAGTGGGGACGTTACTGTGATATAAAAAGGGGGGGCAGGCGGGGTTCCGAAAAACCGGGAAAGACTCACCTGAACTCTGCAAAATGAAGTGAGCAGAACCAGAACGTGGCACAAAGCAGCGCTGGGTGGTGATCAACTGCATCATCGACTTGGCTCTCGATTCAAGACAAATCCGAGACTCGTGATGGAAAAAGCCGTCCGCGTTCAGAGCGAGAACCCTGGAGCCTGAATGCAGATTGAAGTTCACTCTCTTCCCTTTTTTATTTTGCCTCCCGTTCCATTTCTTCTTTTACAACATGACTAAGGTGTTAATAGATGTCTAACCTCGGTCAGAATCCTTGCTGTCCTGGGAAGGGAGAGGGAGAAAAATTGGGAACTCAAAATCCTATTTAAAAAATGAATGTTGGGGCAGCTCGGTGGTGCAGAACAGCCCTGAGGTCAAGAGGACCTGAGTTCAAATCTGGCCCCAGACACGTAATATTTCCTAGCTGTGTGACCCTGGGCAAGTCACTTACCCCCAGTTGCCTCAGGGAAAAAATTAGTTAAATAAATAAAAGAAAAAATAAATGTTGGAAACTAAAAAACCATGATTCTTCTGGGAAGATATACACCCGTGATTTCAGAAGGGCGTATGGCTACGAGTTCTCTCCCCTAGTCCCGAGCAGGCCTGACTCCCAGGGGACAGGAGAGAAGCCCACTCTCGCATCTTGGCCAAAGCAGAACTGCTTCCTGCTAGGATCTGTCAGTGCATTTGGTCATGTGCAGAGCTTCAGACTTCACGCTTGCAAGACCCACCACAGGAGGGAGTGTTGCTGCCCCGAGACAATGCAGATCGCTCTGGCTGCCAGTCTTTGGGTTCGATGTGGGCTGCTGGGGCCCACTCTGAGCACAGTGTCACCCAGGCGATCCCTTGTGGGCAGGAAAGGGCCTTCCTTCTCATCTTGCTAATCACAACTCTGTATTGTTAGATTTTTCCTCCAGTGGCCTGAGGAAAAAGAGAAGTTTGGGGAGCAAGACCCCGGCCCTCCTTGCCCTGGGACACGGGACTCAGAAACTCACAAATGAACATTCTCTGTGCCGTGTTGGTTTTGTTAGCCAGTGCCGCGGGAGGCAGTGGGTCCTAGGGGACCCCAGCAGCGAACAGATGTCTTGCTTGATGGCCGTCCAGATGTGGTTCTGCTTTTGTGTCTGGAGTTAGGCCTGGGCTGAAGGCCTTTTTCAGGAGAGAGAGAGAAGGTTGTCGCTCCCCCGGCAACCTCTGGAGATTTCCCTCGCATCATCCAAGCGTGTTCTTTGTCCTAGGAAGAAGCATAGTCTCGTGTTCCATGTGGTTCTAGGCTCTCACTCCCCCGGGACCCATTTCATGTGCCCATTTTTTATTTCTTCCCAGGCCTGGATCTGTTGTCCCGACCAATCTGTTTCAAGGAATTAAAACTGTGAACCCAACATTTCGAGGTTATTCCCAACAGGTAAGTCGGCCGTCCTGACGTGCTCTGGGCGCGAGGGATTCGGGGCCGATTCACAGTAAGAGGGACTTCCTTTGAGAACGTTAGCGTTGGCGGTTCTCCTGGGGACGGCGTCTCGCGGTCGGTCTGTGCCCTTTGGCCTTTGCTTTTCAAGGTCACCGAGACATTTGGTTCAGTCTCCTGAGGTTGGGGTCCGAGGCTTCGGACCGCGTGGGCGTTAGCGTCTTTCCTAAGTAGAAGACGTGGCAGGAGGAGGACGGAGGGGTCACGGGACCTCGCGGCTGGGCGCAGAGCGCACCCAGCCATTTGTCAGCCAGAAGAGGCGGACGATCCCGCCCTTGGCTCTGTTGTTCCAGGAATGCTCTCTCCTCCCTTTGGAACAATAGGGCAGAAATCCCGGTGATACCTGGACACGGCCGGGGGGAGCGAGGAGGGGGGGGAGGAGATCTGCCAGATGCCCCGAGAAACCTCCTCTGTGTTTGCAGTTTGATGACGTTGTGGTTTTATTATTGCGGAAGTGGGCATCTCGGTCTGCATTTATTAAGCACTTACTCTGTGCCAGCTGCGTCTCAGCAGGGTTAGAGTATGGCCATTTCTTGCCTTACATCAGGCACTGCTTTCTGGGGCCGGGCCGGGAGCACCCCTTCCCCCGGGGCAGATGGCTGGATTTGCCCTAAGGAGCCCCACTTCCCCTCCAGGCCATCGGGAGGAATTAGAGAGGGGCTCCCTGGGGGGGTCTGGGTCTGGCTGCTGAACATTTGTACAGAGCTGGAAGCTCTGCTCAGTGAGCCCCCCACCACAGCCAGGGTTGGGGGAGGGGCACCGTCGACTGCTGTGGTTCCCTATTTTACAGGTGAGGAAACTGAGGCAGCTTAGTGGGCTTAGAGCGGAAAAGCCTGACCCTGTGCGTGCCCCACCAGGCTTTCTCTCCCTTGTCTCTGTCCAGGACGCCCAGGAATTCCTCCGCTGCTTAATGGACCTGCTTCACGAGGAGCTCAAAGAGCAGGTCATGGAGACTGAGGACGGGGCCCCCCCCGGACCGGCCGAGGAGGCCGTGGAGGACGAGAAGAGCCCCTCGGAGATGGAGTTCCAGTCGTGTGAGTCGTGTGGGAGCAGCGACAGGGCTGAGAATGAGACGGGCCCCCGCGGCCTGATGGAGGACCACATGGAGACCGCCATGCTAATCCAGGAGGATGAGAACAATCCCAGCCCCGGGATGGTGAAAGAGAAAGCTCTGGGTCACAAGGTGAGCGCCAAGAGTCCCGAGGACGACATGGAGAAAGACGTGGACACCCTGTCAGAGATGGTGGACGTTCTGAACAGCCAGGAAACCGTCAAGGTGCAGATACACAGCCGGCTCTCAGGTGAGCCTGAGGGGGTCGGGGAGGAGTGGCAGTTAGGGCCAGGACCGGGGTACCGCGAGCCTGGCGGGGCGCAGGGGGCTCACTGGGCGAACCCTTCCATGGACTTACTGCCTTGTGTGAATTTGGCAAGAAGGCAAATGGAGGGAACGGGAATGGGGAGGGGGACCACTGTGTGGTTAAGAGAAAGCCAAGGGGGCCTTGGGGCCCCAGGTGTCCGTGGGGGCAGGGAGCGGCTCCGGGTGTGCCTGCCCCCGGAGGGGTCCCGTCCTGGTGCTGACCAAGGCCCAAAGGTGCTGGAGAAAGCTGCGGCCTTGTCCCCGCCTGCATTCAGCCTCAGGGACTCCTGGGAGCAGCGTGGAATAGGGACTGGGCTTCAGTGGGTCAGCCCACGGTCTCGGCAAAGGAAACGGCTGGTGGTGCCATGCTGCCTCCTCAGGTGCTGAGCTCCCATGATACCTGGGCCCTCAGTGACCCAACTGACGTCACATCCCCTTTTCCAGTGACCTTGGAGTGATTTCATCATGGAAAGGGAACGGGCCGGGACAGCCACACTGACGGTGGGCACTCAACCCGGGGGGGCGATGAATCTCGGCTAGAGCCGTCCTCCGAGCCTTTTCTGCCTGGTTCCTCCCTCCCTCTCTCCACTTCTTGTTCTTTTCCTCCCTTCCCCTCCCTTCCTTCCTCTTTCCCTCCCTCCCATTCTCTCCCTCTTCTTCCTGCCCCCTCTCTCCCCTCTGTCCCTTTCTTCCTTTTCCTCCTCCCCCCTCTTTCCCCTCCCTCCCATTCTCCCCCTCATCCTCCTCCCCCCCTCTCCCCTCCGTCCCTTTCTTTCTCTTCTTCCTCGCTCCCTCTCCCCTCCGTCCCTTTCTTCCTCTTCCTCCTCCCCCCCTCTCCCCTCCGTCCCTTTCTTCCTCTTCCTCCTGCCCCCTCTCTCCCCTCCTTTCTCCTTTGGGCCCCCGCTTTCCTCCTTTATCCCCTGCCCTCCCTCCCCCCCATTACATCTCACGGAGGCGGGGTGCAGGACACATCCGGCCAGCGAGGCCCTGGACAGCGCTGACTCTTTGTGGGCGAGCTCTCAAAGGTTTGCCCAGGCTGTCGAGGAGAGCCCTTTGCGAGGGGCCTTCCCTGGAGCAGCCCCCGGAGGCCGACTCCTTGTCTGAAGATGGGCCGATTTGCTTCTGACGCGGACGTTTGCCGTTTGCAGACCACGTGCCCGATGGCCACTCCAGTGACCATCTCCCGTCGAGTGAAGGAGCCCTTCCGCGCTTGTCCGCCAGCCCTCCCAAGTCGAGCTCCTTGTGGTCAGGAGCCACGTCCGGCCACAAAAGAGGTAAACGGCACGGCGCGGAGGGCCCAGAGCGCCAGGCTTGGAGTCGGGAGACCCGCGGGCTCAAATCTCTGCTCTGCGTCCCTAGGTCGTGTAAACTCTGCCTCGCTGCCCTCATCTGTAAAATGGGGCTGCTGTGAGGACGGGTGGGGAGGCCGCAGGGACCTTAGCAGCCATCGGTCTGGCTCGGGAGATTCCAGAGTCTGAGGAACTCTCACCCGGAGGGCTGAATGCAGGGGGTGTCCAAGGTTACCCTGCTGGTTCATAGGGGCCGGTGTTTCTAGAGTGCACCCTATAAACCCCGAGAACCCCCCCTTTTACAGATGGGGAAATTGAGACAGGTGCAGGAAAGGGTCTGGCCAGAGTCCTCGCAGCTAGTGAGTGGGGGAGGTCAGTCGGTCCCCGGTGAGACGGAAGTGAGATGGACCCTGACTCCTTTGGGGGCCTGCCTGCTCTCTCCCCCGTCGTGGGTGGCGCCTGCTTTGTGCCCAAGGCTCTTGACTGGAGGAGGTTGTATCTGAGGCCCTGATGGGCACGGTCGCCACTCCTCTCTTTGCCCTAGCGCTGCCAGCCTCGTCTCCCAAGAGGAAGAAACAGCAAAAGCGGTACCGGAGCGTCATTTCAGACATCTTTGATGGGACGATCGTGAGCTCCGTGCAGTGTCTGACTTGTGACCGGGTGAGTGCGGCAGCGGGCCAGGTCGCCAGGATGAGCCCTGGCAGCGTGCGGGTGAAGGTTTCTGAGCCCCAGACTGAGCCTTTGGGCAAGGAGAGCAGTTAGGGTTAGCCTTTGGGCGGGAGGCTGCGCCGTTCAGATAGTCAGGGGCGGCTCTCGCACGCAGGTCTGATGCCTCCTTAGCGGGCCGAGGTCCAGTTTGGGGCCCGTGTCCCCCTGTGGCTGAGTAGGAGAGCCTGCTGCAGTGACCTGGCCGGGCTCGTACCCCGAGTTGGTGTCAGAGGGATTGTCGGAGCCCAGCCCCGGCGGGTCCCTGGCCCGGGACCCTGAGCCTTCCAGGCAGGGCTGCTCGGGGCAGGAGAGCCTCTGCCGCCTCCAGAGAGCTTGCCCCTGGCTCGGGCACGGAGCTGTGGCTCTCCCCTCGAGCTTCTCTGCGGCCCCAAGTCAGAGCCTCCGGGAAACAGGCTTCCAGTCGCGCCGTGGAGCTTTGGGGGGGACGTGCGGCGGTTTGTGCCGGGCCCAAGGCCTGGCCCCAAGGAAGCATTGCCACGGGGAAGTCGTCGGGGGCCCCGGGACAGCAGGTGCCGGAGAGTGCCGTGTTTTGCCGCTGCAGGTGTCGGTGACTCTGGAGACCTTCCAGGACCTGTCCCTGCCCATCCCCGGCAAGGAGGACCTGGCCCGGCTGCACTCGGCGAGCCACCCCACGGCCATGGTGAAGGCGGGCTCCTGCGGGGAGGCCTACGCGCCCCAGGGCTGGATCGCCCTCCTGGTGGAGTACCTGCGCAGGTAGGGGGCCCCTTGGGGCGGCAGGCTTTGTTAGGGCCCTTGATGCTTCTGCTTAACCAGCATCCCCCCTCGCTGGCCCTTCTTTTTCTGTCAATGACTTTCCAGGTTTGTTGTCTCCTGTGTCCCTAGCTGGTTTTGGGGTCCAGTAGTGACCTTGCAAGATTGTCTCGCTGCCTTTTTCGCCAGAGACGAGCTCAAAGGTAAGGCGACTCTCACCTTTCCCACCCACTCACGCCAGCCTGGAGCTCGAGAAGCCCGGGCAGCCTTGGTCCAGGGGGCAGAGGAGCCTTTCTGGGGCCCGGACGTTCCCGGGCGCCCCTTCTGTGCAGGGTGGCGCGGGGCTTCGGCGCTCTCGCTGTCTGCTCGTCTGGCTTTACTGGCGGTCCCGTGAAATCAAAGTGATCGGCTGTCCCTGTCGCTCGGCCTCTGATTGTGGGTGTTCTCTGCCTTTCCTGGCAAACGGGGGGCGCTTCTGGTGCTTCGGGGTGTCTGTCGCTGAGAGCGCTAAGGGGGCTCTTCTCGGGGAAGCAGCCGGGGCCTTCTTCGGGCCCTCTCCTCGGCACCAGAACTCCGAGCTCTGACCCGGGTCTCTCGGCCCCTTTCCTCGACCCCTCCCTTCGGATTGGCGACCCTAAGCGAGTGATCCCCGCCCCACCCCAGCTTCCCTTGGGGGGGAACTGCTGAAAGGCAGTTTCTACTTAATTTCTCAGCTCCCCTGCCCCCATTTTTGGTAGCCTGGCTTCTGCCCCCACTTGGGGCACTGACCCGCCAGGAAGCGGGAGCCCCCAGCCAGAACCCGGGAGGTAGAAGATGCCCATCCATGTGGACCTGCCTAACCCGACGGGTTCCGCTCGAAGTCCCCCCGGGCTCCCTGGGCACGCCAGCTCACGGTTTCCATCCGCGTCGCCCTCGACCCAACGAGGCAGGGGGCCAGCCCAGCCCCTGCCCTCCCCCTGACCCTGTGTGCAGGCCCCAGCGCCTGCCCCCGTCACCGCCGCCCCCTCGGCAGTGGCGGTCTCCCCCGTGGCCAGCATCGCCGCCTCTTGTCTGTGGCGTTTGCTCCACGTGGGTCCGGACTGTCTGCCCAAGGGGCGCCTCCCGCTCTGCCCTCCGGGCCCCCCGGGCAGAGGTGGGCTCTGGCCCTTCCTTAGGTCCGGCTCACAGACCGGTGCCCCGGAGCGGGGCAGTTTGGGTTTGTGGCTGGCCCCAGGCTTTCTCTGCCTTGCCGCCACTTGGGTCACAGAGGGAGTGAACCTGACATTTTCTGTCTGCAGGTGACAACATGTACAGCTGTGAAAGGTGCAAAAAGTAAGTGGGGGCACCAAGTGCCCGGCCCGGGGGGGGGGGCACCGAGCGTGCGGCCCCGGGGGGGAGGGCGCCAGGTCCCCAATTCCTGGGCCCAGTGGATGCCAAGTTGCCAGGTGTAGCCTCTGGCTGTCGAGGCGTTCCCAGGGCAGGTGGGAGTCAGGCGGGGGGAGGACTTTGGACATGGCTTTGCCTGGTATGAGGCGGGGTCCGTGGCTTTGGCACGGCTTGTGGGCCAGGAGGCGCAGGGCGCCGTGTGCCCCAGGGGGAGGTCTGGCTACTTCCAGAGCGGGCCCCGTCCCGGTGGTAGCAGCGGTCAGGGGGCACTGGCCCCTCCACGGACAGGCTGCCGGGTGGCCGGCCTCGTGGGCTTCTCGAAGCCCCCTCACCTGGCCTGAACAAGGGCCTTTCCTAAGCTGGCTTTCCCTCCTTTCTTCAGACTGAGGAACGGAGTCAAGTTCTGTAAGGTGCAGAAGTTTCCTGAGGTAGGGGCGCATTTCGAACTCAGACCCCGGGGCAGTGGCCGGCCTGTTCGGGGGGGGGGGAGGGGCTTCTCCCCGCCCTGCCCAGTAATGGGGCCGGGCCTCTCGCTGCAGATCTTGTGCATCCACCTGAAGAGGTTCAGGCACGAGCTCATGTTCTCCACCAAGATCGGCACCCACGTGTCCTTCCCTCTGGAGGGCCTCGATCTCCAGCCCTTCCTCGCCAAGGACAGCCCGGCCCAGATCGTGACCTATGACCTGCTGTCAGTCATCTGTCACCACGGCACCGCAAGCAGTGAGTACCGTGGCACCGTGGCCGCCTCCCGTGAGAGGAGCGTGATGGCCGCGGGCCATGGCAGGGATGGCATCGCCAGAGTCTCTCTGGCTGAAGTGTGAGCCAAAGCGTGCTAGAGTGCCCGCGCCAGCCCGTGCCAGCCCATCTAGGCCCTGTGCTAGTCCATGTCGGCCCATGTTGGCCCGTGCCACATAGAGGAAGTGTCAGGCTCTGTTCCCGGCAGACGCAGCCGCGGGGCTTCCGGGCTCTGACCGCCATCCCGGGCTCACACAGGAGCGGGCAGGGCGCACGTGAGCAGCTGGGCGCTGGTGGGGGGGGCCGTGGAGCCCAGCCGGGGGCAAGGGAGCTTTTGGGGCCCAGAAAAAAGGGAGACGTTGGTGAAGAGGAGGAAAAGTGGTGGCTCCTGGGAGCTCAGGGACCCCCGAGATCAGCACCTGGAGCGTGCCAGAGCGCTAAATGGGGGGTCCCAGCCGGGCGTGGGCGGGCGCCCCCCTCCGTCTCCTCCCTGGCCTCCTGCCCTTTGGGGGTGTTGGCGATCCTCCTCTGGTGTGAGGGGGCTACGCGGGAAGGACTGGCGGGCAGAAGCGGCTTTTCCAGGGGCTTGGGGGACGACTGGGTGAGGTTTGGCCCCGGAGGGGTGACGGAGCCGCGTCCTGGGGCGTCCCCCCGCTCTCCCCTGTGTGTACGCTAACCCCTCCCCCTTTCAGGCGGACACTACATCGCCTACTGCCGCAACCACCTCAATAACCTGTGGTACGAGTTCGACGACCAGAGCGTGACCGAGGTCTCCGAGGTGACCGTGCAGAACGCGGAGGCCTACGTGCTTTTCTACAGGTGAGGGGACGGCGCCCAGAGAGCGCCGGGCGGCGGCTGGGCGAGGTCGCGGGCTTCTCTGGGGAAGCTCGGGCGCCAGCCCTGGCGGGCACCGGCCACTTGGCCCTCTTGAAGCCTCTTGCAGGCTGGGTCAGGAGAGGGAGACGGCCGGCCCGAGCGCAGCCGGCCACTCTCACGGGCTGGGCCTGTGGCGCTCCGTCCTCGCGGCGGGCAAGCCAAGACGCCACCCCCTATCCCCCCAGAGGGGAGAGCAGCCAGGTCAGGGGATACAGCCCTCTCCAGCCCAGCAGAGATCCTATCCTTCCGGGAGAAGCCGTGAGCATACATTAAGCACCTGCTGTGTGCCAGGCCCCAAGCTAAGCACGCGGCAGCTTCCGGGCCACTCGGGGGCGAAGCTGCCGGCCCGGCTCCCGTCTTACAGAGGAGACAGCTGAGGCAAGCAGCGGCAAGTGCCTCGTCTGCACTGGGTGTCTGAGACTGGGGCCGAACTCGGGACTTGCCGGCTTTGGGCTCTGGAGGGCCCCGAAATGCTGCCTTTTCCTCAGCATCCCTGGGAGAGGAGGGGGCCGTCCTTAGGTCCCTCCTGGTCTGTGGCACTTGGGGAACACGAGCCTCACATCTCCTTCTTCCATGGAAGGACCACAAGGGGTCCAGGGGGGGCAGGAGGAGGGAGGCCCAGGATGGGGAGAGGGGCAAAAGGCTACAGGGTGCGTGGCTTTGCATGTGTGTGTGCAAGCGTGTAAATGAGTCACACAAGCGTGCAAAACTCATGCATGAGTGTGCACATGTGTGTAAAGCATTGTGATCATGCTATACATGTGCATTTGTGTGTGCACGTGTGTGCACACATGTGTGTGCGAGAGTACTCTGCACATGCATGCACGCACATGTGTGTGCAAGTGTGTGAATGAGTCACACAAGCATGCAAAATACATGCATGAGTGCGCATGTGTGTAAAGCATGTGAGAGCATGCTGCACATGTATGCATGCGCAAGTGTGCAAAATGAGTGCAAAATACATGCACATGAGTGTGTGCACATATGTGTATGTGTGCGTGAGAGTACTCTGCACATGTGTGCTGCAAGTGTGTAAGAAGGTGTGCAGAAATGCATGTGCAAGTGTGAATGAGTCACAAGTGTGCAAAACATGCATGAGTGCACATATGTGTGTAAAGCACATGTGAACACACTGTACATGCATGCATGCATGAGTGTGCAAAGTACATGTGCATTTGTGTGTGCACGTGTGTGCACATGTGTACGAGAATGCTCTGCACATGCACACACATGTGTGTGCAAGTGTGTGAATTGAGTCACACAAGCATGCAAAATACATGCATGAGTGTGCACATGTGTGTAAAGCATGTGAGAGCACGCTGCACATGTATGCATGCACAAGTGTGCAAAATACATGCATGAGCGTGCACATATGTGTGTAAAACATGTGTGAGCACACTGCACGTGTATGCATGCACACGTGTGCAAATGAGCGCAAAGTACATGTGCACGAGTGTGTGCACATATGTGTATGTGTGCATGAGAGTACTCTGCACATGTGTGCATGCAAGTGTGTAAGAATGTGTGTGCAGAAATACACGTGCAAGTGTGTGAATGAGTCACAAGTGTGCACATATAGGTGTAAAGCACTGTGAGCACACTGCACGTGTATGTGTGCACAAGTGTGCAAAATACACGCATGAGTGGGTGCACACGTGTATAATGCCTGTGCGTGAGAGTCCTCTGCACGTGAGTGTGCACGAGTGTAAGGATGCATGTGTGCATGCGTGTGTGTGCATGCAAGTGCACGTGTGCAAACATACCGGTGTGCATTGCACAAGGCACCGTGAGCTCCGCGCCGTGCACACATTTACACGTGCGCCTGTGGGCGCGCCCTCGCGTGCTCGAGTGGGGGCAGACTTGTCGTACGGTGGCTGCCCCCCACTGCCGCTCGGACCCGGGTGTGTGGGCCTGGGGCTTGCTGAGGGTTCCCTCCCCGGTCTGGGGGAGGGGGAGGCGGGCCCGGCCCCCTCAGGGAAGGGTCTGTCTCGGCCAGGAAGAGCAGCGAGGAGGCTCAGAAGGAGCGCCGGCGCGTCTCCAACCTGCTGAACATCATGGAGCCCAGCCTCCTGCAGTTCTACGTCTCCCGGCAGTGGCTCAACAAGTTCAAGACCTTCGCCGAGCCCGGCCCCATCTCCAACCAGGACTTCCTCTGTGTCCACGGGGGTGAGGAGTGGGGGGGCAAGGCGCTCCTTGGGGGGCCCCGGGCGGCAAGGCCCCCTCCTCTCCCTCCCCAGGGGCTCCCGGGGCATCCAGGCCCCTCCTGCCCGGCCCCCCCCTCCCTGCCCAGGGGCTCCCAGGCAGCCCTCTGATGATCCCCCTCTTCTCAGGAGTCCCCCCACGCAAAGCCAGCTACATCGAGGACCTCGTGGTGATGCTCCCTCAGAACATTTGGGACAATCTGTACAGCAGGTAGCCGCCCTCCTATGAGTCTGAAAGGGAATGGTCAGGGGGAGAGGGAGGAGGAGGGGGACGAGGAATGAGGGAGGGGGAAGGGGTGGGGAGCCGGCGAGCGCACAGTCAGCTTCTTTTGGGCCCACCCGGGGCCTCCTCTCCACCGCCTCAGTTTGGGGATGTCTCCTCGGGCGTTTGCGCCTCGGAGCCCGAGCGCCCGCCGTAGGGGTTCTCCTTGGCACCCTGGCACAGAATTAAAACGGGGCCAGCTTTGTGCCGTGCGGGCGGGACGCCACCGGGCGGGGCCAGCCGAGGTCGCCGCCTGACCTCCCCCCGGTTTTGTCCCCTCGAGGGTTGGGGGGGGTTCCCGGTGAGGCGTCCGGGGCCTGTTGTGCGGGGGGGGGGGGGGGCGCTGTTTCCCACGCTCAGGGCGCTGCCGCTGCCTTTCAGGTACGGGGGAGGCCCGGCCGTCAACCACCTGTACGTGTGCCACACCTGCCAGATGGAAGCGGAGAAAGTGGAAAAGAGACGGAAAATGGAGCTGGAGATGTTCATCCGGGTACGGTCCGGCCCCTCGTCCCCCACCTCCTTTTAGGCCCCGGGGGCAGCCAGGGCTCCCGTCTCGGAAGCGGGGGTGACAGAGGACCGTCGGCCTCGAGCGCCGGCCGCCCGGCCTGGTGCTTGCCCATCCTGGGATCCTCTTCCCCGACTCGGTCGGTGTTCCCACTGTCTGGGCCCGGCCCAGAGGTCAGCGCCGTGGCCGCCCTGGGCAGAGCTCGTCCCTCTTTGGGGGAGCAGGCGTCTGGGGGGGCCTTCTTCTGTGCCCCTGACCTAAGGCGGGATGGAGGGGAGCAGAGCGGAACTGGACTCCCCGGGGCTTCCCGCGCAGCCGGCCTCCGGTCTGGGGGTCCGTGCGACCGCCCAGTCCTTTTATCCAAAGAGCGAGGCTGCGAGCGTGGGGGACCGCTGAGCGGGGCCGGCCGTTTAAAAAGCATCACCTCGGTGGCCGTCGTGGGGGTCTTGCGGGAGGGAGACCGGGGCAGGGCAGAGGAGGGGGTCCGGGGGGTCACGGGAAGACTGAGATGCCCGCCTTTGGCCACGGCTAGGATGGGGGGCAGAGCGGGAGGCCGAGAGGATGCTGGGGGAGTGGGGGGTGCAGAGGGGGAGGGTAAGGGGCTCGAGGCCACTGAGGATGCTGGGGGAAGGGGGGTGGCGGGGCTCGGGGCCCCCTGGGCGGCCCCTGCAGCGGCGGCGTTGGTCCCCCCCAGCTGAACCGGGCCTTCCAAGAGGAGGAGTCTCCGGCCGCCTTCTTCTGCATCAGCATGCAGTGGTTCCGAGAGTGGGAAGGCTTTGTCAAGGGCAAGGACGGAGGTGAGCCTTGGGGGACCCCCAGAGCTCCCAGCCCCAGGGGCTCTAGGCACGCAGCCTCGGGGGGCCCCAGACCAAAGGTCCCAGGGGCCTGGAGAGGGGGTCTGGGCATCTGCCACTGGGACCGGGCAGAGTTCTAGCCAGTGACCCAACCTGACCCAGCTGTCCAGGGGTCAGGACCGGCTGGAGAGGGGGTGGGCAAGGTGGGGGACTTGAGCATCAGGGGAGGGTCTGCCCAGGAGGGATTCGGGAATGGGTGCTCCTGAGGATCCCCTCCCGCCCCCTACTGGGAAAGAGCTTGGGAGCCGCCATTGCTGATAGCCCTGGGTCCAGCGGGGAGCCCCCCTGCAAAGGGGGCCCGGGTCCCAACAGGCTTCAGGCGGCCCCTCAGGCGGCACGTCCGGCTCCTCCTCCGGAGGCTGCTCGTCCGACCGGCCGCTCTCAGGCATCTCGCCTTCTGGGAAGCTGGCTGGACAGCAGTTAGGGAACCCTGGGCTCGAGCCCTGATGGAGCGGGCCGCCCCTTTCCTGCCCCCTTTGTGCCATCCCGGTCCCCGGGCTCTTCCTCCACCAGGGATCCCTGCAGGTGGGCTTGGATTTCCGGCCAGGTTAGGCTTTCCCAGGCCACGAGGCAGGGGAGAACCAGGAGTCTTGGGGGTCCATCTTAGCTCTGAGCCCCCAGACCCTCAGTGGCCAGACTCCCCTTCCGTGGGATTGTGTCCCCCCGTTCCCCAGCCTGGATGCCCCTTCAGGCCAGGGAGTGCAGAGGCCATGTCTGAGGTCTGACAGTCACCTTTGCCCTTTCTCCCTCCCCTGCCGCAGACCCCCCGGGGCCCATCGATAACACGAAGATCGCCGTCAGCAAGGGCGGGAGCATCCTCCTCAAGCAAGGTGAGCCCGGGGCGGGGGGCCTGCCCCTTCAGTGGGGCTGGAAGGGGGTCCCTCCCCCCACTGGGCGGCTCCCAGGCTGTGATTTGTGGGGTGGTGGGTAAGCAAATGGATGGTTGGAAGATTAGATGGATGGATGGACGGATAGATGGACAGATAGACAGTTGGGTGGACAGACAGACAGAGGGAATGGATGCATGGATAGATCGAGTAGAAGGATGGGATGGATGGACAAATGGATGGGATGGACATATGGATGGATGAAAGGTTACATGGATGAATGGATGGATGGATGGATGGACAGATGTATGGATAGATGGACACATAGACAGTTGGGTGGATGGACAGACAGATGGAATGGATGGATGGACAGATGGATTGAGTAGAAGGATCGGATGGACATAAGGATGGATGGATGGAAGGTTACATGGATGAGTGGGCGGATGGACAGATGGATGGATGGATGGATGGATGGATGGATGGATGGATGGATGGATGGATGGACAGATTGGGTAGATGGATGGGCAGAAGGTTGCATGGATGGGCAGAAGGTTGCATGGATGGGGGGGATGGATTTAGGCTTGCCGGGCAGTCCTGCCTCCCCAGCTCCTTTTTTCTCACCGAGGGCGGGCAGTTCCTGGGTTGTTTGCCCGCAGCGTGGGCGAGCCCGGGCTGGCGGGGCCCGACCTTGGAGGCCCGATGGCAAGGTCTCTCCCTAGAGAATCCTCCCTGTGCGCTCCTCCCCCAGGGGCCGACTCGGGGCAGATTTCTGAAGAGACGTGGCACTTCCTGCAGTCCATCTACGGCGGGGGCCCCGAGGTTATCCTGCGCCCGCCCGTGGCCCCCGTCGACCCCGACGCGCTGCAGTCGGAGGAGAAGATCGAGGTGGAGACGCGGGCCCTGTGAGCGGCGGGAGGCCGAGCCCCGCGCCCCACCCTTCCGCTGGCGCCGCGAGATCGCCGTCCCCGACAGCATGGTTTTTCCTCGCTTTTCTCGCCCCCGCCCCCTCCCCCCACTGGGCATTACAGTCGCGGATGCGTGTGTCGCAGCTCGGAGTCTCTCTAGGTGATGCTTTTCCTGCTAAATAACTTACTGT
This sequence comes from Myrmecobius fasciatus, assembly GCA_023553655.1. Taxonomy (NCBI): domain Eukaryota; kingdom Metazoa; phylum Chordata; class Mammalia; order Dasyuromorphia; family Myrmecobiidae; genus Myrmecobius; species Myrmecobius fasciatus. Next base: position 429,410 of record JAJPUD010000994.1, on the reverse strand, counting down.
GAAATCTTTCAAAGGTCGCGTTGGCAAAGGGACGAGCTCTGGATCTCCAGATTGTTCCATCAGCGGACAGTTGGTCATTGATCTTTTTTTACGACGTGTAAACCAATAGTGTCCTTTGTAGACTTGTACAATAAAATGGCTTTTAAAATGGTTTTCAAGCCCTCCCCCGTGCTTCTGAGCCCCCGGGGAGCGTCCGCGAGGGCGTGTGTCCGAGACCGACTCGGGGTGGGGGGGCCTTTAAAGCGATCAGAAGGTCGGGATGGCCCCAAACTCAGGAAAGGTGACCCCTCGCCCCCTTCTCGGCACCGCAGTGCCCCCGTGGTTCTCCTCGGATGGATCTGTCCGCGCCGGGACGTCGCCAGCGTCGGCGTGCGGATCCTCGCGAGTCCAAAGGTCATTCCGTTTGTAGTGGCACTGCCAGTCTCTCGCCAGTTTTAGGGTAATTTTCTTTGGCGCGTGCAGTGAGTGATGGGCATCGATAGCCCCGAGCACCCTGAAGGGCGCCGGGAGAAGCTCCGACAAGAACATCGACCTTCCTCTCTGCGGAGGGGTCACGGGACGTCCGAAGCTGGGCCGACCCCCGGGGATCCCTTTGGGAGCGGGGAGGGACCACTTGTTACTGCTGCCGCTCCAGCGACGTCTGAACCAGCTCAATAAAGCGTTTTTCAAAACACTCCTCGTCTCCGGAAGGTTTGTGGGGGGCCCTTGGGCGCAAGCAGCGGAGAGGGGGACAAGCTGGTTTCCTGCAGGAGAATCAGTCACGGTGCTGGGAAGGGCGAGGAGGGCAGAGGTGCGGGCCCCAAAGGGACCCTCCCAGGGAAGGGCTGAAGGAGGGGCCCCTGCAGAGCAAAAGTGACGGCCTGTTCTCGCACCCCGAGTCTTCCCAAGAGGTCCACAGAGGCGTGAGGCTCCTCTTCACTGTCACTGGTAGCGCCCTTCCTAAATATGGGGGTTCCTAAAGAAAGCGTTGAGGAGGGCACCAAGGAGGACAAATGTCGGCTTGCCCCCTCCCAGCTGCCCGAGATGTGACCGTCCTCCATCCTTTCCGGATCAGATCCGCTCGTTGTGGGGAGGGGTGTTCTCTAATGGCTTTGATGTTTGTCCCTCCCGAGTCTCAGTTTGATCAGGCCGGCAAGGTGTCCGCTGCGGGCTCTCCCTCCCAGCAGATGGGCAGAGGGTGTGCTCAGAGCCCCAGGGGTAACGTGCCCAGCTTCCCTGGGCTCAGTGCCCCCAGGGTAACATGCCCAGTGTCCACAGAGCAATGTGCCCAATGCCCCCAGGGTAACGTGCCCAGCGCCCCCAGGGTAACGTGCCCAGCACGCATTGCGTCCACAGGGTAATGTGCCCAGTGCCCCCAGGGTAACGTGCCCAGTGTCCCCAGAGTAATGTGCCCAGTGCCCACAGGGTAAGCTCCCTGTGCCCCAGGGATAACGCCCAATCTTTCCCCCTTGTCCCTTGTTGCCCGCCACTTTGGGGCTGGGTCAGAGTCCATCTCGGGAGACGTCCACCCTCTGGTGGAGTGTTTGCCAAAGGCTTCCTGCCCGGCCAGGGCCCAACCATCCCTTGCTTTTTCTCTGCCCCCACGAGCAGAAACCTCGCTCGCCAGGCCCCCGTTCCTCCTGACGTCTCTGATGCCCCCAGTCCGCGTTCTGCCCTCCCGTCTGCGCCCTACTCTCCTGTGCGCACTCTGCCCTCCCGTCCGCGCTCTGTCCTCCTGTCTGTGCTCTGTCCTCCCGTCTGTGCTCTGCTGTCCCATGTGTGAGAAGCTCCTCCATTTCTCCAGGGCTGCCCACTTCTCCAAATCAGGGGAGCTTTCTGGCTCTGGTTTTGTGGCCGTGCTCGGTTTTTCTGCGGCTCTTTCCCCATCGCGTCCCTGGTTTTCCAGATGTCCCTGCGAATTCTCTCGGGACCTGAGGACAGGGTTCCTTCCTCCCGACCTCTCCTTTCGGCCGCCGTTCCCCCGTTGAAGGCAAGTTCATTGAAGGCTGCCCTTAGCGCAGAGCCGGGCATGTCGCAAGGGTTTAATGGTAGCCGTAGATTGGCTGCTTTTAAAAATAATGGGGTTTTTTTATTTTTAAATTTTAAAAATCTTTTTTTAAGGTTAATAGTTTCTTTTTTCCAACTCCGCGCAAAGCGATTTGTAAACATCCATCTAAGACAATGTGGGCTTCCTTCTCCTTCCCTCCCCGCCCCCTCCCTCAGTAAGTGACTTGCCTTAGACACCTGTGCAGCCGTGCAAAACGTAGTTATTTCCTTCGGAGTCAGATTGGGGAGGAACAGCCAAAGGCGAGAAAAAGCCGTTACAAAGTGAGGACCATTTTCTTCCGCCTGTCCCTGGAGGAGGCGCTTCTTTCTCTGGGGTGGAGGGCAGTTTTCCTCAGGAGTCCTTCGGCGGAGCGCCTTTGCTCACCGGGAGCTCTGTCAGTCACGGGCTCCAGTGCTGCTCCTGCTGTGTCACGGGTTCTGGTCCTGCCCGTGTCATTTCACTTGAGTTCTTGTAAGCCCAGGTTACTTCTTGCAGCCTCCATTGAGTTGCCTGACAGCTCCAGGAGCAAGGCCAGGACAGGCATCTCTGCAGAGCCGACTGGGCCCCGGGGAGCTCCCGGCAGGGGCCCACTGGGCCCTTTGGGGGCTCCCGGCAGGGCCCGACCTGGGCCCCCGGGGGCTCCTGGGAAATGACATCAAGGCTTGGTTGTCTGGAAGGGGTGGGGGGGAGCACCTCGCCTTCCCGATGGCACACTCGCCCGGGGTTCTGGCCTGAGCAGCGCTCTCACGCTTTCCTGTGGAGTGAGGCAAGGCTGTGTGCTTGCTCCCCAGGGCTTTTTTTTAGCATGATGTTTCCTTTTTTTATTGTATTTTTTAAAATTGCTTTATGAATTATGTTGGGAGAGAAAAAATCAGAGCAAAAGGAGAAGACAGCTTTAAAAGAAAAAAAAAGAAAAACCCAAAAGAAAAAATCAGAGCCAAAGGAAAAGAGAGCTAAAAAACCCAAAGAAAAAAATCAGAACCATAGGAAAAGAGAGCTAAAAAACCCAAAGAAAAAACCAAAAGAAAAAATCAGAGCCAAAGGAAAAGAGAGCTAAAAAACCCAAAGAAAAACCCAAAAGAAAAAAATCAGAGCCAAAGGAAAAGAGAGCTAAAAAACCCAAAAGAAGAAAATCAGAGCCAAAGGAAAAGAGAGCTAAAAAACCCAAAGAAAAACCCAAAAGAAAAAATCAGAGCCAAAGGAAAAGAGAGCTAAGTGGCCACCGCGCTGTGGCCAGTCTCCTTGGAGCTTGCTTGGGCTGCCATGGTGGCCAAAGCCTCCCCCAAGGGCACATGTGTCGCCAAGGTGGGCGAGGGCACTGCCAGCAACTTCTTGCTTGAAGAGGTCACGAGCCCAGAGCGAGGACGCAGGAGGGCCGGCGCAGGGCCTTGTGGCTTGTTTGTGGGGGTTGTGTGCCCAGTGTAGCCTCTGAAGCCGAGCAGCCCCAGAGTCTGGCCCGATTCTCTGCTGCCCGGGTGGGTTCTGGCCGAACAATCGGCACTGGAACACCCACAGACTGAGTGGTGGGCTCCGCCACAGCTGGACACCCGGGGCTCCCACATACTGGCATCATTCGGGTCTTCCGCTGTTCTGCAGCTCCCTCAGCCCCCCTCCCACCCCACCCCCGCAAGGGGCATCCTCTCTCCTTCCGCTGCTGCTGGGTCTCTGCCCATTCGGGCCCTGCTCCCTTTCCTTTGTTCTCTTGGGGATACGGACCTGGTGGTACTGCTGGACCAAAGGTTAATTGGCCTTTGGGCCTTTGAGTAATAAAGTGAAATGGGCAGGGTTAGGACAAATCGACTTGAGGAGGGAGAGAGCGGCTGGAGTAAGGGGTGGTAAGGAAGCTGGTGACCCTCAGGACCTGATTCTGAATTCTGGGAGGCAAAGGATGGAATAGACAGGAAGAAATCGGGAAGAAAAACTTGGCCGGATTTTGTAACTAATGGTAAATGGGCGGGGAGGGGGGGCTGGGCTTCAGGCTTTCCATCACCCCAAAGAGGAGAAGAGAGAGCAGTGAGGGAGGGGGAGACACCTGGTAAAGACTTAAATATTCCTGTCTCCTAGTTCATGGCCAACAGGGGACAGGCACTTTGGTGTGGCAGGCCCGAGACCCTGGGGACTGTCTTTTTGAAATCAGAATCTCCGAAAAAACTTCCATGAATTGGAGGACAATTGTTTTAAACTGCAAACATATTCCAGAACTTTAATTTATTCTAGTTTGATGTTGTTCAGTTATTTTAATTGCATCCAACTTTCTGTGATCCCATTTGGAGTTGTGTTGTTTTTTTTGGGGGGGGGCAGAGACACTGCAGTGGTTTTCCATTTCCTTCTCTTGCCCTTTTGGCAGAGGAGGAAACTGAGGCAAACAGGATGAAGTGATTTGCCCAGGGTCACACATCTAGGAAGTGTCTGGGGTCAGATTTCTTTTTATAATAGCCTTTTATTTTTTCAAAATACAAGTAGAAAGTTTTCAATATTCACATTTGCAAGACCTTGTGCTCCAAATTTTTCTCTCTCCTTCCCCCCCTTCCTCTCCCCTAGACAGTCAATAATCCAATACAGATTAAATATGTGCAATTCTTCTAAATATTTTCACATTCATCCTGCTGCACAATAAAAATCAGAACCAAAAGGGGGGAGGAAATGAGAGGAAAAAACCAAAACTAAGCAAACAACAACAACCAAAAAGGTGAAAATGTTATGTTGTGGTCCACATTTCATGTCCCTCTCTCTGGGTGTATATGGCTCTCTTCACCGAACAATTGGAACTGGTTTGAAGCATTTCATTGTTGAAGAGAGCCATGTCCATGAAAATTGATCATCATGTAATACTGTTGTTGCTGTGCATGATGATCTCCTGGTTCTGCTCGTTTCACTCAGCATCAGTTCATGCAAGTCCCTCCAGGCCTCTCTGAAATTGTCCTGCTGGTCATTTCTCACAGAACAATAATATTCCATAACATTCATATACCAGAATTTATTCAGCCACTCTCCAATTGATGGGCATCCCTTCAGTTTCCAGTTTCTAGCCACCACAAAAAGGGCTGCCACAAACATTCTTGCACATGTGGGGCCCTTTCCCTCCTTTAAGATCTCTTTGGGATATAAGCCCAATAGAAACAGTGCTGGGTCAAAGGGGATGCACAGTTTGATGGCCCTTAGGCTATAGTGGAACCTATGGTTTCATCAGGAGGAAGGGCTTCCTTTCCCCCCTGGGACTGCTTAGTCCCAGACAGCAAGGGTAACCTGAAGTGACTTCCTCAGGATCATTCCCAGCGTGGATTATTTGGGGCTGGCGCGGTCTCCCTGACTCCAAGGCTGGTTCTCTCTCCATGAGTCCGATTGCCTCTCCGCCATACTGTAGAAAGAAAGATGCTGAGTGTAAGTCTAAAGTAGGAGGTTTCAGAGTGGAGAAGCCGTGCAAATCATAGAAACTGGCTCCCCTGTACGGTCACTGGTCTCAGGGATCCACGGACAAAAGAAGGGAAAATAAGTGTTAGGCGGGAATAATTGTCTTTTCCCACTTGCTCTCTGCCACAACAAAGCCATCAAAGTTCTAAGCAGGGGAAGATGTCTGAGGTTTTGTAGCCATGGGGTAACTTTGATCATTCAGCACAGCACTGCCCTGCCCTTGTCACCCCCTTTCACCCCTAGAAGCAAATACAAAATGCTCTTTTGGGGTTCAAAGCCCTTCAAAGCCCAGACCTCTGCTCCCTTCCCAGTCTTCTCACACCTTACTCATACCCATCATGCAGTCTTTGAGCCGGGACCCTGGCCTCCTGGCCATTCCCCAAACAAGACCCTCCCTCACTCTGCTCTCAGAGCGCTCTCTGGTGGTCCCCCAGAGTCAGAAGAATGAAAGGGCAGCTTCTCTTTCCACCCCCCTCAAAACGGAGTTTGGGGGAAGAAGTCACCAATGGGAAGAGGACCTTGGGGAGGGAAGGGCAGGGCTGGTCCCTCCCTGCCCTTGGGGGCTGCAGAGGGCTTGGGCCTCCCAACAGAGAGCTCTGCCTGGGCTCTGTGCCACTCTTGTCCCTTCCTCCATTTTGGACTTCAGCAGAGAGTTGGGGTGATACTCGGACCTCAGAATGGATGACAGGCCCATAGGAACTGATGAACAAAGTACAGACGGAGGAGGAAGAGGAGGAGGAGGAGGAGGGTATGAATTAATGAAAGTGATGAAGTAAGCAGGAAAACAAGATGGCTGAGGATCACAAACCCGCCCAGACAGTCACTGTGGGAGGCTGTGAGCCCCCAAAGAAGCCAGCCTTTCTCCATCTCTTTGCAGAGCTGGGCGGCGGGCCGGGCATTAAGTAGACGTTTTAATGTCGCTTAGTTTGCCGAATCCTTTCAAAAAAATTCTTCGTTTAAGGCATGATTGTCAGGAAAGCCACACTGGAAAGTGGGTGGTGATTAACGAAAGAGCAATGACATCAAGGTCAAGTGCTCTCATCGTTTGGGCAGATTCTCAAATGGATGAGTTGTCCCCTATCTGGGGGGGGGGCTCCTCCCATCAATGCCCATCTGTCTTGTGAGAGACTCTTGCCCCTCAGTGGTCTGGAGACCTTTCTTCATCTTTTCCTGACTTTTCAGGGTGCCATCTTTCAGTCTCCCTCTTTTCTTCTGTCACTTGAAGCTGGTGGGGGAGCCTTAGGAGCCAGTTTGCCAGAATAATCTTGGAGTGGATGTCCTGCCATCATTATGTGGCTAAGGGGTCCTTTCTGGCAAGAGGACAGGGGACAGTCAGGTAAAAGTTACTCCCCTGGGGGGTAGCTGGCTAGTACAAATGGGGGGGGGCACCCAGGGTGGGGATGGCGACATTTGGGAATGGGGCCTCTGCAAATAATGCATCGGGCCGCCTCTGTGGGCCCTCTTGGAGGGGCTGAGGGCACGCCCAACCAGCCTGAGTGCCCCCCCACTGCCCACGGAGTTCCCTAGCCTGGCTAAAGACTAAGGAGCTGTCTCCCCACTGGCGGGAGCCCACACAGTGCCGCCAGGACAGCTGGCGGGAAAATACTAGGAGCAAAGCTTTGAGTTCCTTTGAGTTCTGTGCCAGGTACACCGGAAAAAGTGGAAAGTCACCAGAAAGCAGCAAGCTACCTCGGCCCCCGGGCGTTACTTGAGGAGTGAAGGCTGGGCCCCAGAGAAGTTCCCACTGGCTTGCCTCTGGCATTAGAAGCTGGCCCGAGGGTGCTTGCAACCACCCCAAGGAGAAAGGGTGTGAACCCTTTCTCCCACGCTGGGGAAGTGCAGGTGCCCTGGTCAGGGGAACGGGCAGCAGCCCGGGCGCTGCAGCTGCAAGCCTGTGTCCCTTGCAAATGTAAGGACTTTTTGCTGCTGTCACAAGTCCCCTTTCTTTTCATATATCCCCAGGAGCGCCTGTTTGGAGTCAGGGTAGATGTTCACTCTCCCTCGTTTCCCCCATTCTAAAACTCCGTGAGGGCAAAAGTGCTGGGAACCTGGGGGGGTTCAATGGTGGGCCGAGGGGAGCTTGGGGGCTTCCTCAATGAGAAGGGCTGTGGCAGCGAGCTCGAAGGCAGGAGGGGCCCCAAAGTAAGTAAGCAAGGGGTCCGGACCTGAGTCGAGTCCCCTGGGGCTTGGCCCCACCTTTCATTAGGGAGGACTAAGGCAGAGCTAGGAATTAATTTGGCTTTCAGGATCTTAAACAAGGAACTTCACAGCCCTGGGTGTGCGTGTGGGGGGGGAAGCTGGAAGTTAAGGGGGGCTGCAGTCAGAGAAGCCTCTGCCGCAGCTCAAGAGACCATCCAACCCACACTGGCCATGTGCATGGGTGGGGGGACTACGTCCCCCTGGATTTGCTCTTCGAGGACAAAAAGGAATTGTGAGGCTTTATGCAATGGTAGGCAAAAGAGAGTATCTTTAAGCTCTAGAGTGGAGAGCCCTTGGGTGCCCTGGGATCTGAGTGAGGTTAGCAGAGGGATTAGGCACAATGGGGTGAATTGGAAAAACTGCCCCAATAACCCTAGGACGGGAGTGCTGCAGGGACACTCACAGGGGACAAAAAGCTTGTGCATAAGAAATTTCTCAGTGGGGGGCTACAGTCCCTCCCTGCCACTGGCTTTCGTGGGTATTGGCGTCTATGGGGGATACACCGGGGTCTTGTAGGCGCACTAAGGCTGGGGCGGCATGAGTGACCCGCCCAGGGATTCCTTGGTCCCCGACATGGGGATCTACGTCGCCCCAGATTTCAGAGGGAATCTGGGAGGACTTGGAGAGAAGCACAAAAAGTTCACCCGGAGGTCTGAGCAGGGAAACTGGGTCCCCAACTTCACCATTGCATCACGCCCCAACAAAGGAGCAGGACAGGAAGGACTAACAGACTGAGAGGACAGAGGGGAGGTCTCAAAAGAGTTCTGAAGATTCCCTTCAATCCTCATTACCGGGGGGAGGGGGGATGCCGGAGCCAGGCAGCAAATGAGGTCTCTGCATCAAAAAGGAATTCAGGGGTCTTACCTGCCACGTCCAAAGTCACCGGGTTAGGCCATCGTGATGGAGTAAGGGGGAGCCTGGCCAAATCCGGGCACCCTCACTCCTGGTCCTGAGGAGACTGGGGGGAGGCGGCTCCACCCCTGTGAGGGCAGTGTCTCTTCCCGTGCCCCTCCTGAGTGGGAGTTTCCTCCGAGGACAGTCGCAAGCCCAGTGGCCCTGAACGTGACGTCTAAAGCGCGGACCCCCCCGGTTCCTGGATATGGCAGCACCTAAAAATTGAGCTAAAGTCAGAGCGCTCTGACTCTGCCGTCTGCTCCTCGGCAGCTGTTTGGGTCCCCATTTATTAAAGACTCCAAAAGCTGTTTCTAACAGCTGGAAGTTTGAGGGCCAGGGCTAATTTCTGCAGTTTTCTCCCAATGTCTGGGGCAGCCTGATTAATAAAATGCACGCTGAGGACTGTGGTTCCCCTCTGGAGAAGTGGGGTCCAGACGCTTTATTTCTTTGGAGCCTCCACAAGGCGCCCCTGAAAAAGGCTCTCCTCAGCTCCTTGGGTAACATCCCTAAGTCTTTCCTAATTAACCTCCTTCTTAATTCCCCTCTTCATGCCTTCCATGAGGCAGGTTAAAAGGGGATCCCTTCTCTCTGGAAGGCTGGGCTACTGGCTTAATGATCGGGCTGTCGAATTCAGAACCCAAAAGAATATGGGTTACAGTCCCAAGCGATTTTATCTCTAATAGCAAATTCTACTAATGGCAGCTTAGGGCTGGATACATAATTTTAGAAGCTTCCCAGGACTAAGACCCAGAGGAGATCTTGCTTCTCATGTTTGATATGTTTAAACTTATCCTGCGGCAAAGGCTCCATCAGCATGCAGACTTATAGATTCTCAGCAAACACTCTAAAGAGGCTCAGTTCTCAGGGCTGATGAGAGCCCTGGCAAGCTGACAAATGAAGGGGAGTTGACAGAGACCCCGGGGAAGGAGCTGAGCTTGCCGTTGCCCACCCCAATTATTCTTAGTGTTTTCAAGGGCTGTGCTGTTGATACTTCCCCCTAGTCTGAGTTCACATCTCATACTCGGAGCTTACCGGGATGACAATGACTCCAAATAATTTTGCTAACAATTTTAGAATTTTCCCAAGTAATGGCCAGATAGTCTCAGCTTAAATAAGTTTCCCTTTTGTTTTAGGGAGAAAACAAGGGGCAATTCTTAAAATTGAGGCAGAACAGATTTTAAAATTGACGTAACTTTAGTTAAAGGGATTCCCTAGGTTCTGCTTATATGTTCTAGATACTGAATTGCAATTTGGTTATTTTCCAATTCACACAAATCATTTCTCTTTTATGAGTCAGGAAAAGGGTTAAGGTGCCAGTTTTTACTGACAGGGCTCTCGGAAGTCTGACTCTAGAGAACGAGAGTTTTTAAAGCAGTGGCAAATTGCTTTTCTGCCTTCCTAAAGTGGCAAAACTCTTCTGTTAACACTATCAGTGCAAATGGATCCCTTTAATGGGCTTTCCTTTACAATTACTTTTACTATCATATGTCAAACAAATTTCCAAATTACTTTACACACACACAGAAATCATTTATCTGTTGGTCACCTTAAAAAGAAACCATAAAGTTATAGAATATCAAGCAATTATATCCAATAAAGCAGTTAACATTCATACAGCAGGTTTTATGCTAAGCACTTTTGCAACCATGTGGTCTTCACAACTATTATTTCTCTTGACAAATCAGAAAACTGGGCAGAAATAAAACAATTAGCCACAAATTATAGAGTTAATACATATCCGTAATTGAGACAGAAAATAGTGGTCTTGCCAAATGCAGAGGCTGACTGGCTTTCTGGGTGCTGCCAGGGGTACCCGAATTCTTCCCAGGCAGCTCCTGGACAGAACCTGTTGAAAGTTGGGGGAGTGACTGGTGCCAGGGTTCAGGGAATACCCATTTCCCCAAGCTGAATTGGGTGGGGGGGTATTTGGGCAAGGTTGTGTGGGGTCCTCACAGGCTCTTTCTCATTTGTACAGGTGAGGCAGATTGAATTTCCCTACAGTTCTGAGATGAGAAAAGTTAGCAAGCAGAGAGACTTGGGCTGTACTGATCTTGCCAGCAATCCCATACCTGAGAGGTACCAGGGATTTTTCTTGCACTTTTCAAATGCCCGATTTAATTGCCAAACTTTTTAAAACTTGGAGTTTGCTAAGATGCTTTGCTCTCAAAACCTTTGAGGATCTGTAAAGATGTTATTTTAATTTTAATTGCTAACTTTATTTGTGTAGTCCCCAGCTTGGCCAGAGCTGAAGTCCACAGGAAAAAGTTAGGCTTTTTAAGACATTTCCCCAGCATTCTAAGTACAGCATAGAGGCTTTTTCTTGCTTTTTTGCATTTTAAATCTTTCCAGGTAACAACATCTAGTTCACAGAACAAACACGACACAGACATTTTGCACAGAGACACAGACACAAAAAAATGACATGAAAGAGGATGTTCCCATCTTGGCCAAAAGCTGTCCTATAGCACTTCCATCTCCTCTGCCATCCCAGAGAAGGTGAGAGGTGTCAAAGGTTCCCTAGGAAGTTTGCTGAAAATTGCAAGATTTTCTCGGTCCCCAGTCAAGGAAAACTTGCTGAGCGTGGAGCTCACAACCCAGACAAGCCTTCTCCCAGGGCCTTGGGGATTTATCAGATTTGGGGAGCAAAAAATGGGGGCTTACCTTGATAAGGAGGGAATCAAGCCAAGGAAGGCCAGATTCTCCCCATACCGGGTCAGCAGATGTTGAGGTTGTAAAGAGGGACTCCAAAAATTAGGATCACAGACCGGTGTCATGAGGTGTCTCAGAAGAATTGGCAGCTTGAACCCATCTCCCATTCAAGGGGCAAAGTTTATTGTAAGTATGCCATTATAAAGTGGCTGGACTTCTAAGAGAATTCAGCAGCAAAACAGAAGTGAGGAGAGCCATTTCTCCAGCTCTTTACCCTAGACGTGCCGATTCTCCCTCATAAGGAGGAAGGAGCGGTCTCCAGAAGCCGCTTATCCAGTAGCTGGTGGTTCTCCCTGACCAGATTATTACTGACCAGATACTCAGGCAGCAAATAGGAGGAGTGGGCTGTCACTATTGTCCCAGGAGTTTGAGCTGTGGGACTATCTGGAGGCTCTGACTAAGGAGTGGCCAGAAGCAGACAGATTGGGAGTGGGAGTTTCCTGAGGCAGACCCAAAGCCAGAAGATTTAGAATCATTGACTTATCACCAGAACAGATGCCCCCCCCACTAAAATCAGGGGACCACAAAATCATATTACATCAATATGCCCCATCTTTCTTAAGGACCGTTGTCTGTGAAAGGAAGGAGTCTTGTGGACCAATGAGTAGCCAGCAGGTGTTGCAGGACCTTTTTTTGTAAAGAATGGGGACACAGGGACATTTTGTAGACACTAGCAAAGCAGCCAGTAGACGGGGGAGCAAGATACAGGAGAAGGTCAGAGTGGGAGCAATCTGGTGGAGAAGATGGGGGTGGTAGTGATGGAGTCACAATTCTTTTGACTTCAAGGCTCTTTTGATTGATACCAGCCAGAGACATTCTTGCTGGCCTTGGCCAGGGGCCCCCCTTTCTTGCCCAGGAGTCTTCCCTGCTGTTATTCAGAAATTCCAATTCCATTTTCAAACACCATCCCATTGGCTAGCTGTGCCCTTTCCATATCAAACGGTTTCTTTGGTGTCTCTTCATTTTCAACGAGAAGGAGACCCAGTGTGGGCCCTGCCAGTGTTTAACTTCTTGTCCCAGACTTTATGCTCTTTGGCTGAAATTAGCTGTCAAATTCCCTGCACATCAAGATTGTTTTTTGGCTCACTTCTCTTTAATCTTTGATGGGATTATCTCCTTTTGACTTCAGAATTTCCTTTCTCTCATCACCATCATTACTATTATTAATATTTTTTTTCAAATTACAAGTATTTTTCCTACTTATTCAACTGCCCCCTTGGAGGAAAAAAAACACCTCCAAGGAAACATTTATAACAAATACACATAATAAAACAAAACAAATTCCCACATTGATCATATCCAAAAACATCTCATTTTGCCACTTGAATCTATCACTTCTCTTGTCAGGATAGGGTGTTTTGCCATTGATCCTCTGTAATCATTATTGGTCATTTCGTTGCTCAAAGTTCTCAATTATTTCAAAGTTATTGATCTTTACAATGGTTATTTTGTCCAAATTGTTTTCCTGGTTCTGCCCATTTCTCTTTATATTGGTTCATTTAAGTCTACCCCATTAATGCATGTACCATAATTTGTTTAGCCAATTGATGTTTAACTACTGTGGAGAAGAGCTGCTATATCTATATCAATATAGGTATTTGTCCTTTAACTCTGATTTCTTGGTGATGATAGTGGTGGTGTGGGTATTGGCCTAGTAATACTATCATTTAGGTAAAGGATATGGGTGTTTTAGGGATTTTTGGGGAACAGTTCCAAATTGTTTTCCAATATGGCTGCACCAATTCACAACCTTACCAACAGTGTGTCAATATGATCATTTCCCCACAGTCTCTCCTACATTTCTCATTTTCCTTTTTGTTACCTCTGTTAAACTAATGGGCATTAGTCATTTTAATTTTATTTTTTTTTCTAATTATTAGTAGAAGACTAGTATTTTTTTAAAATGTCATTATTGATAGCTTGGCTTTCTTCCTTGGAAGCATGCCAGTTCATATTCTTGGACCATTTATCAGTTAGAGAATGGCTCTCATTCTTCTTAGTTTGAATATATTCCTTGCATATCTTGGAAGTGAAACTTTATTCAGTAAATTTTTTCCATAGAGATTTCCCTCAGTTGTCTTTTTCCTTTAAATTTTGTTTGCATTGTTGTTTTTCTTAGAGAGTGCAAAAATTTTTAAATTTTGTGTAATCAAAATTTTTAAATTTTGTGTAATCAAAATTGTTCATCTTATGTTCTGTGTTTCTTAGTATCTCTGGTCAAGAACTTTCTTGTTCTCTGCTAGGGTATGGGACCCTGCTGAGAGGGAATACAGAGGCCACCTTGACCACGGTGCACAATGAGTTTTCTGCCATGGTGCAGAAACACCCTTGCTGAGCAAGGAGCACTGGTGCATGACATGGGAATGGGTTGAGCCTGAGGGTCACAGCTAGTTGCTCCTGAGCAGGGATGCCTTGACAGGACCTCTCGCCTGTGAGCGGGTTGCTGACGTGACTGGGTTGGCTCTCCTCCCATTGGCAGATACCAGGCATATGCAATGCCCACGAGCTGCTTCTCTGAATGGTGATTGGGGATTGCCTACTGTTCATGCACTGATCACGCTTGCAAAACTGCCTATCAACAAGGCTGTGCAGCATAATCAACTGGAGACTCCTATGAGTTCCCCTGCCTCATTCATCTCGCCTCTGAGATCAAAGGGCTCATACAAGGTGAGCTCTTAAAAGACAGTCACAACAGTTCTTGATCCATAAAGACAGATCTTTTTTGTTCTAATTTGTTTTTGATGTGACCATTTATATTTGTTATATATCCATTTGGAACCATTTGGTAGGATATGAGATGTTCATCTAAACCAAATTTTGCCAGATTGCTTTCTGGTTTTCCAAGCAGTTTTTGTCAACTAGCGAGTCCTTACACCAAGAGCTGGAGTCTTTGTATTTACTGAACACTAGCCTATTGGGTTCATATGTTTTGGCCCTAATCTGTTCCGCTGATTGATCTCTCTACTTTTAAAAATAGTATTAAATCATTTTCATGATTCCTACTTTGTGGAATTGAGATATGATACTAAGAGGCTTCCTTCTTTCTTACTGTTTTCCATGATTTCTTTTGAGATTTTGATCTTTTGTTATTTTAGATGATTCTGTCGTTTTAAAAATGTTTTACAAAGTAGTACTTTTATAGTTTGTTTGGCATGGTACTGAATAAATAAATTTAGGTAGTATTGTCATTTTTACTATATTAGCTAGGTCTACCTGTGAATAATTAGTATGATGTGGCTGATGTAGCAAATGAAGTGGCGCCAGGTGATGTGTTTCAGGAGAAGCACCAAATGTTGAGGCTTGATCATGTGAAGAATTCACAATGGCCATTCTTTTTGGCAAAGGGTAGGTTTATTTGGGAGAAGGGGTTACAGACAAAATGAAGGGATACAATAGACATCAGGGATGGTAAATGTGAAATAGAGTGTGAGAACATATGAAAGACAAGTTCCTCAGTGCAACTCATTTCCCAGTAGAAAGGAAACACCTCAAGAGATGGGGCATATCCTTAGCTGGCAAGCTGAATCCTTTTTTTCATTTAATAATTTCTATTAAAGCTTTTTATTTTCAAAACACATGCATGGATAATTTTTCAACATTAACCCTTGCAAAACCTTGTGTTCCAATTTTTTCTACCCTTTCCCCTATTTCCTCCCCTAGATGGCAAGTAATACAACATATGTTAAACATGGTACAAATATATGTTAATGCCAATATAGGCATACATATTTATACAATTCTCTTGCTGCACAAGAAAAATCAGATCAAAAAGGAAAAAAATGAGAAAGCAAACAAAAAGCATGAGAATGTTATGCAGTAATCCACACTCTGTTCCCACAGTCCTCTCTTTGGGTGTAAATGGCTCTCTTCATCACAAGATCATTGGAGCTGGCCTGAATCATCTCATTGTTGTAAAGATGGCAATCTAAATCCTAAAAGAGATTTAGCATCCTAAAAGAATTAGCTATAACACTTAACATTCCCTAGCTGTGTGACCCTGGGCAAGTCACTTAACCTTAATTGCCTCAGCAAAAAACAAAAAACAAACCAAAAAAAAAAAAAAAATTAGCTATAAGGAGAAGTGGAGGAAAATATAGCTTCAGGGGTTTGATACAACTTGGATTTTTGACTGGATTCCCTTCAAAGAGGGTGGGACCATGGAGCTAAACTAGTCTCTATTAGACCCTTCTTCCTGCCTGCCCCAGGGAAGCATTTATCAATATTAGTTTCTCTAGACTAACCACACACCATTCAGGACCTCATCAAATATTTCTTCCTTTAGGTCTATATTTCTATAAAGTGTTTTATTAAAGAAATGTATCCATATAGTCTTATTGAGTGTCTTGTTAGGTAGATTCCCAAGTTCTTTTAATATTTTATTTTAATATATATATATATGTATATAATATATGTAACATATTATATAGAATTCATACATAATATAATTATATATTTATTTGATATTTATATTATTTTAATTGGAATTTTTTCCCATTTCTTCCTGTTGAGTTTTGCTTGTACTATATGTAAATGCTCATTATTTATTTATCAAGAGGCAAAGATTTTATTATGCTGCCAACAGTGAATTTTGTTTTGTTTTGTTTTTTAGCAATTAACAAAGGGAAAGACTAGAACTAAGTTCCCTACTGGAACTTATCAGTAACCAGAGGGAAGTTGCCATTAAGGAAGAAGACACCATTAAGGAGTAGCAAGTTCCTGATAAACTCTGAATCCTTACCTCCATAAGGTGGGTTAAATTTCTAAAATAGGAGTCAGGGGATTATACCATTGACTGGTGGGCTAACCCCAAGTGGGATTTAGCACCCTAAAAAGATTTAGCCATTGTAACACTTAGCAAGCAGACTAACTGTAAAAAGCAGTTAGCAAATTAGTTTGGTACAAGAGGGCTCTTTTATAGGGGAAATATCATCTCAGGGGTTGATATCAGAACTTGGCTTTCTGATTGGATGCAGTAACTGTAGCATTATGATAGTTTTGTCAGTAGGAGATATTCAGGTATTCAGAAGAAATAAAAGGTTCATTTAAAAAGATAATCACATTAGTGCTCCTCCCAGCTTGCCTCAGGAAATAGCTTTGACTGTAAAATTCAGACTTTCTCTCAATAGTAATACCCATGATTTTTATGGATTCATTTTATAGTCTTCATCCTTGCTGAATTGTTTCAATTAAGTTTTTAGTTGACTCTCAAGTTTCGCTAAGTAAACTATCACATCATCTACAAAATACAATAATTTTGCTTTTTCCTTGGCTGTACTTATTCCCTCAATTTCTTTTTCTTGATGTATTATTATATCTATATAGCCATAGCAACAAAACTATAGAGCTAAGTGGTATATAACTAGCATTACATTAAATTGTGTGGTAATAATGGACATCTTTGCTTTAATCTCTAGTTTATCCTCATTACATATAAAATACTTTCTCTTGATTTTAGATACTACTTACCATATTAAGAAAAGTTTATGTACTTACATTTTCTGGAGAGTTTTTTTAAATATATTTTTTATTCATATAGAAATAAGGGTGCTATGTTTTGTTAAAAGCATTTTCTACTCTTTTTGAATCAGGCAAGAAGCATTTATGAAGCACCTGTTGTGTCAAGGGGTAGGTATATAAAGAAAGGCACAAATATGATCCTTACTCTCAAAGTAGCTCACATCATTTTTTTTAAATAATAGCTTCTTATTTCCAAAACACATGCAAAGAGAGTTTTCAACATTCACCCTTACAAAATCTTGTGTTCCAAAAATTTTTTTCTCCCTCCCTCCTCCTCTCCCCTCCTAGTCAGCAAGTTCTCCAATATAGGTTAAACATGCAGTTCTTCTAAACACATTTCCACCTTTATCACAAGAAAAATCAGATCAAAAAGGAAAAAAAAAATGAGAAGGAAAAAAAAGCTAGTTTATAGAACAACAATATTCCATAATATTCATGTCCCATAACTTATGCAGCCATTCCCAGTCTGATGGGCATTCACTCAGTTTCCAGTTCCTTGCTCCTACAAAAAGGACTAAGCATCTCACATTCTAACGAAGGAGATAACATGCAACCATGTATACACAAAATGTGAATAGTGGAAGTCAAAGGTAATTTCAGAGGGAAGGCACTAGCAGGCATGGGGGGTGGGACCTGGAATTAGAACTGAATTATTAAGGAAGCCAGGGAAGCTAGAGCATTCTTAGGTGTGTGGAATTAACTGAGTGAAGACACTTTCATGGGAATATAACTTTAAACTATACCTTAATTGTGACTTGAGACTTTATAACAAGTAGAGCTTTGGCTAAAAAGTTGCAGGTGTTTATTCCCTCTGGTTTCCCACCACCCCTTAATTAGCATTATATAAAATAGCATATATAATTAGCATATAAGTACTTCTTTTTAAAGGTGATGATGGCTTTGAATTCTCTTATCCAAGGATATCTGCTTGAATTCCAATGCTTTAGGGAAATTGAAATTAAGTTTTTTATTATTGACTTGAATTTTTTTTGTTTCTGGGATAGATTTCTGGGTTTTGGGGTGTAAGACTGGACTTCCCCAAACAATGGGAGAAAAAGT
This sequence comes from Myrmecobius fasciatus, assembly GCA_023553655.1. Taxonomy (NCBI): domain Eukaryota; kingdom Metazoa; phylum Chordata; class Mammalia; order Dasyuromorphia; family Myrmecobiidae; genus Myrmecobius; species Myrmecobius fasciatus. The sequence goes on along the minus strand of JAJPUD010000994.1, from coordinate 411,595 downwards.
CAAGATGGGGGACTTCTGTTCTATTTAATCTGGTGTTTTGCAGTTTATGGTTTGCCCTCCTTTTACTGACAAACACCTTCTCAGATGTCTTTCTCACAAGATCGTAACTCTTTTTTGCTTTTTCTTACTCTGACAATCTGATTGTTTTTGTGGTCCCACATAGGCATGTGGTGATGAGGTGTGAGAAAAGGGGTGAAGGGTACCCCTTTGGCCAATTGTGGGCTTCATGGAGGAATCCACAAACCCCCAAAATGAGGCAAGAAGTTTATGGCAAAATGGGTTTATTATAGCAGAGAAGCAGCTTTCTTAGCGGGATAGTTCCAAAAGGGGAGAAGTAAAGGTGGGTTATTAGCAAAGATTAATTAACACTAAGCATGGCTCAGTGGGCCTTTTCCTGGTAGGAATTAGCCAAGCTGGGTTTACACTGAGTAGCAGCTCAGTGGGCTTTTTCCCTTGTAGGAATCAGCAAAGATGGGTTTACACTGAGCAGGGACTCAGTGGATTTTTCCTGGTGTAGGAATAAGCAAAGATTGGGATCCAGAGTCATCCTTTTATTTTGCCTTCTAGAGCTTTGGGCTGGGGAGATTAAGGGCTAGTTTCTAAAGAGGACAGTGATTATGCCCTAGGCCAAGATTTCTGATTGAATAGATAGAGATCTTGAAATTTCCCTATGAATAGGTGGATGGGGCCCCTCCTTTCTTGACTGGAGGGTTTTTGAGATTTGGGGTCTCTCCAGCCCCTTCCCCCCCACAATCAGGGGACATAAAATCAAGAACACAATTTACATCAGAGAGACACTCAGAAAAAGAGGGCAGACATGGAAAGTTGCACATCAGAACAAGCAAGGCCACAGAGTAAATGGGAAGAGCAAAGGATGGGGACATTGGAAAGCTAGGAAGGGACTGGGCTGTGAAGAGTTCACAGAGCCACACAAAAGACTTGATACATGATTCTGGAGCCAAGAGGGAGATGCTGGGGTTTCCTGAAAACAGGGATCCATTGCTGGATCTGCCCTTGAGCTGGAGATAGTACTCTTGAGAGATTCCCATCTAAAGTGGAAGAGCAGGTTGCCAACCTGGTGCTTTCGGAGTCCCTTCACTCCTCCAGACCTATTTGTTCCATCACGTGTCTATAGTGCCAAGCATCTGATGTATCTTGGGAGTTTAATGGCTGATTAACTCTTTCTGTCAAGATATTTTGACGGCACTATTACCTCCATTCCTTATTTATTTATTTTTATTTTTTTTTTACATGTTAAGTTCCAAGCTATTTCCCTTCCTCCCCACCTCACATTAGAGAAGGTCACTGTTTTTCACACACACACACACACACACACACACAAAAAAAAAACATACTATATACCTATTTATTAGTTCTTTCTTTGGAGTTATATAGCATCTTCCTTCATAGGTTCTTTGTCCTTGGTTTGAATATTTACAATACTCAGAACAGCTTAATCATTCACATTTATTCTTCCAACAATATTAGTGTTATTATATACAATATTCTCTTGGTTCTGCTCATTTCACTCTTCATTATTTTGTGCATGTCTTTCCATCCTGTTCATTTCTTAAGCAGAGTAGTATTCCATCATAATTATATACTACAACTTGTTCAGCCATTCCCCAATCGATGGACATCCTCCCCTCAGTTTCCATTTTTTTTTGCTACAAGAAAGAGAGCTGCTATCACCATTTGAGAACATATTCTTTCCTTTTCCCCAATCCCTTTTGGACCAGAGCTAAGGGTGGTATTCCTGGGTCAAAGAATATACATAAACTTATTTTAAACATCATTTCAGATGGGGAATAAGGTATGTTGAGGGAAGACTAGTACCTCTAGTGCTTGGTGAGGGCTGCCAAGTCCTTTTTAGGGCTGCTCTCCACTTCTGGTGTTCACCTGATCTATGTAACTCTTACTTGTGGCTTCAAGAAGCTGTAGCATGCATGTGGGTTACACTCCATTAAACCATTTTGGCAGACAAGCTAAACCAGGTTGAGGGTTCCTGAAGGGTCTCAAACCCATAGGTGAGTTAGGGGAGTATCTCCCCCCAGCATGTGAAGATTTCCTCCAGTGAAATGGTGAGTGAGAACAATTTATTCTAACAGCCATGAAGGCCACTGAGGCACTAGGAAGTCCTTAGAAATTGGTGAGATAACAAAGACACCATCATTCCCCACAAATCATCAGCAGTCATCTTGGGTCTGTCCTGCCACTGGACAGTGATGACCCTGGAAGAGTTAGGTTGATGACTTCATGCAACACTGCCTCCCTTAAATCCAATTTACACATGAGTAAAAGACATCACCCATACCATTTTCCCATTTCTAGCTACCTCAAAATCCTGTGGCAACAGGCAAGTGATGAAGCAGCAGATGCAGACACACTGGGAGCTGTAGTTGTAACTCTGCACACAAGTGGCCCAGGCCATAGGGTCATCTTGAAAACAGCAATGGGATTCGGCAGCCCCCTGGGTGTCTGAGAAGCCTTTTAAGGGCTACACTGCTCACTTCCTGACCTGAGGAAAGGGCTAGAAAAGATACCCTAAAAAATTTCTGTTTACCCAACTCTGATCTGTTTCCCACAGCAGGTGTGGATCCCACCCTGCAGTTGAAACACAAAAAAGGTACAAGAACTTCTGCAAAGATGATTGCATTTACCATTAGTACATGGAATGAGTGCAGACTTACAGATAACACAAACTTCATTAGACTTGAAAGATGAACTGTTCCTGTTGCAAGAGAACTCAGCTGGTCTCACATCTAAATGTTAGCCCTGAGGGGAAAAGGGCTGACAAATGAAGGTCAGCTCCCCAAAGCTGGAACTGGATTCAGGTTTTTCTGGAGTGACCCTAGTGAAGGGGAGCACTGGGAAGTTGGTGCAGGTTTTGCAATCCAAACTAATGTTATAAACAAGCTTGCATGCCTACAAAAGGGAGCCAATAACAGGCTCATGGCGATGTGATTGCCACCTGCAGGAAAATGCCATACCATCATCCACCAGTGCCTGTGCTCCCACCATGACAAACCCTGAAGAGGTCAAAGAAAAATCTTATGAAGACCTGGACACCCTCATCATCGATGTGCCCAAAGAGGACAAGTGTATAATTCTGGTGACTTTAATGCTAGGGTAAGGTCAGACTCCTAGCCAGGGCGAGGAGGGATGGAGTTGGAAACAGCAACAGCAACGGTCCCTTAGTACTGAAGAGTTGTGCATCTCATGACCTTCTCATCACCCACATTGTGTTCCATTTACCTAATGCAATAAAATCTCATGGATGCACCCTTGCAGCAAACATTGACATTTTAGAGACTACGTGATCTCCCCCATTTCAAAATAGTATTTTCTTTTCCCAAGAACATGAAAAGATAGTTTTCAACATTTACCTTTGCAAATCCTTGGATTTCAATTTCCTCCCTTCTCTCCTTCCTCCCAAACCCCTTCCCAAGACAGAAAGCAATCCTATGTAGACCAAACATGCAGTTCTTCTGAACACATTTCCATATTTGTCATGCTGTGCAAGAAAAATCAGATCCAAAGGGGAAAAAATGCAAGAAAGAAAAAACAAATAAGCAAACAAACAAACAACAAAAGGTGAAAATCCACATTCAGTTTCCATAATTCTCTCTCTCTGGATACATCACAATAGACTATGTGAGTGTAAGAAGAGACAGATAGGATGTGAGGGTGATGAAGATAATATAGTGGGGAACACAGTGCTGGACTGATCATAGACTTATCCTCTCCAAGCTAAATATCTGAATTCAACAAAAGCAGAAGCCCAAGGCAAAAGGACTAGCAGAAGAATTGATGGCAACAGATCAGAGCACTCCTCTGTGTGGGAACAGTTTTTAGCCAACTCGGAGGGAAAGTTGAGCTAACAAATGGTTGGTAACAGTGAGCAGAAAAAATCTGAGCAGCTTTCAGATATTTGTGCTCTGCATTTGCTCATCTGGGTCGGAACATTTGCAAACATCAAGACTGGTTTTATAAAAATGATGGGAAATTCATAAGCTGCTAAATGCAAAATGAGAACTCCACAGGGTGTACCAGAAATAGTTTGTCCATCTCTAAGAAGGCAGCATTTGATTCCATCAAAAGCAAAGTGCAAATGAAGCTTGGAGAGATGCAGGGTTCTTGGCTCAGTAAGAAGGGAGATGAAATTCAGTTTTATGCTAACTGTAACAATCCAAAGCACTTTTTATGATGCCCTAAGGTTATTTATGGACCAAAGGTCTATGGTGCATCTCAACTACTTAGTGCTGATGATGGAATCACACTGATTAATGATAAGGACAAGATCCTAGAGATCCCATCCACTGAGCACTTACAGAGTGTTCTCAACAGACCATCATCAATCAATGCTGAAGCCATGGACCATTTACCTCAGATTGAAGTCAGTCCCTCCTCAGCTGAAGTTCCAACTGAATTGTGGGTTCCTTTCATATGGCAAAGCATTTGGTGCCAATTCTATTCCAGTTGAGATTTACAAGATGGGGGGCGGGGGGAGGTCCAGTACTCATACTAAAGCTGAATGAAGTTTTCCAGGTTATATTCTGAGGTTATCTCTCAGAATTTCAAGGATGCCTCCAATGTCCATCTCTATAAAGAAAAAGGGACTGGATCATGGTGGGGGAGTGGACGCAGGGGCTTTCTCTTAAGTCACTGCTAGCAAGATTCTTGTCAGAGTTCTCCTTAGTAGACTGATCCTTCTTCTGGAATGTGGTCACTTATCTGAGAGCCAATGCAGCTTCAGAAAGGGCATATGGTGTTTGCTACCTGGCAACTTCAGGAGAAATGCCAGAAGAACAGAAGACTCAAACATTTGTCGATCTGACCAAGGCCTTGGATACTCTCAGTTCTGAGGGCTCCTGGAAAATGATATCAAGGTTGGGTTGTATGGAAGAGTTCATCAGTGGAGCACCTCACTTTCATGATGACCCGCTCGCTGCCCGGGTTCTGGACATTGGGCAGTGAGTGCTCTCACGCTTTCCCAGTGGAGTGAGACAAGACTGTGTGCTTGCTTCCATGTTTTGTGTTTATATATATATATATATTTAAAATGCTGTTTTCAGTCATGTTGTCAAATGCCTTGGATGAGGACACACAAGTCCTCAAGGTCGGCAATTGCACTGATAGCAAATTCTTCACCTTGAAAAGATCACGAGCCCAGAGTGAGGGGACAGGAGGGTCAGTGCAGGACTTTGTGGTTTGTTTGCAGAGGGCTGTTCACTCAGTGCAACCCCTGAAGCGGAGATGCCACAAAGTATGGACCCATTTTCTGCTGACTGTGCTAATTTTGACCAAACAATTAACACCAAGAAAACACCGGTCCTCCCTCAGTCAGCGCCACGCCATCTCGCCATACATATGGGGAACCACCAGTTACAGCAAAAGAAGTCTGACTGCTGTGCACAAGCTCCCTCACCTCGGCAGGATACTTTCCAGAGATGTCCACATTGATAATGGGGCTGCCACCCACAATCATAGCTGGCTCAGTGTTGGGGAGGCTCTGAGGGAAAGTGTGGGAGAGGAGAGGGATTAGACTGGCTAAGGAGCTGAAGATCTATGGAGACTCTGCTGATCTCATTACCCTACGCTTGTGAAATCTGCACAGTCTCCCAGAACCACACCAGGAAAGGAATTGCTGTCATTTGAATTGTCTTAGGGAGATCCTGAAGATCACCTGGTAGGATCAGATACCAGACCTGAGGTTCTTTCTCCAACTAAACCGACCAGCGTTCCAGCGCTACTGCAAAAAGCACAGCTCCCTTGTGCTGGCCATGTTGTTGGAATGTTAAATGCTTGCTCAAAAGACTGCTTTATGGGGATCTCCCACAGGGAAAACACTCCCAAGGTGGTCAGAAAAAGCCATGAAAGGACACTCTCAAGGTCTCTCTGCAAAACGGCAGAATTGCTTGTATGCCATGGGAGACACTAGCATAGGACTGCCCATCATGGCAGGGGCAGTGCTTGAGGAGCAAAGCTAAACTGAAGTAACTCATAAAAGATGTGCATAGAGAATCCACTCCAAATGTTCCCATGGACTATTTGTGTCCAACCTATGGTAGAACATTTATAAACTGTAATGGTCTGATCAGCTGCGGTTAGACATACTGTAACTTGACTCTAACATAGTAATGCCATTTTGGTTCTCTTCAAGAATAAAGAACAATTAACCAAAAAGTTTGTACAACCAAAAGCAAGGTAGCCAAGATCAGAAGAAAAACATTAAATTGGGGGGGGGGGGGATTTTGTAGACAGATTCTCAGATAAAGGTCTCATATCTCAAATACTTAAAGACCTTTGTCAAATTTATAAGAATATTAGTTCTTCCCCAATTGATGACAGGTTTTTTTTTTTTTTGGTTTGAAGAAATTAAAAGTACATAGTTATATAAAAATGCTCTAAATTATTAATAATTAGAGAAATGCAAATTAAAACAACTTTGAGATATCATTTTTCACCTACCAGATTTCTTAAAATGATAGAAGGGGAAAATGACAAGTGTTGGAGAGCATGTAGAAAAATTGGACACTAATTCACCATTGCCAGACTGTTAACTGATATCCAACCATTTTACAGAGCAATCTGGAATTATGCTTGAAGAGTTATTAAAATTCCTATGCTCTTTGATCTTGCAATACCATTATTAGTTCTTCTTCCCAACCTATCAGAAAAAAAAAGAAAAGAATGGCAATATTGTTTGAAGAACAACTTTGAACAACTAAGTAATTTTGAGTATTCCAAATACTCAAATCAATTACAAAGGATTTATAAAGGAAGATGCTATCTGCATCCAGAGAACATATATGGAAATTCATGACTTAAACTGAATTTTTTTTTTTTAATGTACTGTGTGCATGGAAATGTTCTTTTTTTTGTCTTTGTGTATTTAACTTGAAAATGAATAAAGATAAGAAAAATAACTTTAAGAAGTTTAAAAAATATATTTTTATGACTATACAGTTTTGACTTTTCATCCAAAAATTGATTGCTCATATCTTTTGATCATTTGCCAATTGGAAAATGACTCATATTCTGAAAATTTTGACAAAGTTCTTTGTTTTTTAGATATGAGACTTATGAAAAACTTCCATAAAATATCTCCTCTCAATTTTCTACTTTCCTTTTAATCTTGGCTACATTAGTTTTCTTTGTATATTTTAATGTAATCATCTTTTAAATCATATTATAATGCTATCTCTTGTTTACATATATATATGTATATATATATATATATATACATATATATATGTATATATATATATATATATATATATATATATATATATTTGTTGAGGCAATTGGGATTAAGTGACTTGCCCAGAGTCACACAGCTAGGAAGTGTCTGAGATTAGATTTGAACTCAGGTCCTCCTGACTTCAGGGCTGGTACTCTATCCACTGCGCCACCTAGCTGCTGCCCCTACTTATAAATCCTTCTATCCTTAAGTTTTATAGATAATATATTCCATGTTTTAATTTACTTATATCTCCCTTTATGTTTAGCTCATGTATCCATTTTAACCTTATCTTGGTAAATGATAAGATATTGGTCTATACCTAGTTTGTGCTAGAATGCTTTCCAGTTTTCCCAACAATTTTTTCCCAGATAGTGTGAATCCTTATCCCCAAAGCTTAAATCTTTACATTTATCAAGTACAAAGTTACTATAGTCATTTACTACTATGTATTGTACTCTGTTCCACTGATATAACTTTCTATTTCTTTGCCAGTACCAGATAGTTTTGATAATCACCACCTTATAAAACAGTTTAAGATCTGATAATGCTAGACTTCCTTTCTTTATTCCACCCTGCCTCTGCCATTCATTTGATTCTTGACTTTTTGTTATTCCCAATGAATGTTATTTTGTCCAGCTCAATAAAATAATTTTTGATAATTTAATTAGAAAGGCATTGAATAATTAGGTAGAATTGTCACTTTTATTATTTTGGCTATGTCCATCGATGAATAATGAATATTACTCCAATTATTTAAATCTGACTTTATTTGTATAAAAAGCACTTTTAATATTGTTATTCCTTGCAGGTATACTTTTGGGTAATTTATGCTATGCTTATTTTAAATAGGGCATCTCTTACTATCTCTTCTTGCAGGGTTTTGTTGGTAATATATAGAAATACTAATGATTTATGTGAGTTGATTTTATGTCCTGCAACTTTTCAAAAACTGTTTCAACTAACTTTATATTTGAATCTCTAGGATTTTCCAAGTATATCATTATATTGTCTGCCCCTGCGAGAGAAATGGAGGTAAACTGTCCCATTTTTTGCTTTCTATGGTGAATGGTGACTTTCAGGACAAATCGAGTGCCTTTTGTACCTCTTGCCACTGACTGGGTGAATTTGACCGAGTTCAGGATTTATTTTGTTCTCAATATTTTTTTTTTTCCTTCTTAATGCTATTGTTTCACTCCTGATCTTACTGGGAAGGCTTTTAACTTATTCCTGTTACAAATAATTTGCTGATGAGTTTAGGTAGATGTTTCTTATCTTTTAAAGGAAAAACTCATTTATATATCTTCATTTTCATAAATTTTTTGGGGGGGAGGAAGTAGAAGAGCTTTATTTCATTTTTATAATAATTTTTTATTTTTTCAAAATACATGCAAAGATAGTTTTCAGTATTCATCTTTGCAAAATCTTGTTTCAAATTTTTCTCCCTCACTCCCAACTTTCCCGTTTCCCCCCTTTCCCTAGGCAGCAAGGAATCCAATATAAGATGAAAATGTGCAGTTCTAAACATATTTCTACATTTATCATGCTGCACAAGAAATGTCAAAAACGAGAAAGCAAGCAAATAACAACACAGAGTGAAAGTATTGTGTTGTGATCCACACTCAGTTCCCACAGTCCTCTCTCTGGGTGTAGATGGCTCTCTTCATGACAAGATCATTGGAACTGGCATCAAGCATCTCACTGTTGAAAAGAGCCACATCCATCAGAATTATCGCATAGCCTCATTGTTGGTGTGCACAATGGTTCTTCTCACTTCACTTAGCAACAGTTCGTGTAAGTCTCTCCAGGCCTCTCTGAAATCATCCTGCTGATTGTTTCTTACAGAACAATAATATTCCATGACATCTTATTCAGACATTCCCTAACTGATGTATGGATCCACTCGATTTCTAGTTCCATGCCAATACAAAAAGAACTGAATCAGTAAGTTTAATCATAAAGAGAACTTTGTCATAGGACTGAAAATTGTCAAAGGAATCTGACAAAATGAACTAATTTTTATAGATGAAATAATAGCATTTATGTAGTGCTTTAAGTTTTGTAAATCAATTTACATGTTATTTAAGTATCACCTCTCTTTTACAGATCAGAAAACTGAAATTTTAAATAAATTGCTAATGATCACAGAGCTGTTAAATGTTGGGTTGTGGGAGAAATCTTTCACTCAGTTGTGCCACGAGTTTTTAAAATATTAGGGACAAATCAGGTTTTTGTGTAGCAAGAGGAGTTGAAGGAAAGAGTTACATTTTATAGTTGAAAATCGGATCCAATGTATAAAAGAGCAAAAGTATTGAATTATCCATCTAACTATCAATACAAACTTTGCTACTTTTGTTAACAAAATGGATGCATCAGGATATAGTTGATCCTTGTGAACCACATTTCCAGAGGTAGGATAAGTTTCATTGTCGCCAAATTGAAGGGTTAAGCTCCAGCAGTTTTCAGGTGGATAGCAAATGCTACAGTTAACCTGAATGCTGATACTGTTGCTTTCACTTATATTCCTGCAGTCACTGTGCATTAGTAGTCCTTCTGCTTTATTGACTTGTATTTCATAGAATTTTTCTCATGGATGCTTCTCCAAATTCCTCATATCCATAATTTCTTACAGTGAATATTTTACATTAATATAGCATCATCCATTTATTGGAAGCATATAAGAGTGCTGGATCTGAATCCAGGTACCTGAGTTCAAATCCAGTCTCAGATACTTACAAACTGGGTGATGTTGGGCAAGTCATTTGATCTCTGTGTACCTCTATAAAATGGAGATCATAATAGCACTCACTTTCCAGGGTGGTTGTGAGGATATCTCACATGAAATAATCATTAAGTGTTTATTACCGTGCCTGGCACATAGTAGGTGACACTTATTAACTATTGTCATCATCATTTTCCCCCAGCCAACTGGCACTCTTTCTAGCCAATTAGTGCTATTAATGAACATACTATGATTATTTGGGAGTCTATAGTGCCTTTCTTTTTTAGCTTATTTTTATTTAATTAAAGCTTTTTTATTTTTCAAATATACACATGGATAATTTTTGCCATTTACCCCTACAAAACCCTGTGTTCTGATTTCTTCCCTTTCCTTCCCCCACTGCTCCCCCAGTTGGCAAGTGATCCAATATATGTTGAACATGTGCAATTCCTCTATACATATTTCCACAAATTAAGATCCTTTAATTCTATCACCTGCTTCCCTGGAGTATTCGGAATGATGGGCCAGACATTATGAAATTTTATTACTTTCCTCTAGACTGCTTGAATCAACTGATTAGTTCTCTTGGGTTGTGAATCTTCAACATTGTGGATTTTTCAATTTTCCCACCAGGATTGGTATAAAGTGATCATAGAGAGTTGTTTTATGTTACGGTTTCTTCTTGTCAGTGATATGTAGCATTTGCCATCTCTTTGGATCATATATTGATTTAGGAATTCAATCCCAGATTCAGCGATCCCAACCTAAGGTTTTGGGGGAGGTCTGCACTTTTTGTCAAGACGCCTGCTTTCAGCTGGAGAAAACTCTCCGTAAATGTCCAACACATACACTGGAAATGCCTCTGGTGGGGGTGGGGACATGGGGGGGAGGGGCGTGTGTGCTGCAGAGAGCACCAACACTTTGGAAAAAAATCATTCAAGGTCTGTGTTTGAAGCAGCACTGGAGCCACAGCAGAACGTGAAGATGGGAACACGAGAGTAAGACAGCCAGCCAATAAACAATTATGAAGCATCGGGAGTCCCAGGGCACCTGCACTCAAAAGGGGGCAGAAAATGGCCCCAGTCCTCAAGGAGAGTGGCGTCCAATTCCCCAGAAAGGCCAAGAGTTAGGCACTGACATTGCATTTAGGAAGCAGCAATAATGGAAGTGGGAGAATTATGTAATTGGTCTGGAATGGCAGCCTGGAGCCAGATGATGGAGAGAACCTTTGGTGTGAGCTCTTTGGATTTCTAGCCCAGTGCTCCGGATGATGAAGCACTTACAAAATAAGACAATGAAAGCTCTTGGGGGTTCCAAGCACCACGTTGACCATGGTCAACTCTCACCTGCATCTGGCTTAGGAGGCCATTACTGAAGATGTTGGATTTAAACTCCCCTACTAGCCCCAATTTTCTCCATTAGACCATTATTAAAAGTCTACCTGCAGTGATTTTGTTGGTGGCAAATGCTTTTTAATTTTAAGGACCTCGAATTCATTAACTTTTTCTTTTTTTAATGGATTGTCTCCGTCGTTTGGGTAAAAGTTCATCTTCAAACTTCTGTTTCTAAAGGGAAACGCTACATTTTCTAATGGCTTTCCAGTTTTTCCAATTTTGCTGAATAAAGAGCTTTTTTAAAAAAAAATAGATTTTCAATAGCCCCCTCAACAAAGATAAATATGAGAAAGAATTTCAAGTTGGCAGCAATGTTTTTAAGTAGTATTAAAGACATCTGCCTACATCTCCCCATGACCACACGCCTGAAAAAGCCTTTCCCAACCATCAAATACAGATAACAGAGACGCACTGGTTGGCTCTGTGGAGAGGCCCGTTTGTTAATCCTTGGTTGGGTTTGGGGAGTTTGTTCCCAGGGAAGGACAGCTTTAGGGAAGGAGTTCTCAACCTGGGGGACATAAATTTGTTTTTAAAAAGTCTTGATAACTCTATTTTCCTGTAACTGGTTTCTTTTATATCCGTGTGTTGTGTTAAATTTCGTTCTGAAGAGAGGACCAGGGGTTTCAGTAGGCTGTGGGGGGGCCGAGCCCCCACCGGGTAAGTCTGGCTCCTAGGCCCATCCCTGCCCCTTTGCACGCCTGGGGCCCTCTGGCTTTGCGCAAGTTAGATCGTGGACCTGCTCCGAAGGAGATACCAGTACCTGGAAGCTCTTCTGGGTCCTAAGGAGGTGGGGGCCAACGGGAAGGGAGCGGCCCCTCGGGGGCAGCCACCCCGCAGCAAGCGCCGGCGCCCCCGAGAGAGTGGTTACATTGTTCCCAGTTTCCCGCGAACTCCCCCAGGCCCGGGGTGATTTCTCAGTGGCTGCCGCCGAGCGCCGCAAGAAAATGATCTTAGCGATCGGGGGGCAGCGATCGCCCCCATTCCTCCGAGGAGGAAACTGGGCCGGCAGAGGGGAGGGACGCTGCACTTGAACCCCGGGCCTTTCAAGCTCGGTGGCGCCCCCAGGCGGCCCGATGTAAGCTTCCCGAGGGCAGGGTCTTTCCCGGTCTGGGGAAGCCCGGGGCTTCAGTCACCGAATCTGTGGACCGGACCGGCTCTATAACCGGGATTCCAAGGGTCGGCCCCAGAAGGAGCTTACCCAGCCCGAATGGGCTGGACCCACGG